>CM040179.1:23301106-23528606 GCA_022606695.1 Vaccinium macrocarpon
TGTGTTGGTGTTGGGTGGTTTGGAAAGTTCAAGTCTTGTTTCATGCCTTGAGGCATGCATGGTTGGTCTATTTCATCATCAGGAATGCTCGAGAGGTTTCTTGTGTCCAAATCGGGGTGTCTACACAAAGTTGTTAATCTCGTTGCGTAGCGGGAAAAAAACAGGGTACTACACCTAATATTCCATCCCACTCACAATACCGCCCAATACCAAACGTTCCAGTCTGTTCCAGGTGTTCCGGCCAATCTCAGCCATTTCCTAGATACTGGTCGGTATAATTTTTTTTTAAAAAAAAGTTAACTGACTTAAATAATTATTTTCGGTTGGTGTAATTTTAAAATTACAGTATTCCTCAGCCATATGGTGTAATTTTCACTACAATAGACTTTACCCTAGCCATCTTTACTCCAGAACTCACTTTCTAATCCTCTTCTATGATAGAGGCGCCCTCAGAAAGCTCGATGCTGTTGGATTAATTTTTTCATCTACGAAGTCCAAAGTTCTATTAGTTTATTGATCTACAAAAGCTTAGTTCCTCTTTCTATACACTTCTATTTTATAGATTCAATATAGGTGGCTGTCTTCTTTTTGAGAAAAATAGGTTTTTTTAATAATTTGATGGTGTTCTTGATTTTTAGTATGATATTGGTCTTTCAAACTTGATACTTTAATCATAAAATGTTATTGTATAATATACTAGTTTGATCCTACTTTAATCATGAATAGTACTGTAAATGGGTTTGACACATTGTGTTTCAGAATTAGAAAAATGTTTGGACTGAATAGTATTGTAATGGATTGAAATATGTTTAATAATGAATAGTAATTTAATGGACCAAAATGATTGTTAAAGCTTCGATTATACCCATATGATTATTTGTCGTTTCTATTTTCGTTTTTGTAGGCACAAAATGGTTGATAATAGTTCTAGTTAGGGGTGTCCATGGATCGGATCCGCTTAGAGCAGATTATGGTTTTTAAGATCCGGAATTGAACCAAACATTCACGGATCGGTTATGGATTGGATCGAGTCAGATCAGGCGGATTCAACATATCAAAGAAGGATTATTGAGTGGATTGAGCGGATCCGTTCCGATCCGAATCCGTCAGATTAGAAATTCTCGATCCGGAACCGAACCGAATATTCACGGATGGATCAACGGATGGTTCGGATCGGTTCGAATTGGTCAGATTGGTAGATCAGATGATCCGCTGGATAACCCTAGTTCTAGTGGTGCCACATCAGTGGTCTTTGCTCCTATTAAATCTGATGACCCTGCTTGGGGACATTGCAATATGGTATTGGGCAAGAGAAACACTACCATTTGCCTCTATTGTACTCCCTTCATCCCAATTTTATAGTCCCTTTTGGGAGTTCGTGCCGCTTTTTAAAGTGTTATATCTTATAATCTACAATATTTTAGGTGATTTTGAACACTTTGTTTATTAGATTAAATCAAGATCTATCAAACAAGATCCATATTGCATATAAAATGTATTGCCGATTGAAAGATATAATCATTTTTTTATCCGGTTAGGATAGAACAATGGATTATTAAATTGGGACGGAGGGAGTAATAAACATCTTAAAGGTGGGGGATCAATAGATTAAAACTCCATCTTGCTGGGATTCAGGGAGAAGTTGAACCTTGCAAAAAAGTGACGGCGGCTGTGAACTGGCAAATGAATCAATTGCTTGAAGATTATAAGAGAGAAAAAGAAAGTAAAGAACGGGTAAGGGCAACTTCAATCCACCTCCATTCCTCCAAAATGGAGGGTGAATGTGACACATTGAGGGGAGATTTTGTAATTTATATCCACTTTTCTTTATTTTTTGTACTTTTTGGGAGAATCTTGGAAGGACCCACTGTCCTTTTTAGAGATTTGGTCCTCCAAAACTTTTTTGATCCTCCAAATATGGAGGACCAAATCTCATTTTGTTCTCCTTTCCATATTTTTGGAGGATGAGCCCCTCCTAAAAGTACAAAAATTAAAGAAAAGTGAGCATTAATTATAAAATTTCTCCTTAATGTGTCACATCCACCCTCCATTTTAGAGGAATGGAGGTGAATTGAAGTTACCCTAAAGAGAGACATTGGCCACGGACTTGCATTTGATGCCTATGATGATGAGGAGGAAATTCTTATGAGCCCACCTTCAGTTGGTAATGATCAAGTTAAAGGAAAAAGAGTAGCAGTGAATGAAGGTAATAAAAGAAGAAAGCCATTCCCTAGTTATTTTGCTCCAAGGACAACTCCAGATGCACAACCATCTATCAAAGGTGCTTTGGCAACTAAGGAAACTCTTGATAATGCAAGAATGCCAGTTGCTCAATGGTGGTATGATGCTAATGTGCCCTTTAATGCAACTCTATCAAAGTAACCAATGATAGATGCAATGCTTGCTGTTGGGCCAGGCTTCAAAGGGCCTTGGGTAACTTATTCAAAAATCTTAGGCAAAAAATTTGTAACCCCATTAATCCATCAAACAAGTTTATAACCTATCCCGTCCCAATGCTGACATCCCTTTTTTTTTTTTTACCAAAAAAAGTTTGTAGATCTATGAAAGTGTCAAAAAAGTTTGTACCCTATAAAAGTGCCTAAAATTTTAGGGTACCCTATGAAAGTGCATAAATCTTAGGGTACCCTATGAAAATGTCTAAACCACTAAAACCCTATAATAGAAAAGTGCACCCTAAAACCTAAACTCTATGCTACCCTATGAAAGTGCCAAAAAAGTTTGTACCCTATAAAAGTGTCTAAAATCCTAGGGTACCCTATGAAAGTGTTTAAAACACTAGGGTACCCTATGAAAGTGCCTAAACCACTAAAACCCTATAATAGAAAAGTGCACCCTAAAACCTAAACCCTATGCTACCCTATGAAAGTGCCAAAAAAGTTTGTACCCTATAAAAGTGTCTAAAATCCTAGGGTACCCTATGAAAGTGTTTAAAACACTAGGGTATCCTATGAAAGTGCCTAAACCACTAAAACCCTATAATAGAAAAGTGCACCCTAAAACCTAAACCATGCGGTACCCTTTGAAAGTGCCTAAATTTAAAAAAAAATAAAATTGGTAGACCTTAGACTTTGTAAAACTTTAACATGAATTAAATGACACAATAAATCCACACTTTTGGACCCTAGAACAATTACCCCTTCATTTTATGATTTGCAGTCTCCTCTCTTGAATGAAAGTGTACATGAGATTGAAGAGTATCTCTTTTTTGGAGTAAATTAGTTTGAAATAAAGAGAGGATAAGCGAATGTACAACCTATAAGGAGCATACCACAGGGAAGACAAAAAGAAAAAGAAAAAGAAAAAGAAAAAGAAAAAGAAAAAGAATACGAATCCGTAATTCTCGGCACAACCCGCCGGGATAGGATAACTGAAAGGTGATGGCCATAAAGGCTACAAAGGGAAAGCAAAAGGCCTACCAACTAGGTGTTTCACTCCCATCTAATAGATAAGAGAGAAACACCAAACAGAGCATGTGTATTTATGATCCAGCGATAAATTGATCCGGCAGTCGGATGTCGACGATCCAGATGCAAAATGTCGATTTAGAATATGCATAGTTTAATGACCGAAAAAGCTGTCCACTGAACTCAGAAGAAAGTAGATTAATCGAATAATTTGGGAGCAATGAAAGAGCCAATTGGTTGCTTTGTTTGATTGCGTATACATTACAAGCATAAGATATTCAAATAATTCAATGTGTTGGCAAAAGTAAAGGAGTTTAGTGCTTAGCAGATGTGTGTAGAAGCTGAAAGGATTGGCTCAGCTGGTCAAGGCCTAGAATTTAGGCATTTGCTTCTTTCTAAGGTCTATCGTTCGAAGCCTTTTTCAGGTACAGACGGTTTCACCTTATTTCGAGAGCGTTCAAGTGAACCCCCGGATTATATGTACTACTAATTTTTACATTTAATGTGAACATTTTCAGCACTCAATTAATTTTATGCAACCACAATAAATAAACTTCTCTAAAATATGTGAGTAAATTATCTGAAGAAAATAAACGAGCCAAATAAATTTTCAACCAATATAAATACAATGTTTACTTTATATAGAGCATTGTATACAAAATTCTATTTACCTATTGCCCCTAAATAAAAATCCTAGAGCTGACTCTACTCTGATCAGATGCTATCAATCATTTGTGGTCAGTTCACACAGAGTTTTGTTTTAGTTTTAATTGTGCTCCCTGCAAGTGGGAGGTGAGATTTGCCCCCCACGATTAATCGAAGTGTGCGTGCGATAATCTGGATAATTGAATTATATATCAAATCATATAGGAGTACTATCAAAGAAAAAAAGGTAAATTACTCTATCTAAACTCAATCTTATTGAAATCGACCTTAGCATAAATTGATCCTCTTTTCTTTCCTTTTTTTTTTTTTCTTATTTCATCATCCGTCACATCTTGGGCTTGTTTGATCGGCGGGATTTGAGTGTCAAATTCGGCTATAAATCTATCTAACAAGAACAATGACATGTCCTCCGTGTAATTGAATTTGCATGGCAGGTATTAATCCCACGAAAACAGAGATATACATCTAGAACTCAGATTGTATTATTAATTAATCATTTACTAGACAGACAGAATTGCATACTGTGTAAGATTATAAAATAGTTAACGAGTATTCCGTCACACAAATCACAAATGGTTCTGTAGTACTGTACTTATGAAATGAGCCGGGGCTTCGAGAGCAGATCTGCTATCCTGAAAACCCTGTCTCAATTCCCTGTTCTGTGCATTCAAGCAATCGATGGCACAGATTGTAGATGAACATGGAAGGCTCATATTTGTTTGGGTGAGATGGAATTCAGATGTTGATTGCTCGGATAGACAAGACAAAGAGTTGGAATAGGATATTCGGGACCGCGGATCCGCTAGGTGGGCTCCTATATAGCGAGTGGCTTGGTTAAGGAAAAAAACCACTTGACGTGGTCGACACTGTTGTTATGTATGAGTGGGGCGAAACCCGTGGGCTATCTCCACCCCCAATCCGTGTGTCTGGCTAGAGCATTAAAATAGAACATTTAATGAATAAGATTACACAATCATGGGATATCACTTTTTTCTCACCAAATCACCAATCAACAATCAACATGCACCCACGAGAACAAAGAAAAAAGAAAAAAAGAAAGAAGTAATTTCCTCTTTATTTAAAGTGCACAAAATCCATGTAAATAGTCATAAAGGCATTTGTGTGTAAATAGTCATGATTTCTCGTTTTCTATTTCTGTAAATCGTGTACTTTAATTCGGTGCAAAAAAAAATGATACACAGAAGTGCTTAATTTTTTTTATTTGAAAAAAGACAAGAGAGAGAGCGTGGGACAAACAAATAGGAACGGAAAAAGTATACCAAAGGTATTCTGTAGCATTTTGTAGGTATTAATATACTATCAGTTGGTTTGGGTGAATTGAAAAAACTAGTTTTTTGGTTTTGTCCTTATTCAATTTTTTTTTTTTTGCATTTTTTGGTTTTTGGTCGATTTTTTGTGGTTTCTTGGCTTGTCTCGACGAGAGGAATCTAAAATGTATAAAATTACTAGCCAAACTTAAAGTTTTGTGAATAAAGACGAAAAATAATCCCAAAAAAAGATTCCTCTCGTCGAGACAAGCCAAGAAACCACAAAAAATCGGCTGAAAACTAACTAATAGAATTTTTTTTTGAATAAGAACAAAACCAAAAAAACCAAAAAACTAGTTTTTTCAATTTACCCAAACCACCCCAAGTGAGGCTATAACTCGCAGCTATATGGACCTAAGCACACGCTAGACCAATCAACTGCCGCTCTAGATCGAACACGCTCCCCATAAAACCGAGGTATTTCAATTTCCACTGCAAAACTACCAAAGCTAGGATAGGAAAATTAACCTCTTAAGCATCTTTATTAGGGGAGACAATTCCCTCTGATAGCTAAATTATTGAGTGAAAGGTGAAAAAAACTCCCAAAATTAGACTCAACAATTTTTTTGTAAATTTGCAAAAGTTATTACTTTGCTACAGTAACTCCGTAAATCCTTTGAGGTACTGTTTACGGGTTAAAACAATTCTTTCTCCTGACTTTTTGAATAGAGAGTCTGATTTTGTGAGTTTTTTAAAAAGTAACTTGTTAATTTATAAAAGATGTATTTAAGGTTAAATTTGACCCAATTTTTGTTGAGCCTAGTGAAGATGCTCTTAACTCGTCAATTGAGATATGAAGGTCCTCTAATAGAGCTAACAACGTGCGAGTGTGCTTAAGAAATAGCTTTAAAAATATTACGAGAACTATTTTTTTTTTAATAACTGGATGTCCGAGTTAGCTTATCCGCACCTTGACTAATTTTTGGAACCCTAAAGTTAATGACCAAGGAAACCTTTAGTGGCCCCAAGGATTGCAATGTTTAGCCTACATGGGAATCTAACATGTAATCTCATGGAAGAGCACTATGACAAAATTACCTTGAAGTTTGACAAAATTATCTAACCCAATTTTCCCAATTTTTATTTAAAAAGAATTGATCCTTGAACTTCATGTCGAGCCCATTAAATTCGAATAATAGAAAACAAAAGACAATTACAGCCAGTCAAAGGTACATTTGAAATTTATTCTCAGCTTATTGTTATCCAGGTGACAGGGCTAAAAGCACTAATTTATTGTTTATAAAGAATTTATACAAAACAAAAGTTTTTAATGCCCCTGGGCCCTGGTAGGCTTAGGGCCTTCGAATATAATTTGAAAGGTTATGAGTAGAGGTGACCAATGGGTCGGTTAGGTTGAGTTTGTATGGGTTTATATAGATTAGAAGTTGAACGTGGGTGGGTTCAATATGGGTTGAAAGTGAATAAGTTCGATATGGGTGGGTTGAATATGGGTCAAGCTAAACCCAACCCAACCAGACCCATTTAAAAAAAAAAAAAAAGAGTACGCACTTTTTACACCCTCACATTATAAAATGATTAATAAATAAAATTATCTTGGTTGGTGATTTTGTAAAAATAATTTCACTTCATATTATAAAATGATTAATAAATAAAATGAAAATTGCAAAATTCAAAATCATAAAATCCTTGTACTTGCTTAAATTTCGTGTCATAGCTTTCTTTTTCTACAATCAGATATGCTCTGAAAGGCCAAAAATCCCCATGAGCAGATCTTTCTCCAAGCACCAGAGTCTTCATTCCCTACCCATTTTGACCTTCAGCATCGTTATAATCAGAACCTGTGGACTCTCTAATAGGGTTGCTCCTCCTGTTGCGACACATCGATCAATTACTAGGTCGGTAACAGATCCATCGTTTGCTATTTCTGTGTACATTTGAATCTTACTCAATTTTATGCTTCTATTGAGTTTTAATTGGCTTAATTGATGCTTTTGCTTCAGAAAATTTGCTGCACAAATGGCTGGTAAACAGCTGCAGCCATTGCCTTAGGTACTTTCTCTGTTACATAAAGTACTTTTCTTGTAGTTCAGTGGCTTGATATTGATCAGAATCAGAATGGACTTGTCAAATAGGAAGCGAATGAACTGGTCAAACCAGTACAAGTTCATACTGAATCAGAAGATGTTACCATCATAGACATGGATGAATACAAGGCAGCCTGTGACTCTCCTGTTCCAATGTTTGTGCAGTGCAGCACACCAAGGCAATGCTAGAGGAAATTGACCAGATGGTATTTGGATTTCTTTTAACGTAAGATGTTTGATTATATATCAAGGCCTTGTACTTTGGTCTATTATTCTAGTGGGGGACTCATTCTAATTTTTATCTAGGAGGAGGATGTAATGGAAGATATACCTGAAGAGCCAGTTTCGGACATAGACAGTGTCGATAAGAGAAACCCACTTGCAGTTGTTGAGTACATTGATGATATATATGCCTACTACAAGACAGTGGAGGTAATAATATATCTGTCTGCGATACCCGATTCTTCTTCTTGTTCTGAACTTGACGAGACTGTCACCTGTGCTCATAGCTAATTTTATGTCCCAACGGAAGTTGGGGTTTCTGTGGTCAATCATGTAGAGAATCATCCAAGAGTAGTAAAGATTGGCCGGACAAATTTGATCATAGTTAAGCATGTTATACCTCTAGTAACAGTGATAGAATTCACAGAATTACATAGCTTGGAGAACTGTATTGCATTGCTTGATTCAAAACCATTAAGCATCATGCATTAATGAATTTTTCTGCTAAATGCCAAAGGTTTAACATCCTATGATCTTACACCCTGATGCATGACAAGGTCGCCACCTTTAACTCCCTTGCAGAAAAAAATGAAAAATTATGAGTTCATTGAATTGGGATTCTGCAAAGGATAAGCAATGCCTCGTCTTTCAAACTCCTTGTCATTTTTTGTATCCGAAAACTGAAATAAATTAGGGGAAAGCACCGGCTGGTCAAGTTTTTTGGCCCAGTGCACAGCGAGCTCCACCTTTTTCGGGAAAAAGTACTGCCCACTCCCCTTCCTGACTTCCCACAGCAACTCCAACATACTCTCTCTCTCTCTCTCTCTCTCTCTCTCTCTCTCTCTCTCTCTCTCTCCTAGGGTACCCTATGAAAGTGCCTAAACCACTAAAATCCTATAATAATAGGAAAGTGCACCCTAAACCTAAACCCTAAAGTACCCTAATGAAAGTGCCTAAACCCTAAAAAAAGAGTGACCGGCCTTGATGGTAATTAAAAAAGAGTGACTGACCTTAATGGTAATAAATATTTGTTTTCCAACCTTAATGGTAATTGTTCCAACAATAAAATGATATCAAATAGGCCCGAAATTTTTCTTTCTAGACAGTAGAAGGAAGATCTTATGAAAACAGCCTTTTCCCGAATGAAAAAAATCCAAAATCGCATGTTTAGGCAGATCATTAACTATGCGAAGACTATTGTATAGCAAAGTACATAACATTTTTTCTTAAATCCAAATCAAAAAGGACACAAGGATAGCTAAATCTAGTAATCTTCTACATGATAAAAGGAAATCATCAGAGCCAAATGAGATTGATAATAGTCCAAAAGAAAGTGAAACAAATGAAAGATCAAGTGACATACATATTGAGGGGAGAATTTGGAGAACTGCTTCCAAATAGCAGTCTGCCTGATACCAAGCTCCAGTGTCTGGTGGACTAAAAGGATAGCCTCATAGGTATTTTCTTGCAAGGACTCGAACTTTCGTGTCAAAATGAGATGATGTGATCCGAGAGCCAGGTAGATATAGCGGATTTAGGAGAATCTGCAAATTTGCAATGGTTCAATGAACGAACTTATCATCGAAATTCGTCTAAGACAAACAGAACACACGCACACAGGAGAATCAAAAGGACTAATAAACAGACCAAAGCAGCCAGTTTGTTCCTACCACTGCGTAGTGTATCGTGGAAAAGAACTATTCATGAAGTAGCCAGATGCAAGCGATGAAGGAAGGAAGGAAGCCGGTTAAGAAATGAGGTTATGAAAGGTGAAAATAGTGGGGCTCTCTTCATGTCCACCACAACTACTGGCACATCTGGAGACTGTGAATGAGCAGGTAATAACTAACAAAAAGAAGCACAGAATGCTAGCGATTGTTTTGGAAAATAATCTATTAAGGATACTTGGAGCATGTTTTGACATCAATATCCGATTATCAGCACATAAATTAAAATAAGATGCAATATACAAAGTGTATAATGTACACTAGGATGGATTTTGAATCAAAAAGATAAAAAAGCAGAGAGAACATTTTTTTCTTTGATCGGCAGAGATAACATTGCTATATAAGTACGAAGTATAACTAAGAACTAACCTTTACATAAAGCTCGTGGACCTCTTGAAAGAAGCTTTTGATTCCAACATCATTACGGGAGTCATGAAGTAGCATCAGTCGTGTATGTATGACTTGATTGTCAAAGAAAACACGGGAAAAAAGGTTGTTCAAAATCTTAACTTTTGATACCTCATGACAAAGTACAAATCAATTGACAAAGAGCCAAACAAAGGGGGATTGTCCAAATAAACAAAAATCAGATTTACTTCAAACTAATGCAGTCTGTAATCCAAGGCAATTGCAAGGGCAGATTGTCAAGTTCTTTATAAAGTTTAGCAATTTCCCATAAAACTGGATTTGCATGGTAAGTAATTTAGTATGTTTCAGAAAAGTCAACTGAAAATTACAAATCAACTAGGAAAAATGTAGGATATGACCAGCAGTAACATATACTGACACCACAAAATCATTGAATCTGTCAATTGCCTTCAAGAACCTGGACAAGAATGCGGAAGGGAAACATAAAAGTAAGAAAGTGAGTGAAAGTAGGGATGATCAAGAAAAAACCACTATAGTGGATATGAGATAACCTATTTTAAAAACCTTTTCTGTCTGCACTAACAATTTAATTTGAGAAGAAAATACCACACACAGAAGAGTGCTGATATCTCACATAGCACTTGTTGTCCACGCAAGGTCCTGGACAATATCCAATGCTGCATGTAATATGAACTGGTGTTGTTGTGCAGTGTCTTCTTTCTAGCACAGATTAATCAGTTTTGTGCATTATTGACGATAAACAGCTTTAATAACAATTCATCAAAAGACACAGAAAATCGCATAAACTTGAAGAAATTGCATGAAAAAGGTTTTGGATAAAACAATCAAACATCGATCACCCGACCCCAGCATTTCGTAGGCTTTGAACTATACACACACGCAGGCACAACATGCGTGCACGAGCTTACATATGTTTATCATTTACTAGCCTTGGGGAGTATTGTCGTTCATAAGCACTTTCCATGTAGTATTTAAATGAAGATAATCATGACTATGAGGTTTTGCTGGAAGATTAGGAAGGGTTGAAGTAACCATACATGTTGAATTGGTAACCATAAGAAGCTGATATATTTCCACTGCAAGAAGCTAGTACTATGAGAGTACAAAAAGCTTGGAGTCACGTAAAAGCCTCTCGAACGCCAATCAGTTCCAAAATTCAAAATTCCACTTTTAATCCTGTATGTTACATGCGCACACATGTTGCTTCTCAATCTACGTAGATCAATTTTCGTCAAACAGACAGCCTGAGTGTTGGAAATCACTCTCTAATATTTGAAGAGGTCCGAACATGACAAAGATCTTCAGAAACTCGTATGGACTGGAAGAAACATAAAAAACTAGCGAGCAAGCCATGCACAATGGTTTCATAAATTCTGATCGTCTCCCCAATGCCACCTCCGTAATCCAATGTTCCATATCCCTCGTCAACCAGAAGGACTCTCATGGAATTAATTGGTCGTGAAATCCTGTCCCACAGGCAAGTATCCACAAAGAGGAGCTTTCTGTTGATGAGACAATTCATACTTGAGAAGGGAAAAAAAAAACAGAAAACACTCATGGAGACACACACATACAAAGGAGGATGAGGCAAAATGCATGTCATTGAAGGAAGTCAACACTACTAGATTTCCAAACTAGACAAGCAGCCTCTTTTTTCCACCACAATAGTCTTGCTTCTGACATATTCATCTATAAAACTAAAAAAATACACAGTAATTGACATTGATCGGTTGAATAAATGAAAAGCCAAATTAACTTTGCTTCAAGTTGTGTGCGTCCAGTATTTTAAACTCTGCAAAAGATTCACAGTATGACTCATAGAAAGTAGAGCAAATGAAGAGTCATACTTTGACAGCAGTGCCGACTTCAGCTTCATAGATAGGAATATCATTCCTGCTAATGATCATAAAACAAGCTGTACTAGCCATAGCAGTTTTATCAGTTTTGAACCAAAATTGATTTTTTCCCACCTGCAACGGAAGACAGAAAATCTGACGGATAGGGTATCAGCAAGCTTGGAAAACATACAGCAATAAGAAATCAACCTAGGCAATTGCTACTATCAACCAAATGAACAAATATTACAAGTGTAAAACATTTGGATGCATTAATTCTTGCCACAAAAAAAGAAGAAGTAATTTTGCACAAGTTAATACATTTGGGATCATATCCATTTTACGGGGGAAATTGCAAAATTCTTTCATGCTACTCAAGCCATAAATTTGGGAATTCATGCTTCAGAAATCAAGACTCTAAAAACCAGTCTTCAATATATCTTCTTTTTCTTTTGGTATCTTGTCTTTTCTCATTGCAGCTTAAATTTTTTAAAAATTTAAACATTCTGATTTCAGCTTACTAATCATAACGAGATTTTGCTCATATCTTTTTAAGGTCACACAACTGTCCAGAAATCATGCCAAAGTGATCAACATCGAAACCCCATAAAACAATTTCATCACTACTCTCAAGTTCCAAGGTGAAGTCAACGGGAAAACGAAACCCACAATATTCTTGCAATAATCGGATCAACTTCCAGCAAGGAGAATTTCATAATCATTTTCTATGTCACCAGTGCAGAATAGGAGAGAAACACAGACATCCAAATACATACATGATGGTATATGTAGTTATGAATGTACAGAAAATGAGATCTGAAACCTGGGCTGCGATACAGCTGGGGAGTAGAGATCCAAGCACAGAGAGAGAGAGAGAGAGAGAGAGAGAGAGAGAGAGAGAGAGAGAGAGAGAGAGAGAGAGAGAGAGAGAGAGAGACGAAGAGAAATAGCTCGCGAACCTCCCTAAAACGACATCATAGAGGACTAGTAAGCCCCAAAAAGAAAGTGGAATTTCGGCTGAGAAAGACTGATACAGCTATACATGTCGGTATTGGAGAGAGAGAGAGAGAGAGACCTGGGTTGATTGGAGGAGAGGTCACTGGATGGTCCGCATCGATTGATCGAGAGAGAGAGAGAGAGAGAGAGAGAGAGAGAGAGAGAGAGGCTGCAGACCAGTTAACCAGTCATTAGGTTTAGGTTTAGGTTTGGGAGAATGGGAGTCTTTGACTCTTTGGAGTTTGGACTGATCTCAAGAGATGGGTTTGGATTGGAATATTGATTCCCACAAAATAGACAATACAATATAACTAGGAACAAAATTGCAACTATCAATACAGTTTGAGTAATGATACGTACACAACACAAGGGCCATAACAAAAGGGCCACAACGACCAAATGAAGTTTTGGTTGTTAGCCGAAAAAAAAAGAAGAAAGAAAAAGAGAAGGAAATCTCAAAACATGCTCTGAAATTTGAAACCCCCCTCCCCAGATCTGGAACGAATGACCGAAGAGAGAGAGAGAGAGAGAGAGAGAGAGAGAGAGAGAGAGAGAGAGAGAGAGAGAGAGAGAAGAGGAGTATGAAGCGATCACCCCCGGCGACTCCCACCACCACCGGTTCCACCTCTAGTGTCGACCAACCCTTTCGATAATCTCTGGCCCACCGACAACAAATCCACCAATTGAACACTGTTGTAACATAAACCCCTAGGTTGTAACACTGTTCAAGTGAGCCAGTCTAATTGAAAAACCCCTAATTTGAGAAACCCTAAACATAAACCCTGGAGGACGCCGATTGAATTTTCAGAAAGGTGCCCAATATTTTGCTTTGATTACAAATGTAAATGTCAACAAGTACCTCACATTCTATTGGAATAGTATAGTTGATGGTGCTGATTATAACAAAAAGAGAAGAAAATAATTTCCTTGGGATGATTTCAATTCAAGCAGGTCTCAAAATGATTCCTTGGAATGGATATTTGAAACATTGTCGCCCTAGCCCCAAGCATAGGGAGAGGAAGTAAGTTGATTATCTATATTCTATCTATTGTTTATCCGGTCTTAGTCACTAATCTGCTTCTGATTTTCAATGAGGGCATGCACTTGTTTTGGTCCAGTGTCTATCACTAGTTTTATATGTTCCACTGTATAGTGAACACTATTATAGAGCTTAATCCCCAAGTTTCCCGAAACCTCAGTTGTTCATTTGTTGTTTCAGAATCAATTTTTGCTTTTTTGAAACTATCTTTGAAAAGGCAATCACTCTCATTGTTTTGGAACCATCTTTTTGGTGCTACTTATAAATGGATTTGTCTTAATAAAATTCCTTACAAACAAGTTTTGAATCCCATCAACCTGGAATTGTCTTTAATTGCTTTGTGCAGCCCCATCTTGCTGATTGAAATGCAAGCATTCCTAAATGGAGCGAAGCAAAATGACAATGTGGAAAGATTGAAAAGAGCGATAGTGGTAATTCACTAATTCGAGTTCAGCTCACTTGGCGAGGTCACTAGAAGAGGAAAGTATTGATTGTGATAGCAATGTTAGTTCATCTAGCTTCGAGTTTCACAGAGGAGAAAATCGCTGCACAATTCCTTAACCAAATCAGTTTCGCGAAATATGCCGTCCAAGTGGAATGGTGCGGAAAAATGGATTATGAGCGAGCAAAATGTGCAAAACAGTTATTCCAAGAAATCATTTATACAAGGCCAAGTGAACAAGTTATCGGTGTCAAATAGAGTTAGGGTTGCACCGGAGTCTGGGGGTTATGATTAAAATATGGCAGTTAAGAAGGTTGATCATTGTGCAACACCAATGCTCTGGATGCTGAATGAAAGAAGCATAGTAATGTGCACATAAATCAAAATGATTATTGGGTTTGCCCTCATTGATGCCTTTTGACTTTGATTTGAGGGCATGATTCCGCAGCAAACGTGATGGTATAGGGGGACCACTGTTTTAGTAGTTTCTGTGAGCAGCCACTTTGTGCATTTATTGCCAAAGGTTAGGTCTGTCTCCAATCCATCTATTTCAGTGGTATTCTGGGAGCAGCCACTTTGTGCATTTATTGCCAAAGGTTAGGTCTATCTTCTATCCATCCCCGGCCCATACCCCCAATTATAGGGGACTAAATGGGTTATGATGTTGTTGTTGTTTTAGTTAAGAAGGTTGATTTCTGTCAACTGACATCTCAATTTGGCATGGAGAAGTTCTCTTTTTTAATTTTTTTTTTTTCATTTTGCTTGTATATAGAGCTTAAGGTAGACGATGAATGTATTTATTGGATGAATTTTATAAATGAAGACTAACTTTCGTTGCAATTAGAACATGTGAATGTTTGTATTGGATGGATTTTATAAATGAAGAGTTTTGTTTTGATTATGATGTGAGCATGGCAACGATGTGGGGTTTGGATATGTATTGTTAGTAGCTTGAGCATGACTCGACGTGAGTCCAAATTATATGAACTGTGTTTGTTCTTGTTGTTGATTGTCTGATGAGACATTGAGATGTCGAGCTAGGCAAGAAAATAGGGGAAATGCTATCAAATTTTTTCTAGAACAACCTACTTTTTAAACACAGTTTCAGCACAAAAAAACTTATTCTCCATTGGTGAAAGAAGCATAATGAAGGTGCATCCTGGTGCTATCTTCATTATGCTTCTTTCATTAGTCAATTTCTAGAAAATTTTTAGAAGAGTTTCCTTGCTTTATGGCCTAGCCCGACGCCTAGCGTCTCAAACTAACAACAGAATCGAGCCAAATTTACAAATCAATATGAGCCCACGCTGGGCATTTGTCAGCCTAAATTACCATTCACAATCCAACTTCACACATAAACTACTTATCAACAATCCAATAAATCGAAATAATCAATTACATTCCAAGTTGACTTTCACAGAGATACTACAACTTAATATTCCCCAATACATACTACAACACAGTAAACATAATCACGACACCAAACACAGCTCCAAGGAGGGAAAATTCCTGAACTTTAAAGTCCTGAATACTTCCCCAGCCCCATTCAACCTTCTGTTTAAATGAGATTGCAATTATGGGCTCATTTTGTACTGGGAATTTGACAAATATAACTGTAGTGACTCTGTCCTAGTGAAATGTTTTCGGCAGTTTGAGGGAAAAATGGACCTCCCAAGACCCAAGTCATCGAATTCTACATATCATCAGAAAATTTAAAATGGTTTGTGTCAACCACTTGATTCCTCAAGAACCCTAATTTTTCCACAATCTATTACAATTAGAGCTTTTACAGAACCCTAATTTTTCCAGAACCCAGAGTTTAAGTCAGGAACACTGGTATTTTGTGCAAGGCTCATATGGAGAGAGAGAGAGAGAGAGAGAGGTATGGCGAAATCGAACCCAAACCTGATGAAATCGGACGACAGGGGCGGTGTTCAACGGCGTCTTCGTACGGCAGTAGTGGTGTTCGGCGGTGGTAGCGTTCGCCGGGATTGGAGTCCGTGGTGTTGCTGGTCGCCGGGGTGGGAGCAGTCGTCGCTCCTCTCTCTCTCTCCGTTACGACTGAAGAAGAGAACGGGTTCCGAGGTTGATGGTGAGTTTTTAAATGAATTTTATTAAGTTTTGATAAAATTTCTGGATAAAATTCATTCGGAAACTCATTTGAATCCGTTTAGAGTGAGCATCAAAACGACTTCGTTCTGGAGTTGTGGCCTCTCCGTTGTGCACGGACTATGTATCCTTTGGCATTGCGTGTCATTAGACATACAGTTTGCACTTATAAAATTGCAACTATCAATAAAGTGTCGAGACAATACAGTATTTACATTTATAAACGTGCAGCTATCAACAAATTTGCAAATTTAAATTACAGTTTACACCTATAATTTTTATTTGTACCACATTCACCCTAAAATATTAAATTTTAATTCTAATCCAGATATTATATATATATATATATAGAGTAAGCTTCTAGTCCAGACTCTGGACTTCCGGACCTCCATGATCCAAATTTTTTTTGGACGATCCGAGTCGTCCAATGTGTTCAGAAGGTGTTTTCAAAAGTCCAGGCAAGAAATCGCCAAAAAAAATACCGGGAATGGCTTGATCCAATCAGTTTTTGCAAAATTTTCATATTTACAGTTTTTGCGAAAATTGCTTGGATCAAGCCCTTCCCGGTATTTTTTTTGAAGATTTTGCGTGGAAACCCTTGAAAACA
The DNA here is from genome assembly GCA_022606695.1 of Vaccinium macrocarpon. Lineage (NCBI taxonomy): Eukaryota > Viridiplantae > Streptophyta > Magnoliopsida > Ericales > Ericaceae > Vaccinium > Vaccinium macrocarpon. The sequence goes on from CM040179.1 coordinate 23,317,938, forward strand.
CCTTCTGAATACATTGGACGGCTCGGATTTTCCAAAAATAATTTGCAACACAAAAAAGCCATATTTTTCTTATTTACGGGAGGTGTGGACTAGAAAATTTGCCTATATATATATATATATATATATATATATATATATATATATACACACACATAGAACATATCCTATGAGGGCTCCCTCACAAAAAAAAGTGCAGGAAAACAGCTGTGGGCCGTTGGATCCCATGCCCTTCACGCGATCCAACGGTTCACAATTGTTTTCCCGCACTTTTTTTTGTGAGGGAGCTCTCAAAGGAAATTTCTTATATATATATATATATATATATATATATATTTATTTTAAATAAAATTCTCACGGTCCGGTTCGGTTTATCCACGGTTCTTTTATGAAAATCCATGGACCAATCCGCAAAGCACGGTTTTCTAATTTTTCAATCTGTGTCCGGACCATTAATCCACGGATCCAATCCAAAACCTACGATCCAGTTTGGTTCGGATTCACGGTTTGTGGGTTTTTTTTATAGCCCTATGAGAACCGATGAGTTGAAAAATTGATTCTTCAACTCTAGAGTATGATTACTTAATAAAATTTTTATTTTGTTTTTTTTCCCATCCGCGAAAGTTATGCTTGTTTGAACCAGTGGCGGAGCAGAAATCGAAGTCGGAGGGGGTCGAATTATGGAAGAAATAAATAAATATTACAGTAATTCAAATGAATTGTTTTGGCCAAAAGCCCAAAACACCCTTAGTGAAGTTTGAACTAGTGGCGGAGCTAGAAATTGAAATCGGAGGGGGCCGAATAATGGAAGAAATAAATGAATAGTTGTTCGAGTTTTTATGGGACAATTTGATAAATTGAAAAATTAATCTTGAGTGTTATTGCTATTACGTCATTCGAAGGATGCTATTGCACGGCATAATTCACCATAATTTAGTGTTCTTAGAATGAAAAATTATTCTTACATTTAATTATTGTTGAAATTTTATAATTTTTTAAAATATATCTATAAAAGATATGCCAAATATACTACAAAATAATAACTTGGGGGGCACCCCGGCCCCAATGTAACTCCGCCCCTGGTTTGAGCTCCTGATAATTGTATAGGGTTACCAGTCTATCACTGGACTACCACTCTCGCTTTAACTTGTGTAGAAGGCGAGTCAATAGTTTTAATCGATTCAAACACAAGTTAACTTCGACTTGCTTCTGTTTTTTAGGTATGATGGACTGAATGAGCAAGTAGTAGTTTGTTTAAGTTTGATTTGAAAGGTAAAAAATGTTTAAGGCTGAGTTTTTCCAATGATAAAATCAACATTTGCTCTCACAAAAATTTTTGATTTTAAAAAATGTTGACTTTATCAGATTTTATCATTTGAAAAACTCATCCCAATTTGATTTATTTTATGGGATGAACTAATCTTGAACGAAACTTTTAACGAACAGATACGAGCTCATACTCGAGTAATTTGGTTTATTAATCAACCGTGGGAATTGAGTAAAAGGTTATTGTAAATACGAATATGATGCTTTTTCCACTATGACCCGAAACTTCATCTGTGTGGACAAGCTCTTTCACCCCCTGCTTGACCCAGCCCAAAGTGGGTCTGGGCTAGAAAGTCTTGGAGATGGCTGCTCTCTCTTGACTTTATTAATTTAATTCTGGGCGCTCCATGTTTTCCTTATGCTTCATTTTAATTTAAAAAAGAACAATATGATCCTCCGTAGATCATTTTTCTTACTTGTCTATTTTGGGAAAAATGCGGTAAATTTAACAAGATACCATAGTCTTAGGTTGTTCGTGCATTTTCACTATGTAAATGTTCAAGTCACGAGACACCTTTGACTTACACACTGCTCCCAGCTCTATACCTTCTTACTCATTAAAAATGTTTTAAAAATACAAGTGGGGGATTGTTGGGATATGTATTTCTAAAACAAGAAAAAAACATGTGCAAAATGTGACTTTATTTTGAAGTCAAAACTGAATATTCTCTTAATGGAAATGTTTTGATTTTTTACAAGAAATAACATGTGCAAAATATGACATTATTTTGAAGTCAAAATTGAATATTCTCCTAATGGTAAGGTTTTTTTTTTTTTACCAAGAAAAACCATGTGTAAAATGTGTGCTTAATTAGTGCACATATTTTTTGGTGCTGATTGATTCTGATTCTGAAAATAATGTTTATTCTTTGCCTATATAAATAGGTGTTCTTCAATCTTTCAAACACACCGAAAAAAGTATATTCGTATTAAAAAATTTAGGGAGCAAGAAGGTTGATTGTATCCTGATTTTTGGTCTTCTTTCGTGAGAGGAAGATCGAGACGGAGGTTATATTCTGGGTTGGTTTATCCAAGAGACGGCGTGGCTGTTACTACTTGTAAAAAACACAAGTCTATCAGACATGATAACTTTGTAAGAGAACCGTATTTGTCCAACATTGTTATCAATGTCCGATAAATAAAGCAAAAAAGCATGACAGTTCACTAGGTTACCAATGTTGAATCAAGTTGATGTTTTACGAGATCTTTTAAAGTGTCCAAGTCAAACAAGTGAACAGTTCGATCACATTACATTACTACGTACGAGACAACATGTAAATAGTGGGTATAGAATGGCCTGTTCAAATTGGGCACGTGTCACTGTGGGCACCCGTGACCTCCGAGAGAAATCTTGAAATTACAAGAACACACGTTCGTTAGAGTCGCCACTTGATTTTAAGGTTAACTAAGCAACTGAATTCAATGTACAAAATTCGAGACAACCGGTCCGACATAACCAGATTGATCTTGGTTCGGGAGCTAAGTCACGACATGGGAAGATTTTATTAAAAAAATGCACCCATCCCGCCTAATCAAAGTGATTAGTCTCTACTCATAATTATGGAATTTTAAGAGAAGTTTTAAAGTGATTTAGACAAGTAGGGAAAGGGAACAAGGAAAAATAAATAAAATTAATGATGTATGAGGCTAGATTTAGAGAAATGAAACATTAACAAAAATTAATAAAAAGGCGAAAACTGAACTTCTTTTGATCAACGTCTGGAAGCTCCCATCAAAATCACGAATTTGGCAAGTATGAACTCCGTTTGCTACGAAAAAAACTTTATTTAACTAATGCTTCGAAAAACTTGGATTAAAAGCAAGGCTTTGGGTAATTTCGGATGGTAGGTTTAGGACTAATATTTTTGGGATTTTCGTGGCTGATTTTCTAACGGGAATTTTGGAGTTAGGGAAGGGTTTTTTTAGGAGCAAGACAATGGAAAACAAGGGTTTTTCTAGCAAGGATTTCTTGGAAATTCTTGTTGTGTGTTTTCTCCTTGAGTTAGGGTCCTATTTATAGGCTTAATAGAAGGTTCCTCGCTTCAATTTTCAGCAAGAATTGGTTGGGGAAAGTCATTGAAAGCATTATACTTAGCAGTTGTCCGTTTTATGAAGAAAAAAAAAATGGTGGCCACCATGTTTATCTCGACCAACGTAGCTAGCCACCACGTTTTAAGAAGATAAAGTTTCAGCCACCACTTTTTGAGAAGATAATGTTTCTGGCCAACACTTCTAGATTCTGGGCCGAATCTTGGGCTTTGTTTGGGCTTATTGTGGGCTTCTCTTGGCCTTGATTTATATATGGGTTTATGACAGGTTATTGGGCTTGGAAATGCTCAAGTGAGCTTAAAGGCTTAAGAAAACAGAACAAATCTAATTAATGAAGCATTAACTAAATAAAATAAATTTCGCGACATCATTAACAATTTTCATCATTGGGGACGCATCCGGACTCCTGTTTAGAATTTACGGATAATCAAAATTGGGGTGTCTACAGTTGCCCCTCTCTGACAGCACTTATGTATCATTGCGGGATACGAGTGAATGTCAAAGATAAAAAGACAAACCCAATATTTATCTGTGTTTTCTAAGCGCAAAACTCTGTAAAATCAGTCAAAACAAGTGGTCGTGCTTGCAAGCTGCCTACATACCCCATTGTAGGGATCAGACCAAACGTAGTTCACATGGGACGTTCAAAATCATCAAACGATTCATTGGGCTTTTCTGACCCATAGAATCAAGCCTTGGGTTTTCCTGGCCCGTGGCAACAACAAAATTCAATAATGGGTTTTCCAAGCCCATAACGCCTTGGCTTTTCCTGGCCCATGGCGAAAAAATTCAATTCAATAATGGGTTTTCTTGGCCCATGATGCCTTGGGTTTTCCTGGCCCATGGCGAAAACATTTAATTCAACACCATTGACTTTATTGGGCCGTTGGTAAAATTACAAAGTTCACCATGGATTTTCCTGGTCCAAGGTAAAATTCAACTCGAGACCTCGGGCTTTTCTGAGCCTTTGGTGAAATCATCACAAACTTACTATGGGTTTTCCTGGCCCATAGTAGAAACCATGCCTTGAGTTTACTGGCCCGTGGCAAAATGCATCAAAACAAATACCATTGGCTTTACTGAGTCGCTGGTAAAATTACAAATGTTTACCAAGGATTTTCCTGGTCCATGGTAAAGGTAGCAATTCAAAACCTTGGGCTTTCTTGGGCCTTTGGTGGATAAAAATTATTTTTTTAAAAAAAATTGGGCCTCGGCCTGGACGGACTTTTCAAATTCATGCTTATTTTATATCAATCCACAAGATTCCAAGTATTGTACAATGGACTTTGATCAAGTAGGTCGAGAAATTGATCAAGTAGGTCGAGAAATTGATGAATATGAACCCAACAACATCGTCCAATTGAATGGGCCGAACCTCGGATCAAGGTTGCCTAAGTATCTTAAGCAAGGGAATCAGGCCATAACGTAATTCAAGGTTAAGGCTCACTTGGGCATTAACACTCTCCTTTTATGCTCTTCCTTTTGCCTAGTACCACCCTTTTGAGTTTTGTGGACGGTGCCAAGCGAAAAATAATTTTGTTTTGGAAAATGATTTTAGAGTCACCACCCGGGTTTTTATTTTGAAAAATGGTTTTACTACCCGAGAAACCATTATAAAAATAATAATGATTTGGAAAATAGTGACTCTTGTGCCATTGTTTTGAAAAATAATTTGGTCTGCAAAAAATAAGGAATATTGGGTCTGGGAGCCAGGTTACAAACGTGGAAGGTTTTTAAGGCACCCTGTTCGCCCAATTTTAAAATGGTCTTTACTCAATGCTTATGAGATTTCAGAAAATGTTTTATTGCTTAAATAGAAATAATTTAACAAAAAAGATTTTTTAAAAAACGAACAGTAAATGAACATCTAAATTGAGGACACTGTAGAAAGGAGGTTAATAAAATTCTTTTTTTTAAAAAAATCTGCAAATCAGTAATGAAGCATGGACATAAGTTTACTAAAAAAAGTAGATCACTACATCCAAATACTGCCCAAGCAAAATAAGAAAACGTTTTATTATTATTTATATGCAACTGCCGTCATTGCCATGCCGCATTTGATTTTTGTGAGAAAACAGAAACTTCAAAGGTTTTGATAAAACAAGTTTTGTGAGGTATTACTAATGAAGTGTGTATCCCATTTGCCACTTATTCTTAAGCCATCAGTTGACTAAGAAATCCATAACGTTGGGAACAATTTTTATGTAAATGATATTGTCGGACGGTAGTAATGGATTACAGCACCGCGATATCTAAGAATCAAAACTTCATTTTTCGTACAGAAATGTTAGCCTTTGGGATAAAAAACAATAAGGAAGATTGTTTTGGTGTCCCGGAAGGCTTCCCCTCAGCCTCAAGTTGGTAAGACCATCACTTATAAACCGAAAATTCTTACCTTTCGAAAGAAAGTCGATTCCGCAAAGAAACCTTGGACGCATGCACGAACCACTTCTAGGCCGACTTGTGCCACTGAGACACAAAAACTTCGATCTGTGGTGCAAAACTGATGAAGCTCTACCTACAAACTAAGAGGTTATCTGGGTTTACGGAAAATTCCCGGATCTTGGGTTGGTATTTTTTTTGTGGGATTTCCAACTGGAAACTTTAAAGTAGCAAATTCTAAGGAGGTAAGGAAGAGAGTTTTAAGGCTTTTTAGGAGAATTTTTTTGGAGATTTTTCCTGGAAGTTTTGTATAGTTTCTAAAAAAATGAATGATTTTTCTTCAAGAACACAACAAATTTTCTTACCAACTCAATCCATGATTTTTCTCTCAAATGGGAGGTATTTATAGGCCAAAAAATACTTTGGGAGTACGGGAAGTCGGCTTTCAATTGATTGTAGCAAAGTTTGGCACTGCCTTGGGGCGGTTTAAGTAGTTAACTGCCGTGTGTGGGTTGTACACTAATGCACGACAGTGCTTGGCCATGGCACGGTAGTTGGCACACTGCAGTGTGTGGGTTGCACACTTCTGCACGACAGTGCTTGGCCAAGGCAAGACAGTTGGCACACTGCAGTGTGTGGGTTGTACACTATTGCACGGTAGTGCTTGGGCATGGCACGGTGGTTGAACATTGTGCTCCAATTCTTCTTACCAACTTTGATTTTCCTTAGCTTCCAAGGGTTCGCGCATCCAAAATTTTCCCATTTTGACCTTGTTATCATCATCGGGGAGTTTTAATATTACCTGTGGGTTAAATTGGGATGTCTATAGGTTTTCAGTCTATCGAGCTTTTTCAAATTTTTAAACCCTAAATTTTGCCTAGGTCACTTGTGAAACCTAGCGGGCTTTTCATGCTCTAAATTTTGCCTAGGCCGCCTGCCCTTGCGGTTTTCAACCTAGCAAGCTCTCTCAAAGGTAGTACTTCTTTAGTTGGTCATGCTGTTGAATTCACTCTTGTCCAAGTCCATTATACGCACTGCTCCTCTGGTCAAAATGTCTTTGATAATGTAGGTCCCCACCCATGTTGGCTCGAATTCCGCTCTCGAATCGTGGATGGGTGTTCAATATTTCCTTTTTTGAGTTCTATGGCTTTAATCCCTCGTCGAACGCTTAGCATCAACTCTTCAAATCTCCCTCCTATTCCTTTCATCTCTTTTGGTCCACACTTGACTAATACTTTTAGCAACGACTCTTCTTGTTTGATAGGCAAAATTCCGTACACCAAGGCATAAAGGGTTGCCCCAGTGGACCTGCAAATTGACATCCAATATCCCCACAGAGTGAGAGGCAGTTGGTTTGCGGTCGATACATCAAGTAGTTTGGATTTGAATTTTGTAACCTTTCAGCAATTCCAACACCTCCTTTTTTTGAAATGTGGACTGTGCTTGGATACGATCTTATGGGGAACTCCACACCGACAGATGATGTTTCATTCAACAAATTATGCAACCCGTTTGACCTCTTAAGATTGATTTCTCCGTTGACGTAGATGCCCCATACTTAATGCCAATTTTACATAGTCTACCTCCAATGATAGCCTTGCCCTAAGTGTGTTGTCACTCTTATGTGGACCACTTTCTTCATGATCTTCAATGTCCCATCAGATCTTTCATAGCTTGCACTCGATAACGTTGATTTCACCTTGCAAAGACATCTTTCGAAAGATATTGACAGTTCGATCAGTCGCTTGTGTTTCTCATAAGACAATATGGAACCAATCTAAACCATGCGAGGATACTTTTCCATACCAAAATTGATTGAAATGAGCGACCATGCCTTTCTTCCTCTTTTTTGAAGAAAAAGTTTTAATTCTTGAGAAATATCCTCTTCAATTTCAAAAGGTTCTTTAGGATCAATAAAATTTGTTTCAGGCACAATAAGATAATTGAAGTCTGGGTTTTATTTCATTGATATTGGAAACGCCGGTTACAAACTCAGACTCAAACTCAAAAAGGAAAAGAACGCTTGGGTGTGCCAACTGCAATGTGTTTGATTGACTAAAAAAAAAGATTGGGAAACTGACTCAGATTTGGACTCATTCTCATCATTATTAGCAATTACAACAAAAGTTTGACTTTTGCAATCTCCGACAACATCCATTACAAGGCCGAAACAGTTTACATAATCTTTTGTGCCAAACATCATTAGAGCATCATCTTGACATATACCCATGGGACCAAACTCTTTGTCAAACAAAAGACCTAGGTCAGCTTGTTCCAGATTTCCAATCCAGTTCCATTGCCAATTTTTGTTTCTTTTCCCATTAACGCCATACATCTTGAAAGTTAACCATATACACCAGTGTTTTGATTGTGGCAACAATTTCATTTATAGGAGCAATGGGAAAGCAGATGATGGGTTTCAGTTGGTCGGTGAGGATAGTATACTAGCTAAGGTCAAGATGTGGCATAAGTACTTACGTGGTTGATCTAGGTTATTGTTGGCATGGGGTTGGCTACAACATTGGGTTTAGCGATTGGGTGCAGAAATAGATTTATTGTCAATGAGATCTTGGATCTCATGACGGAGACGGGAACAGTTATTGATAGGATGGCCATTTGTTTGTTGCAGTATTTTGTGACATCAAACCGAGCTAGAAGGGCGGTCATATGTTGGCATAGGATGGAGAGGTTTTTATGAAGCCTTTTTTGAGTAGGTGTTCATATATGGTTGAGAAGGAACTCCTATTTTGCTAAAAGTTCTTCTATGAGGGGGAGGGGGTTGGTTGCTTGACCAATTTCCTAGACCTAAATTAATGAGTTGCCCCAAGCGTAGGGCGGAGACCGGTGCAGCACAATATCCGGTAAGACCGGAGTCGAATCCACAGAGAAGGTAGAAATGCTCACTAAGTACTCGGGTCACTAGTTTAACACGGCTCTTAGGTGGCCACCCTTTATGGTTTGATTGATGGAATTAACTACACTAAGTGACGTTGACCTGATTTAAGCTAATTTAAGAGGAAGTACGGTCTTAGGGTTCATAACACGGTGACCAGATCGAGATTGTTCTGCTCCACTTGTTCTAAAAACGGTTGATTCAAGAGAGAAAAAGACACCCTGAAAGATGCGAATCCTTGTGGTCGCCGTTTACCCATGCACAACGTTGAACGAGTTTTGGTCCCTTGTTCCCCGCGTTACATGGGCTCCGACAATGCCCGGATACGTCTAACAGAAATGCTTTAGTAACCTTAAATTGCTTTTTCATTTATCAAGTTCGAAAACGGGAACAGTACAGATCCGAAACTGGCCACGGTGTGTTAATCACCCCGCGACCATACTTATGGATTTACTCACTCATATTAAATTGAACGAATGACAAGATAATGAAATAATGCATGCTTCTATACTTTGAATGTGAATTAAATCGAAAATCCGAAAAAACAACGCGTGGACAAACTCCCGCGAACAATGATTCAACGAAAGCAAAAACGAAAAGTTACCGAACTGTTATGCAAATCTACAAATAAATCTTCAAAACTTGAAGGAACAAACTCCGGAAAGCAACAACTTCCCAAGAAAACGGCTGCAAAAACTAGGGAAAATTTTGTGTTAAGTTCGAACCCTAATTCGACCTAAAATCGGTCTATTTATTCCTCCCTGAAGTCAAAACCAGTGGCAAGTCAACCGGCCGTCTTAATGTCCTCGGTATCGATACAGAGGAATACCTGTATCGATACCCGTGCCTTCTGTTCCCAAGTGAACCACTCTGTATCGATACAGAACAATCCCTATATTGATACCGAGCCCTTGAAATGCTGACTCAGCCTTGTTCGGTCATCCTGGCTTGGGTCCCACTGCTTCTCAACACGTCCGACCGCCATGCACTCACTTCACGCGCACTTCACGACCTGTTTCCCTACAAAATAACCAAACAAAACAAAGACCAAAAACACATCGCATCAAGTGGAAAATGGAATAAAGTCGCGCCTCTAACGCGGTAATTCACCCCACTTAAGCGCTTATATCTACGACATTACGCGCCAATCACACCCCCCAACTTGAGCGTTGCTAGTCCCTAGGAACGAACGAAATAAAACGGAGAAAGAACAACTAGAAAATACCAACGGGGGGTACGGTGGTCATGCAACCTGTAGAAGCAGTCAAACACGACAAGAGATATACACCTTCCAATAAGCCTGTAACTCACATGCATGCATGCTTCAACATAAAAGTAAACACAGATAGCATTACTTCACACATGAAAATAAACACCCCCTCATCATAATCGCATTACACTCACTCACTAGAACACTCAACATCCCATAAAAGCGCTTGGCGAACTGTGTGGAACCGAACAACTAGTCGCCACACGCCAAACAAAACAGGCGCAGCAAGAATAGACGCATACCCGAATGAATCCGCACATTAAGAACATCATTATCAATCATGCATAAGTGAGAGTATAAACACGTGCACAAGATCTACTAAGGACTTTTTGGATTGTAATGACCATGGTAGAACAAAAGGAAGGAACTTCAAAAGACAGGTGCCGGCCTATCGAGGCTCAAGGTCAACTACCCACTGGCCGCACTTGTCATGTCTACTACCTGTCAAATACCCATCAGCGATATCCAAACCAAATCCACAACATAAAACATAAACCACGCATAAAAGTATATTCTGGACCCCAATTCAAAACAAACAATAAATCCACATGAAATAATGAGTTCTAATACTGAAATAACAAAAATCCAACATAAAATAACTCCTCCTACTCATGCTACTACCCCAAATCGACTCCATGCAAAACAAACATCCCAATCACTCGCATCATCCCCACTCTCCCTCCTTTGCCCTCGGCACCATCATCATCTAAGAAAATCATCACGACCTCCAACTCGGGCAACACCAACGCACATACGGCTCGGGGTCGCCCCTCAATCGCCTCACCATCCACTCCTCCTGTGACTCATCCTGGCCGCTTTTCGCATTTTGTCGCGACCTCCCTCTTAAGTTTCTGGCACGACTTCGAATAGTGGCAACACCTTGGCAAAAGATCTTCTGTAGCCAAGAGGTGCTAGATGCATAGGGAGGTGGCTCAATGGTCGAGAAAAGGCTCGCCCTCACGGTGCCCGCAGTCCGGGCTATGCTCTTAGTAAGAATGGTACTGTCAATCGGCCCAGGGATCAGTGGGTCATTGTTGAACCACTTAGCCCCCGTCAACCCAGAGTCTCTAGCAATGGCAGTGATCAGGCAAGGGAACGGCATGCGGGTTTGTGTTGGCGCATCTCGGAAATCAATAATCTTAGAGTAGATAAATAACGCCCGATCACAAAGCGATTAATCGAGTCCTCCATAAAAGCGGCCAATAAATTCCCCGTATACTCAGATGGTTTGTTCTCAGAGTCGCCCTGGGGTCTATGTTATAGCACACCACTTGGTTCAGGAACCTAATACCCGACTTAAACTTGCCTGGACGGTGAGGGATATTAGCATCTTTCCGCTTCTCATATAATATACCCGCCACTCTACGCGCGACAAACTCCTCAGCGGGGCAAGGGTAGTTGGTTTCTACAGTAGGCCTCCTATATCGCAGACTCGCAGCAATAACATCGGGTGTGACCGTAATGGGAACCTTGGCCACTCGTGAGGTTATTTGGGACTCAGCACTAAAAGTAGTCCCGGCAGCGGGAACATGCATATTCTTATAAAATTCCCTCACAAGTTCCAAATTATACCCTGGGTTTGGTTCGAACCAAAAAGACATACCTTGTTGCACGATGGCTCGAATGGTGCTGTAGTTCTGGGGAAACCCATCCCGGATAATGTGACGCTCATTCTTAACCCCCCTCTGATCCATAGAAGCCTCCCATTTATCCCGCTCATCCCAGGCAATTTGATCCTTTGACCTCCTACCCCTGGTTTGTGTTTGCTCTGGAGGGGCACTAGAAGATGCTGCCCCCTTCCCTTTACCGCTAGTGGAAGCCTTCCTAGGTGCCATGCTTGGAATAGGGTTAGAAATTTAAGGTTTTTAGATCTAGAGGAATATGGATTTTGGAAGAGGTTAGAAGGATATATGTGGTAGAGGAAGAGAAAAGGAGCGTTTTGGTGGAGTTTGGTGGAATTTGAGTGAGATTTGGTGGGGTTTTGGAAGTTTGGAGGTGGTGGTTATGGAGTTTTTCGTGGGTTAGGGTTTGGGAAGGAGAAAGGAAGAAAGGTTGAAGAGAAGATGAAAGTAAGAAATATGACCAGTAGAAACCCTTCTTATTTGCGTTTAAGAGGATCGGTATCGATCTGGGTAAAATCCTCGTGTCGATACCCGAGAAAGGTTCTATTTAATTGGCCATACAGGTATCGATCTGAACTTTTTCCCGTGCTCGATACCGAACTCCACTATTTTTTTTTTTTGAAATATGAGGAATTGAATAATGGAAAAGGGTTGAAGGTTTTTAGGTTTTTGGGGTTTTGGTTTCCTAGCACGACACCTCATCAGACTTCTTCAAACACTCATCATTCAAATACCCATTGCTTACCAAATTTCCACAACAACTCGACACTTATAATGCACGAGGGCGACTTTCCCCAACTTAAATCCAACCAAAACACGGTTTCCTAAGCTAGACAGGGAACCGGCTTCGGATTGGTTGAGATTGGTCAAAGGGACTCATATGTGGTTTAATCATGCAAAGAATGCCTTGTATCATCCCCTATGCACGTTATTCACTATCACAAAAGCATAAAAGACATATCCAGTTTCTATTGCAGAACAAAAGCCTACTATTTTATGCGATTGCAGAAGAAAATACCAATAAAAATATGGGAATGCTATCAGGGACATGCGATCATCAATGCGGGGACACTCATACACATGCTTCAGCAATGCATCATGCTCAACTGAATAGTTAAATATATGCATGCATTCAAGTTACACAGGCATACTGATCAGCTAAATCTCATATGCTCAACGAGTATCCACAAAATGCATAACAACAGTACCCCCACAAACTACCTAGCAACGCTATATTCAACACAAATGTACAAAGTACACCCTCCCCCCAACTAGAAACATGCTATGTCCCCAGAGCATGGAGACAGACAAAAGAAAGATCAAGGGGAAAGAAATGGACCGTCGGATGGCAGCCAACCATCATGACCCCGGCCGATGTATGGGGAATTTGTTGTCACCATTGCGGTTCGTCATTGAAATCGCGCCGGGATCCGGCTCTTCCGGACTGGCAGAGGTCCACTGACTAGTCACACTGAGCCGCTTAGAAGCTTTTTAGGACTTACAACCGCCACATTTCTCGTGGCACCTCTCGGCCAGGCTCACGAATGCCGCACTCACGCCGGCGGTGAGGCCCAAACTACCAAGGCTGGTGTGGTAGCATGCTCGTCCTGCAAAAGACTTAAGAAACAACTACCTACTAGGCAACAGATGACATCAGTACCGCCCGCTAGTAGAAGCCGGGCCACAACAAGAAATAATAATCAGAAAAGAAATTCACAGGCAAACCACCACTTTCGTCACGTGAAAGGAACGAGTATGACTTTTCTCCCTAATATTCTCACTTAAAGTTGTGTAGAGAAGGTCATCAGAACAACCCCGGGTAAGTCACGACTCAATAGGTTAAATTTCTCAAGGTTTCTCCTTAAAGAAATTAGAGCCAATCATCTTTTATGACTATCCGAGACAAAGCAATAAGATTGTTCGAAACCCAGATACACAATTTTAAGGCTAGAAATTAGGTGGCTATACCAGACCATCGTTTTTTTTTTTTTTTTACAAGTACACAATTGCCCTTACTAACCGGAGCTGGGCACACGATCCTTATTTTAATAGCGGCGTGCGAAGCTATCAATACCCAAGTCAATGATGGGTACCCCTATCACTAGGGGCCGGGTCCACACTCAATGAAGAGTATGGTACGCGTGAGCTACCCGTAAAAACCTAGCCCAACGGCTAAACAGCGGGATCATCCGAGTAGATTGGATCAACTAAATCCTCCTCAGGTTCGCCTACATCGATTAACTCTAAAAATGGTTTAAGACGCTGCCCATTAACTTTGAAAACATTATTATCCTTAGGATCGCAGATATCAACCGAACCGTTAGGGTAAACCTTATGGACAACATACGGCCCATCCCAACGAGACCTCAACTTTCCTGGAAATAAGTGAATACGCGAGTTATAAAGTAAAACTTTCTGTCCAACACTAAAGGTTTTTTTACTGGATATTCCTATCGCGGGTGCGCTTTTAACCTTAGCTTTGTAAATGCTAGTGTTTTCATACGCATCATTCCTTATCTCCTCAAGCTCACACACTTGGAGCTTCCTATGGGCACCTGCCTCTGGCAAACTTGCGTTCACCGTCTGAATGGCCCAATGGGCCTTATGTTCCATCTCTACTGGCAGGTGGTAGGCCTTACCATAAACAAGCCGATAGGGTGAAGCACCCAACACGGTCTTGTAAGCAGTGCGGTAGGCCCACAATGCATCGATTAGTCGCAGAGACCAATCCTTCCTACTCGGGTTCACCGTTTTCTCTAAAATGCCCTTAATCTCTCGGTTGGCCAACTCAGCCTGGCCATTGGTCTGAGGGTGATAGGCCGTAGACACCTTGTGAGAGATGCCATACTTTCTCATCAACGCCTCAAAGGACCGATTACAAAAGTGGGTGCCCTGATCCGAGATAATGGCACGGGGCATGCCAAATCTCGATAACACATTGTTTTTCAAAAACTCTAGCACCACCTTCGAATCACTGGTCCTAGTGGGAATCGCCTCAACCCACTTAGAAACATAATCTACCGCCAGAAGGATATACTCGAAACCATGTGATACCGGGAATGGGCCCATGAAATCAATGCCCCAACAATCAAAGACCTCCAACACATAAATATTGTGGAGGGGCATCATATTTCATTGGTAGACCTTACCTAGCCTCGACATCGCATCACAAGACTTGCAAAAACCGTACGCATCCTTAAATAAATTTGGCCAAAAGAAGCCACATTGTAAGACCTTGGCGGTGGTTTTCTTGGCGGAAAAATGACCGCCACACGCCTCCGAATGACAAAACTCTAGAATGCCCATCTGATCACTCTCGGGGACACAACGGCGCACTATCTGGTCCGCGCAGTACTTAAACACATACAGATCATCGAAAATATCTTTGTAGGACCTCTCTCAAAAAATCGCTTTTTGTGTGTGGTCCAATGGGGAGGAATCTGCCCTGTCACCAAATAATTGGCGATATCTGCATACCACGGGCACGTATTAGCAGCAAACAACTGCTCGTCCGGAAAGGAATCTACGATAGGAAGATGAGAGGTGGGGTCCTCAAATTCCAAATGAGACAAATGATCAGCCACTACGTTCTCTACCCCTTTCTTATCCTTAATGATGAGGTGGAATTCTTGCAGCAAAAGAATCCACCGGATAAGGCGAGCCTTTGCATCCTGCTTGGTCATCAAATACCTCAAGGCCGCATGATCGGTGTAAACTACAATCTGCGACCCGACCAAGTAGGACCGGAATTTATCTAAGGCAAACACAACCGCTAATAATTCCTTCTCAGTGGTAGTATAGTTAAGTTGTGCCTCATTCAAGGTTTTGCTCGCATAGTAAATCACGCAGGGATCTTTCCCTCGCCTCTGACATAAAACTGCGCCAACTGCATAGTCGGACGCGTCACACATAAGCTCAAATGGCAAACTCCAATCTGGGGCCGAACGATAGGCGGAGTTGTGAGACTCCGCTTCAATGTCTGGAAGGCCCCCTCACAAGCGTCAGACCACACAAAGGGTGTGTCCTTTGCTAACAACTGGCACAAAGGTCGGGAGATAGCGCTGAAGTCCTTAATGAATCACGCCGTAAAAGCCGGGCGTGACCTAAGAAAGACCAGGACATCCTTAACAGTTTTTGGAGTGGGCGATTCGCAATTAAATTCGATCTTTGCCTTGTCCACCTCAATACCCTTAGATGAGACAATATGTCCCAACACTATACCTTGGGTCACCATGAAGTGGCATTTCTCCCAATTCAGCACAAGACGCTTCTCCTCACACCTAGTCAAAACTTTTCCTAAGTTCTCGAGGCATCCGTCAAACGAATCCCCAAAACTGAAAAGTCATCCATAAAAACCTCAACTATCTTCTCTACCATGTTGCTAAAGATTCCCATCATACACCTTGAGAAGGTACGGGAGCATTGCACAAGCCAAAAGGCATGCGACGGTAGGCAAAAGTACCATATGGGCACGTAAAGGTAGTCTTTTCCTGGTCCTCCATGGCTACATCAAACTGATTGTAGCCGGAGTATCCATCTAGGAAACAAAAGAGAAAAGCCGCGCCCATGACTCCCTCTAAAATCGGGTCGATGAATGGGAGAGGAAAATGGTCCTTAGGGTACTCAGCGTTGAGCTTTAGGTAGTCTATGCAAACACGCCACCCGGCCGAACACGCGGGTTGGCACTAACTCACCCTCCTCGTTTCTCACGCATAGTCCTCCTCGCCTTCTTAGGCACAACCCGAAACGGGACTAACCCACTCACTATGAGCAATCGGGTAAATGATACCCGCGATCTAACAATTTAAGAACTTCCGTCCAACCACCTCCTTCATGTTGGGGTTCGGGGCCTTGCCAAGGTTGCCTAGAAGGTTTCACATCTTCATCTAGAAAATGCGGTGTGTACACACCGTAGGACTAATACCCTTCAAATGCGCTATGGTCCAACCCGATTGCCCCTATGTGCTCTCTCAAAGAGAGCAAGTAATTTAGCCTTTGATCAGCCTCGGGGAGGAGGAGATCACTGAGGAACGTATCATTACCTTTAAGGAAGGCATATTTCAACGATTATCCGTAAGGGTTTCAAATCGTGGTTTTGGTATGGGACCGACGATGGGAGTGCTGTAGATAATGAGGCGCCCAACGGTTCGAGAACGAGGTCCCAAACGGCGCCGCGAACATCCTCGACTGCAAACATCTCCATCAAACTCCCTACCTCTGGAGAATCTAAAAATGACGCCTCATCGGTCGGCCAGCTATCTCCAGAGGATCCTTATACAACACATTCTCGACATGCTCTTGCACTAGCGTGTCGATCAGACTCACCTCATAGACCTCCTCATCATCCTCTACTCGACTATCGACATTAAAAACATTCACCTCCATTTTCAAGTCCCCAAAAGATAATTGGACTTGTCCAGTTTTGCAATTCATCACCGCACTGGAGGTGGCTAAGAATGGACGGCCGAGAATAATGGGAGTCTTCTCTAGTACCTCAGGGATTGGACACGTGTCCAAGACAATGAAATCCACGGGGAACAGAAACTCCCCTACCTGAATCAACACATCCTCCACTACCCCCTTAGGAATTCTCACACTCCGGTCGGCCAGCTGTAGCATGACCGGTGTGGCCTTAAGATCACCTATGCCTAGTTTCAAGTATACTGAATATGGGAGCAAGTTAACACTCGCTCCCAAATCTAACAAAGCCTTATCGAAACTCTGGCCCGCAATAGCAATGGGGATAGTGGGACAACCTGGGTCTTTCCGCTTAATCGGAATATCAGCTTGGAGAATGGAGCTCACTTGCTCCGTCAGTAACACGTTGCACTGACTTTTAGTTCTCCGCTTCGAAGTGCACAGCTCTTTCAGCACCTTAGCAAACTGAGGAATTGCGTCAATGGCTTCCATCAAAGAGATGGGAAATTGAACCTTCTTGAACAGCTCAAGAATCTGGAAATTCACATTGACGCTCGGTTTTGCCACCAAACGATGGGGATATGGTGCCACAGGTGGCAATGCAGTCGTGTAGGGGGGCGGGTGCGGCCACCACCACCTTAGGTGACTCCAACTCTCTCTTTTCCTCAGTACAATTCTCCACAACAGGGGTAACGACTGGTGCGACAACCGGCTCCGGAGGTGGAACCGGTTTTGGCTTCGGAGGGATTGCCTTGTCAATCACCTTCCCACTTCTGAGAGTGGTGATGGCCTTTGCTTCCTCCGGATTGGGGTTCAAATTACTCGGCCCTGACCCGTCTCCCAGAAAATTCGTACCGACAGCATTGGTGTGAGGTTGAGAGGGAAATCTTCCCCTCTCCTGCTGGGTTTGCCCAACTGCTGCCGTTAACTGGGTCAATTGGGACCTAATGTCCCCTATGGCCTGCTTGGTCTGCTCAGTGAAAGTCAATTGAGACTGCATGAGAGCCTTCAACATCTCATCAGTCTGTCTATCCCTGGGAGGATGATTTATGCCTGGGGGTGGTCTAGAGAATGAAGGACTAAACCCCTGCTGACTCTGACTAGGATAACGGTATTGGGGTGCTTGGCCTTGAGGAGGCTGGTATGGTTGCATCTGTTGCTGAGGTGGTGCCTGGGGTGGCACTGGCACTTTAGTATCTCTCCAACTCAGGGCTGGGTGATGAGCCCAACCCGGATTATAGGTGTTAGAGAACGGATCCCAACGTTGGTTCACCGTGATTCACCTCGGCTGATTGCTCACGGTAGGCTTCCTTAATCATAGGAAAGCGAGGCGTGATCCAACGCATGCCCCGGACACTCGCAAAGCGCACAAACTTCCTCTACTTTCACATCATTCACCTGATGGACTTGCTTCAGCCGCAAGTCCTCCATCTGCTTAGACAACTTATCCAGCTGAGACTGGATGGTGTGCTCTCTCACACTGAGGGGAAAAATACCGGACCCACTGGGTCCCTGTGTAGCTATGGCCCTATCAGCGAGGTCGGAAGGTTCCCAACTTCGATGTTTTTCGGCCAACTCCTCCAGAAAATCCCATGCCTCATCTGGAGCCTTGTCTAAGAAATCACCATCTCGACATAGATACTCAATCTGCTGGGCCGTCGCGATGTTGAGGCCCAGCTGGAAAAACGTCACCAACTGATGTTTCTCATACCCGTGGTGGGGAAGAGCCAACAACAGTTCCTTAAACCGCTCCCAACACCTCAAAAATGACTCGCCCTCTTTTTGCCTAAAGGACTGGATTTGGCGAGTCAGGTGTTGTGACTTACTCTCTGAAAAATATTTCTTATAGAATAACTCCCTAACAGCTGACCATGTGGTGAGTGACTGCTCCTTTTGCATGCGGAGCCACTTATCTGCACTGTCTTTCAGAGAGGCAGGAAAAAGCTTAAGGCAAGCATTCTCCCACTGGGTAGTGGTGGCTAAGGTGCGCACTAACCCCTCAAAATGGCGGATGTGCTCATATGGATCCTCATTTTCTCTCCCATAGAAAAGAGGGAGAGCATTATGGGTCCCTGGTTTGACTGTGAAAGCATTGCGCGCTTCCACAGTTTCTGTTGGCAAAACTATTGGACCACGAGGGGTGGTCCTCGCAGGATGCATATAGTCTCGCATAGATCTCTGTTCCGCCGCCATCTGTGGTTCACTCTCTACAACGAACAGTGGATTTGGAAATTCTATGAACAAGTCGTCAATGGGGATAGATTCTGGTTGATCTACAGACGACTCTCGAGGGATTCCTACTGACTCAGACGAAGAACTAGACAACCCCAACGGACTCGACCCCTGCTCAATCCTAACCAAACTATTAGCACGATCGCGATAATAAAGAGGGTCGGGTTTTTGTGGGATTTGACTATTTTTACCTATTTTGACTTAATTCTAAATGTTATCTACTAAAGATTTCCTAGTGTTATCTAAATAAATTTTTTTTTTTTTTTAAGAAAATTACAACTAAAGTTTAACAGACACTAACGACTCGAATTCTTAGCACCAATTACCTTCCCCGGCAACGGCGCCAAAAATGCTTGACCAATTTCCTAGACCTAAATTAATGAGTTGCCCCAAGCATAGGGCGGAGACCGGTGCAGCACAATATCCGGTAAGACCGGAGTCGAATCCACAGAGAAGGTAGAAATGCTCACTAAGTACTCGGGTCACTAGTTTAACACGGCTCTTAGGTGGCCACCCTTTATGGTTTGATTGATGGAATTAACTACACTAAGTGACGTTGACCTGGTTTAAGCTAATTTAAGAGGAAGTACGGTCTTAGGGTTCATAACACGGTGACCAGATCAAGACTGTTCTGCTCCACTTGTTCTAAAAACGGTTGATTCAAGAGAGAAAAAGACACCCTGAAAGATGCGAATCCTCGTGGTCGCCGTTTACCCATGCACAGCGTTGAACGAGTTTTGGTCCCTCGTTCCCCGCGTTACATGGGCTCCGACAATGCCCGGATACGTCTAACAGAAATGCTTTAGTAACCTTAAATTGCTTTTTCATTTATCAAGTTCGAAAACGGGAACAGTACAGATCCGAAACTGGCCACGGTGTGTTAATCACCCCGCGACCATACTTATGGATTTACTCACTCATATTAAATTGAACGAATGACAAGATAATGAAATAATGCATGCTTCTATACTTTGAATGTGAATTAAATCGAAAATCCGAAAAAACAACGCGCGGACAAACTCCCGCGAACAATGATTCAACGAAAGCAAAAACGAAAAGTTACCGAACTGTTATGCAAATCTGCAAATAAATCTTCAAAACTTGAAGGAACAAACTCCGGAAAGCAACAACTTCCCAAGAAAACGGCTGCAAAAACTAGGGAAAATTTTGTGTTAAGTTCGAACCCTAATTCGACCTAAAATCGGTCTATTTATTCCTCCCCGAAGTTAAACCACGTGGCAAGTCAACTGGCTGCCCTTAATGTCCTCGGTATCGATACAGAGGAATACCTGTATCGATACCCGTGCCTTCTGTTCCCAAGTGAACCACTCTGTATCGATACAGAACAATCCCTATATCGATACCGAGCCCTTGAAATGCTGACTCAGCCTTGTCCGGTCATCCTGGCTTGGGTCCCACTGCTTCTCAACACGTCCGACCGCCATGCACTCACTTCACGCACACTTTCACGACTGTTTCCATACAAAATAACCAAACAAAACAAAGACCAAAAACACACCGCATCAAGTGGAAAATGGAATAAAGTCGCGCCTCTAACGCGCTAATTCACCCCACTTAGGCGCTTATATCTACGACATTACGTGCCAATCATTGGTTGTTGATGTTGTGGATTTCAGGCGTGAGAATATTACCCATGTTATTGTTGCTACTAGAGATGGTTTCTTCCACTGCTGTCATATAGAGAATTGCCACATACTCGTTTTCCTCCTTGACTAGAGACTCCCTTATCCAACAACCCCGAGTGCATGGCATCCTCGATTGAGATTCCGGCCTCTAATAGATTTTCAAAGCTTGAGAAGGATTGTGTCACCAAGTACTTGGCAAATGACGAAAGCAAGTTCTTGATAACCATTCTTATTTGTTCCTTCTCGTTGGGTCGGTCAACCATCTTTCCTGCTTTGGCTCTCCACCTAGCTATGAAAGTGATGAAGGTTTCTTTGGGTTCCATCTATGTAGCCTCCAATTCTCTTGTGGTGACTTTGAGTTGTATATTGTAGGCATAGTTGTTGATGAAAACATGCTCAATGTCGTCCCAAGTGTTCTTCTTTGAATGGTCCAAATTCAAGAACCATTGAAGTTCTGTGTCAGTCAACGTTCGATGGAATAATTTTGCCAACAATTATGGCCCAATTCCCATTGGCATCAAAGTTCTGGCATAGTTCATTAAGTGCATCTTTGGGTCTCTAGTGCCATCAAATTTTCCAACATCGGGCATTTTGAACTTCTCAGGTAGCTTTATAGTAGGCAAAAGACGCAGCCTATCCATATCCACCATCTGGGTTCCCAATTCTTTTGAACGGATGACAGTGCGCTTTAACTCCTCAATTTGATCTTGAAGAGTCTTATACTTATCAGTGGTTGGTTGTTCATCATTCAACAGGGCCCGTGGTGCGGCAGCGGGGACTTCTATGTTTTGCCGGATCGCCTGCAGTTCTTCCTCATACAAATCCTCTTCATAGAGTGGGTTCGTTCTTTCATTATTTAATGATGCTCTCATTGGCTACTGATTTTCCAGTATGAGCATTATCAAAGTCTCAATCACGTTTCTCATATCTTCTATGGACTTTTATATCGCAGCCATGTTTACCCTCATTTCCTCCATCTCATTTCGCTCATCCATTACTGGTTCAGAAACTGGAACGACGACTGGAATAAAATCTGGAACAGGGTTGTCAACTAGATCAGGTATTGGATCGAGGATTCGGTCCCAAATGAGTGTATTCCTTCTTTCTAGCGAAAAATTGACAAGCAAACTAATAAGAAAATGTATTAAGTGTCAAAAAATAAAGAAATCCTAATTTTTTTTGAAAGTGTTATTCTTATTATACAAAAATTAAAAAAAAAAGGGAGGTGAATAGGAAAATGAAAAAGTAAAAAAAAAAAAAAAGAATGGTGAAATGAAAAGTGATTGTCTTTTTTTTTTCTTTTAAGAATTTTCCCTTTCTCTCTCTCTCTCTCTCTCTCTTTTGTTGTGGAACTCAGAATTAGGATTGCATCAGTTTTCTAAAAATTCTTTTGCTATATTGGGAAATTATAAATGACTCAAAGGAAACTAAAATAAAAAGAAACGAAAATGCCTTCTTTTGACAATTTTTAAAACCTGTATTTTTTTTTTTGAAAAGAAAATCTTCCTCCTCATCAAGAATAGGTAATCTCCTCCTCTATTTTCATTATTTTGGCATAATCTCCTCTAATTTTCAAATGGCAACTTGTACAGTTTATGAGGTATGTAGTGACACATAATCCTAACAGGGTTCCTGTCCTAATTTTGGATAGTTCTAGAAAGCACTATATGCAAAAGGCTGGTAGTCTCATAGGGTACCCCGGCTCAAAGTCAAGGCACACCTCCCATTGCCAAGTATTGTGCAAAACAACAGTCAAGCAATATTTATGACTTATCATGGCCAAAGGCTTTTTGGCTTCTTCGACATAGCCCAAGTACGATTACCCGCCCAGGATATCGAATAACGCCGAACATGGTTTTATCCATACATCGATGCACGTGCAATGCTAGAAAATCATTTTAAAAACTAAATTTAAAATCCCATAAATTATTATTTTTAGATTAGCTCTCGTTTCTCCCCAGCGGAGTTGGTACTATGGGCACTCGTGACCTCCGTGAGAAACCTTGAAATTACTAGAACACACGTTCGTTAGAGTCGCCACTTGATTTTAAGGTTAACCAAACAACCAAATTCAATGTACAAAATTCGAGACAACTGCTCCGCCATAACTAGAGTGATCTTGGTTCGGGAGCTAGTTACAGGATGGGAAGGTTTTATTAAAAAAATGTGTAGACACCCCGATTTTGACCCGAGAAACTTATCAAGCATCCCCGATGATGAAAATGCCCGATAAGAGCACGTGAAGTTTGATTGTGAACTTGATAACCCCTCCAAAACCTCTCCAAAATTAACCCAACCTTTCACCATCTTCTAGTACATTCAAAACCCTCTTTTTTTTATATATATAATACGCCCCAATCTGTTTTGAAATGAGGGAGATATGCACATTTTACCAAAATAACTTATTTTCCCGACCATCTGAGGGTAAAATGGTCACACATTTTGATGTACAAATCATCTTGGGTTCAAACTACTTGGGTTAGAAATTAGACTTGACAAGCTTTCCAACGCTTCAAATCATGCACAAAACAGAGTTCGGTAACACCCAGAATGGCCCCGCGAAGTTTGGATTATTGGTGACCTCGGTCCCAGCACTGGATTCCCTATTCCAGCGCCAGTATTCCCTATTCGCCCGAACTCAATCCGGGCACTGGATTCCCAATCCTGTAGCCCCGGATTCATTCCAAATACTTGGCCCCCAAGGTCAAGTTAGTGGGGATGAGCGTCTTGGGAGATTCTTTGGGGATTTTCTGTAGAAATCTGTTAGAGAGAATGGAGGGAAAATACTTGACCCCTAGTTGACCTCTTAAGGGTTCCCAGTGACCTTTTTGCACCCTTGATGCCAGATAGGTGCGTGGAAAGCTTGCTTTTGAGCGCCTAAGTAGGATAGAGCTAGCACGATTTTCGTGTTTTCAATCCTCATTTTCCATTTAATGTGTGCTCGTGGTTGGATTTTAGGTTTGTGCTTAATTCGCAGGGAAAAGAGGTGTTTTTGCGCTAATCAGAGTTGTTGGGAAGGCATGAATGTAGACTGAGAGTGAGAAAGGCTGAGCAGGCTAAGTGTTGAAGTGGACTTCGCGTGAAAATGATCATAATCCGTCAGGAGCGCTACACTAAATATTTGGAGCGCTCAAGATTGACACAAAAGGTCCAGGAAGTGAACAGAAGGTCTATGAGCGCTACACCAAAATGGGTGTAGCGCTACCGAGCGGCTTAGAAGGTCAATCGGTCAATGGGGAGTCAACCAGTCAAAGGGGGAGATAAGCAAGCGATAGCGCTACACCAAAATGGGTGTAGCGCTACCGAGCGGCTTAGAAGGTCAATCGGTCAATGGGGAGTCAACCAGTCAAAGGGGGAGATAAGCAAGCGGTAGCGCTACACCACTTTTGGTGTAGCGCTACAAGTAGCTTATCTTGGCCAGTGAACGGCAGTTCTTTGGTCGTTCACAAAGGATAATCCTATTATGTCTTGGATTTTAATTAGAAATTAGAGATTAGTATAAATACTTATCTTTTAGCTCGTAGTTAGGGTTCCACATTCATAACTTAGGTTTTATTTTCTTAACTTTTGGTGGCTGATTTCAGGGTTATTTCTGACTCAAGTTTTAATTCAAGTTCTTCAGTTTTCCAGCGATGAATTCTTGTTTTTCCCTTGGTGTTCAAATCTGTTCCTTTCTGCGAATCTGTGGTATCGTGTTTATTTATATTTTTATTTCATCTTAATTAATTGAAGCATGCTTAGATCTAGGGTTCTTAATCTTCTCGTTGCGTTCTTAAGCATAATGAGTGAGTAGTCGCGTAGGGTGTGACCGCGGGACAATGGCGTTCTGTGGTTAGTCTAATTGATGTTTCACCTCGGGACCGAATTAATTCAATTTTAAGCAGTTTTAGGAAATGAAACTTTTCTAACGAACAAAACCCAGGCATCGCCGGATTTCGAATGCGCACGAGAACCGGTGACAGGTAGTGCGCATTTGTTAGGGAACATTTTCTAATTCTAAAATCAATAGATTGAATCATTGTGGTCCGAGTAAACATTGGTTAGATTAGCTGCGAGTGCTGGGTTCCCACGGTTGCTCCCTCTTCTTTATTTCATCGTAGTCAGTTTCATTAATTTTTAGTCAGTTAATTAATCAATCTGAACAAGGGGTGGCTACCTGAGAGCTAGTTTTAACTAAAACTCCACACTTTTGAGTCAAACACCGTCAGATCGTCTCTGTGGTTCGACTCCGGTACTTCCAGATTTATTGTGCTACACCGGTCAAGAGTCCTACGCTTGGGACGCGTCTTATTTTTAGTCACCTGGTCGGTCAAGCAATGCCTATTTAAACACCTCTTCCTCTCTCATTGAAAGAGGACCAGCTCTCCCCTCTCTCCCATACTGTTATGCTGCTGAAAATCTTCCAGAAAATCAATTCCAGTTTATACTCCTCAAATCTTCTCCCATTTTAATCCTAAAAACCACTTTCTTGCCCCATTACTCCATCATCCATTCACTCCCATCAACCAATCTTCAACCAAAACACCTACAATCAGTCTAGTACACTTCCAAGAGCCAAAGTTCAGTCCATTCAACCACCAAATAGCCTTCCAAAAATCAAACCCAAGTTCATCAATCAAAGCCTCAAGGTAGATTTTTCTACCAAAGTGTTCAAAAAGGCCCTGAGGGGGACTTAACCAGGTTCTTGCTAGTCCTCTATACTAGTGGAGAACTTGGGAGAGGTTCAAATCATCAAGAAAGATATCTATTTTGTGCATCAATACTCAATCCAGGCGGTTAGATCATCACATTCCAGGCGCTTGCATTGAGTCCAGGCGCCTGGATTTCTTCCCCTTAATCATGTTTTATGCTTTCTTTTGTATTTCAATCAGTCCATGGTTCATTGCTTGCATGCATTGATCTTAACTTAATCATGTCTTATATTCCAATCTTCATCATAATGAGCATTCAGAGTGTTTCAAGGTTATAATCACATTTGATAGATTAGTTACATAAAAAGGAAACACACATGTGAGTTCATTTGTTATTTGTAGATTCTGGTCATTCAATTTTAGAGGTGTCAATATGAGATTTTATGTTACATAAGCATATCCTTATTGTAGGTGTATAAGATGAGAATTATCATTGCATTTTTAGTATTAAATCATTCAAAATCAAGGTTTTATTAAGTTCATATCATGCATTTTAGTAGAGTTTAAGATTCATACTTGCTATCATGTTGTCAAACATCATTTAGAGTGTGTGTGAATGGGTTAAAGGTTTCTCATTTGGTGTTCACTACTGAAAATGAAGTTCTGAGTTTTCTGTTTGGAAGGCAATCCAGGCGCCTGGATTGACCCTTTCCAGGTGCCTGGATCTACTTAATCCAGGCGCCCAGATTGCAATCCAGGTGTAATGTGTTGAGTATTTGTGATCAGTTTCTGAGATATCTAAAGGCAGTTTAAGGGCATTTTAGTATAATTTTAGCATCTTTTGAACATAAATCATTCATTCATAATACTTTGCACAAGTATTCACCCATATCTCATTGATATTCTTGATGCATTTGCCATGCTCTCACATGAATTTGAGTTTAAAGTCCATTCAAATACTCTCTCCGTCCGGATTTGTTAGTCCATTTTGGGAGTTCGTGCCATTTTTCAAATGATTATATCTTGTAATTTACAATGTTTTATGTAATTTTAAAAATATTTTCTTATAGAACTAATCAAGATCTATCAAACAAGATCCATATTGGATATATAATTAATTACCAATTTAAAGATATTACTAATTCTTTGTTCGGTTACAATAGAACGAGGGACAAACAAATCCGGACGGAGGGAGTAATATTTTCAAAATCCCTTCAACATTTAGCAGAGACCGGTAATCTCACCAGGCGTGAGGGGTGCTTTAAATTCCTTCCCCTCACGTAACCTAGCTCCCGGACCCGAGAAATCTCATTTTGTGAGACCAGTAAATTATTTTCCATTTAAAAGGGCAAAAGAGTCATTTTTCAAAAGGTTTATCGGGTATGGTCCTCAAATCTGGGTGGCGACTCTATTCAACCAAGCAAAATCATTTTTCAAACCAAACAACCATTTTCGTGGACTTTCCCGCGGGGTGTTCACAAAATGCACCCATCCCGCCTAATCAAAATGATTAGTCTCTACTCATAATTATGGGATTTTACGAGAAGTTTTAAAGTGATTTAGACAAGTACGAGAGAGGGAACAAATAAAAATAAATAAAATTAACGATGCATGAGGCTAGATTTAGAGAAATGAAAACCAAAAATTAATAAAAAGGCGAAGACTGAACTTCTTTTGATCAACGTCCGGAAGCATCCAAATCACGAATTCGGCGAGTATTAACTCTGTTTGCCGCGAAAAACACTTTATTTAACTAATGCTTTGAAAAACTTGGATTAAAAGCAAGGCTTTGGGTAATTTCGGATGGTAGGCTTACGACTAATATTTTTGGAATTTTCATGGCTAATTTTCAAACGAGAGTTTTGGAGTTAGAAAAGGGTTTTTGCAAGAGCAAGACCATGGAAAACAATGGTTTTTCTAGCAAGGATTTATTGGGAATTCTTGTTGTGTGTTTTCTCCTTGAGTTAGGGTCCTATTTATAGGCCTAAAGAAAGGTTCCTCACTTCAATTTTCAGCAGGAATTGGTTGTGGAAAGTCATTGAAAGCACCATACTTAGCCCATGCCTAATCTGTAGGAGTTGTCCGTCTTCTGGAAAAAAAATGGTGGCTACCAAATTTATCTCGACCAAAGTAGCTGGCCACCACTTTTTAAGAAGATAAAGTTTCTGGCCACCACATTTTGAGAAGATAAAGTTTCTGGCCAACACTTTTGGATTTTGAGCCGAATCTTGGACTTTGTTTGGGCTTATTATGGGCTTCTCTTGGCCTTTGGTTTATATGTGGGTTTATGATAAGTTATTGGGCTTGGAAATGCTCAAGTGGGCTTTAAAGTCTTAAGAAAATAAACAAATCTAATTAATCGAAGCATCAACTAAATAAAATAAATTTCATGACGTCGTTAACAATTTTCATCATTGGAGACGCATCCGAACTCTTACTTTGAATTTACGGATAATCAAAATTGGGGTGTGTACAACCACATAACTAAATTCTAACCAGATTTCAGGGGAAGTTTAGTCTCACACCCATTTTTCCAACAGAATTTATAGTGATTGATTTGTCACATTATCATACAGGGTCAATTATTTTAATGATCGAAAACGTTTACTTTATAGAGCACGTAAAATATGATGAAATCATCGAAATCAGGTTTATTGTATGTCGATAAATGCATGATCGAGATAAACAAATGTACTCTGATCATGTGTTTATCGGCATCCTGTAAACTTGCATTTCAATAATGTTGTTATTCGTGACGTTTTTTTGTAAAATGAACATTTCAGATCATCAAAATGATGAAACTTATATTGATAACCTTGTAAAACAATTGTAAATTTTAGGGTGAGTTTCTGAATGGATTTTATCAAAATCTGATAAAATCAAGCCTTTGATTTTATCCATTCGGAAACTGAGTTGATAAAATCTTAGATTTTTGCAAAAATCTTGATTTTATCAAATCTTGATAAAATCTAGATAAAATCCATTCGAAAACTCACCCTTAGTTGTATAAAATTGCTACGTGGCTATACTTTTCCAGGTTTCAGACAGCCAGCCAGACAGACAGAAAATTACCGAATCCCAAAGGAATCAAATGCACGTTCATTCATTAAGGACGAGACAAAGCTTCTCATTTTCAACGGAAAGTCTACATACAAAAAACCTGAAAAAAATGTCCAAGAAACACATCCGGCGTCTGGTGATTCAAAAGATACATTTGAAAGTTTAATATGAAAAAAGCCAAAGCAGCATCCAGAGAAAACACACGTCTGGCTGTTTCACCCAAGACATTGATTTTGGCCATTTCTTAAACAAAAATGTTCTTTGGGTGAATCTCGGCCTCGGATGTGTATCTTGGTCATTTTCGGGGGCTTTTTTTTGTGTATGTATCACAGCTGATCACCGACCCCAGACAAACGAACGAGAGAGAGAGAGAGAGAGAGAGAGAGAGAGAGAGAGATGAGCGGCGACGAGAAGAGAAGCATCAGTGATGGCTCTCCTTCCTGTTTTTCGCATTTCTGGTACTCTGCTCTTAGAAACAAGACCCTACCTCCTCATCAACCGGAAACCTCCTCCGTCCGCGTAATCTCCGGCGGCAACGGCCTTGTTCGCCGCCTCGGCCTCTTCGACCTCATCCTTCTCGGCATCGGTGCTTCCATCGGTGCCGGCATCTTCGTCGTCACCGGCACCGTCGCCCACGATGCCGGCCCTGGTCAGTTCACGTTCCAATATCGATTCTTTTGATATTATCAATTTGAGTTTCAATTTAGGAGTCTGTTGCAGTTTTTATTCATACCTGCGTGTCTCAAAGATTTGAGTTAGAATTGACTATTGCTGTATTCATGTCGTTATGGTGGTAAAGTAATTAAAGATTGAGCTCGAATTTCAAGAATTTTCCGATTTGGATTTTGGACCATTATTTAGCTGTGATAGCATGATTGTATCCATGTAGACACTTTGAATTTTGATTGAGTACTGCTAGGGGTACCCCTTTTTGCACTAAAAATGCACCCTACGCCTTCGATGACCCACTTGTGGGTCCCACACGAGTGATCCGAACCGTTCATTATTCTTAAAATATTTTTCCGAGGGGGCCCACCAAAAATCAGCTCAATCGGACGGTTAGAAGTGCTTGAACCAAATTCTCTCCTCGGAAAAATGTTTTAAGAACGATGAACGGTTCGGATCACTCGTGTGGAACCCAAAAGTGGGTCCCCGAAGGCGTGGGGTGCATTTTCGGTGCAAAAAAGGGGTACCCCAGGTTTTCCGATTTTGATTTATCGATTCTTGTGATATTACCAGTTTGGATTTGTGGAAACTTTATATCCATCTCAAAGCCAATTGGCAATGAGTGGAGAGGTCCCAGCATATGTTAAAGTGATTACTCATTCCACACCTAAACAATGTGGGACTCTTGTTCTTAACATCCCCTCACATGCAACCGCATTTGAGGTTTGTCACTTGTGGCCGCTTTTTGGATCCTATCATGGTGCAGCCTTTTTGTCGGTTTGTCATTGTGGGGTGTGAATTGTAATTTTTTTAAAATATAGAGTGGAATGGGTCCCGCTTTGATACCATGTGGAAACTTTATATCCATCTCAAAGCCAATTGACAATGAGTGGAGAGGTCCCAACATATATTAAGTTATTATTATATCACTCCTAAGCAATGTGGAACTCTTGTTCTTAACAGGATCATCAATTATATATATGAGTACGAAGTTGAGTTTCAGTTTAGGAGTCTATAATGCCTTTTTCATTCATGTTTGGCGATGATTAATACTTTGGTTCATGTTGTATCTCAAAGATTTAGTTTAGAATTGACTCTCTCTGTACCAAGGTTGTTTTGAAGGTAAAGTAATAAAAAATTGAGCTCGAATTTCAATGAATTTCCAATTTGGACCATTAGCGTGAACTGAATTTACTCTTTCTGTACTAAGGCTGTTATGGAGGTAAAGTAATAAACAATTGAGCTCGAATTGGTACCAAGGGCGTTTTGAAGGTAAAGTAATAAAAAATTGAGGTCAAATTTCAATTGAATTTCCAATTTGGATCATTAGTGTGAACTGAATTTACTCTTTCTGTACTAAGGCCATTATGGACGTAAAGTAATAAACAATTGAGCTCAAATTTCTGATTTCTTCCATCATGTAGTTGTGAAAGTTGTATCCATGCAGGCACTGTGGACTTTGATTCGTATCTGGTGAAGGATTGATCTTTTGTTTGCAACTTTATGAAAAAAAATTGGTTTTATATCGAATCTGTCTGCTTTCAGATTCTTTATGTTGTAAGAATAAGATATTGAGCTCGTATTATGCTGGATGATTCATATGTTGGTAAGGTAAACTCATAGATTCATTTTTTGGCTAATAAATAGGGAGAGTGGAGAGATAGGAAAGAGGAGTTGTGAGGTATGTGACTATCTTCACTCAGGGGAAAAGAGTTTTAAGTTTCACCAGATAGAGTGAAGATTCATTTATGTGGAGAGAGAGAGAGAGAGACTCAGAGAGGCTAAGTGCCTGAAAGGGGAGAAAGAGTGGGTGTTATTTGGTTACAACTAAATCTCACTATTATGATTTCTTAGTAGTTGCATGCCAAATGTAAGATATGATAACTCACTACATAAGATGCGTCCATTGTCTGCAAGTTCCTTTCCTCACATGTCAGAATTGCAGCTCTGATCACCCTCCAAAAATTCTTAATTTCTAGGGAAACCCCGTCAATCATCATGCCGTCTTTTTAAGGAATGGCGCAGTTTTGCAGACAGATGATGGTGGTAGTCGAGTTAGTTCTGATTCTTCTGCTTTTAGTATATCTGGGTAGATGATGTTGTGTTGTAGCGAAATGTTCTATCCTGTTCCATCAATACACGAAAAGGTTTCTATGAGATATCTGGTGTGGAAGTAGGTCAACATTTCTGTTGGAAAATAGGAGGTTTAAAAACCTTGCGCACAAGGAAAATAGAGACAAACATTGTTTTAGCCCTTAGGGTTACAACCCTATTTATAAGTAGAGAAATCCTAATATAGGTAGGAATTAAACAAGGCAATTTCTTGCTAATCAAGAAATTATGAAAATATGGAATAAAAAAATAAAAACCTAATTCAAATATATTAAAATCATGCCAAAACAAGGGGCATTAAAGAAAAGAAAATCCTAATTCTTTTAGACCAAGAATCCTAATAAAAGAAGGTAAACAAAATAAACTCAACCAAGGAAACACAATATTTCCAAAGCCAAAAATAGTACATCAGTAGTAAAGAAAATCTCATTGATTCTTGTTCTACATCAGTAGACCATTTATGCTCGTTAATCACCAATCTGCAGATAAAGAACTAAGAAATATTTTCCCACGTATGTGCATTCTTCTTCTTCTTCTTCTTCTTCTTCTTATTATTATTTTTTTTTGTGTTTTGTGGGGATCTTCTTTAGGGAGCCCATGCAAAAACTTTTTCTTTTTGTTGGCGCTCATATTGATTTTTTTTCCGTGCAAGGGCTTAGGTCAATAGCTACTCTATTGGTTAAGGGTAATGTGTTAGACCGATTGGCATGTGTGCTGGTTTGATAACAGGTTAACTTGGTTCGTGAAACATGATGTTTGGTGGGACTTGTCCATTTCAATTATAGTTGTGCATGATGTTTTAGTTTTTATGTGTTACGCAGCCTTGAATGTGTTACACAGGCTTGAATCGCTTGATTTCCACAATGTTACATCTGTTTTGAAACTTCTATTAGATGGCATCAGCATCTTTTGTCTTTAGTGATTTTTGGGACTTACCAAGGGGAGATATGTTAGTTACATGAGGGGTGCATTTTAGAAACCTGAATCTATATGCCACGGCCCAGAATATTCTGAGTCACACTGGAGTTAGAAGTGATTTACTGTGACATGATACATTGGATTGAAATGCTAATTTCTGTCCCTTGCCATATTAGGATTGTATAGTTTTAAACTCTTACAAATTGGCATGTTCATTTCTTGTTTTGTTATCATGTTAATGTCAAACTCTATCATTAAGAAAATTGCTTTTGAAGAATCCATTTGAGCAGCTATACATTGCCACTTGACTTGAACTTACCTTTTGATTCGCTCAAATTTCCCTGCTGTTTGTGGTGATCCTCACGCGCTCTCTATTGCTTTAATGCAGGAGTCACAATTAGTTTCGTAATCGCTGGTGCATCTTGTGTACTTAATGCCCTATGCTATGCCGAGCTAGCTTCTCGGTTTCCTGCTGTTGTCGGCGGAGCATATTTATATACATACACAGCTTTCAATGAGCTTACTGCTTTTCTCGTGTTTGCGCAACTGATGCTTGACTACCATATTGGTGCTGCTAGCATAGCAAGAAGCCTAGCAAGCTATGTAGTTGCAGTGCTAGAGCTCTTACCCTTTTTCAAGGATAACATACCGAGCTGGATTGGACATGGTGGTGAGGAGTTTCTCGGAGTTCTATCTATTAATGTATTGGCTCCAATTCTCCTAATTCTTCTTACAATAGTTCTTTCTTTGGGAGTTGGAGAATCATCTGTATTAAACTCAGTCATGACTACGGCGAAGGTGATCTTTCTAGCCTGTATTTCTTCTATGGAGCTGTTGATGAAGGATCTCAATGAAAATGTGTAAACTTGTATTTGCATTTAGTACGATACGACCAGCTGAAGCATTCTGAAGATAAGTGGTCACTCGGAACTTGAATAAGGCCAGGGAATACATGTCTTACATGCTTGAGTCTAGACATGACCCATTCAAATATGCTTTAGTTGAGTTCACTATATAGCTATGCATACATTCAAATTTTTTCGTTAGTTTGTAAGCACCATTTATCCTGACAATTAAGAGAATCACATAACAATTTTCTGTTCTATCTGGTTTCTAGCCCATAGTGTCTTGGGAAAGGAGAATTTGAATAATCTGACGTAGCAAATAAATGCAATCCCTCACATGAACACGAGTTCATGCAAGACAAGAGGATTGATGTACGTTTACATGACTCAAGTGGCGAGGTGTTTCCCATTGCCTTACGGGGATCATGCTCTTTATTTATTTATTTGTAGGATGGGAATAAAGCCACCTAGTAAAAAGAGTTTGTTCTTTTTTTCTTCGATGTACATGTCCAAATCGTGAGCACCTGTTTTATCTGATACTTTCACAGTTTGCATACTGTTTTGTGAAAGCTTGTCCACTTCTGGTGCATCAAACATGGTTTAGTTGTTCAATTTGCATTTAAGCATGTGGGCTGATTTTCTTGGGAGTTGGTTCCTGATTACAAATCAACTGTTAAATTGCGTTCTGTACTAATTGGTAGAACATATTACATACCTTTATCATAGATTTATGACATTTTAAAAAAATGTCACGCTGTGCTGGCTAATCTGACATGGATTTGCTGCAGGTAATAATTGTTATTTTTGTCATAATTGTGGGGTCTTTTGAAGTTGATGTTTCAAATTGGTCTCCTTTTGCTCCGAATGGTTTTAAAGCAGTACTGACTGGAGCAACTGTAGCATTCTTCGCATTTGTTGGATTTGATGCAGTTGCTAATTCAGCTGAAGAAGCCAAGAGACCACAAGTAAGTTTTAGTGAGATGGATTTGATGCCTGTGGAACTACAGCTATTTTGATGCTTAACATGGACATTTTGGTTTGTTATGTCTGATTGCTGTTGTATTGTAAAATGAGATTTCAGCGGGACTTGCCATTAGGCATCATGGGCAGCCTTCTCATTTGTGCGGCATTGTATATTGGTGTTTGCTTAGTCTTAACTGGGATGGTACCTTACCAGTTCCTAGGGGAAGAAGCTCCTCTGTCTGAAGCTTTCACATCGAAGGGCTTGAAATATGTTTCTGTAATAATCAGCATTGGTGCAATTGCTGGACTTACCACTACACTTCTTGTTGGTCTTTATGTCCAGGTAAATTGCTGTAAGCCTTCACATCATTTACATTCCTTCATCACATAGATGGCCAGTCTGAAAGTAGTGGATTTTTCGAACATGCAGTCTAGGTTATATCTTGGGCTTGGAAGGGATGGTTTACTACCTTCAATATTTGCTAAAGTGCATTCAGTGCGCCACACTCCCATACACTCCCAGGTTTGGGTTGGTTCTGTTGCCTGCGTCTTGGCAGGGCTGTTCAATGTGCATGTGCTCTCACACATTCTTTCTGTTGGCTCATTGGTATGTTACTACGTTCCTATCCAGCTTCCATCTTTAGCAAGTTGAGCTTCGTAAATGTATCTCTTCTTATTTTAGCAAAAGTTGGATCAATCTTCTGCATTTGCATCTGAAATGAATTGCATTGGATCACCAATCACAATATGCATAGCCCTGCTTTTAAGAGATGCGTTTCTCCAACTCTTAGTTGCATGGGATGCTATGGTGAAGAATTTAAGATTTCATGGCATAAATTGCTGAAAATATGTGCCCATTGGAAATGCTTCTTAATTTGAGGAAGGATTTTGGTCATTCTGAACTTGGTGTATGCAGCTAACATGAGCACTCTGTTTGTCTCAGACGGGCTATTCTGTTGTCTCGGCGTGTGTGGTAACCCTTCGCTGGAAGGATAAGAGCTCAAGTCCATTTTCTAGAAAGTGGATATCAAGCTGGAGGGAAGGTGTCCTTTGCCTAATCATAATTGCTTCTTGTGGTTTCACTGCTGGAGCCATCTACCGTTTCAATGCTTCATTCGTGTTTCTGATTATACCAGCTATAGCTGCAATCTTTGCCGCCGCCGCTCTTTACTTACGTCAAGTAAGTACAGTTTAACGCCCTATATGTGGTAGCGTCATATATTAGTTCTTGCCTATTGTTTGAACCACGAATCCAGAAACAAATTAAGAGTTGCGGAAAGAGGGCTTTTCTAAGCGGCCAATTATTTCACTACCCAAAAACACTGATTGGAATTGGTTCAATCAAACTAAGAAGCTAACATACCAATTTCTAAGAATCAGTTATGTTGCTTGTTGTTTATAAATTGGATTCACAATCTAAGTTCTCTCATGTGAGCGTTGAAAAACAGGCTTCTGAACACTGCCTGATGTTAGGCCAAAGTCTAATGAAAAATGGGTTATGTTCGATTAAGGTGGCCAGTAAGAAAACCTTTGTTCGTGGAGCCACCACTCACTCCCAATGAGGAGGCCCCTACCTATCTATATCTATATTTATGTAGTGGGGGAGCATGTACTGTTACAGGTTTTGCGGTTCATTCTAAGAAATGTAAGACTAGGGATCGAAGGGCGTGGGAGGACTCATTTGCATGAGGTTGAGAGTCCTTGATTCCAGGAGACAGCTTAATGTTGGATGCCCCAAGATCAGGAACGGTGCTTGTTGCGTAGTGGGCTGGTCCCAACTTTTGCAGACTTGGAGAATGGAGCATATGTTAGGATTCTATGAAATGTGAAACTAGGGTCCAAGGGTAGATTTGGGATTCAATTGGTTGATTTTTAAGGCTGATTTTAGTTTGAAATAATAAGAAACAGTTTTGAGGTTTTTTTGGACATCAGGGGATGTGCCTATGTTTTAAGGCCTGAAATGGCAGGACTTAGGATTAGGGTTTTGGTTTAAGCGTTGCAGGTAATTAGGGTGAAAGGAGCTTCATTCGTGGTTTGGAGCTATGCATAATGATGCTGCAAATCATATTTGTTAAAACCACGCGGAAGTGCCCGCTTAGGTCCTGAGACACAGCTAAGTGCAGGTCCAGTGCTTCCGGCATGCCGAGACGAGGTGCTTTGAAATGTTGGATTTGCTTCTTCGTGTTGATATCTGATTGTTCATTTTAGTTAGCAGCCTCATGGATAATATCAATTTTTCATATTTAAAGGAATTTAGAGATCAAACAAAATCAATCGTAGAGTTCAGGTTTGCTGGAAGAACTGCACCTGAGCCCTCTTCTTTGTCTTGGCTCCAGGTTTTCTCTTCTTCCTCCTCCTCAACCTGTCTTTTCTTCATGGTGTTGCTGCTGCTAGAACAAATTACTCAGCCTACTTCTTTTCAGTTTTTTCCTGCATCATTAACTGTATTTGACTATTTCTCATCTGTTCTGCCCATCATCTTCTCATCACCCTCTTCTTCACCTTGTTGGATCCTTCTTTTCCCCTCTTTCACCTACGCTCCAGGTTCTTCTTCTCCTTCTTCTTCTTCTGTTCGTGTGTGTGTGTGTGTGTGTGTTTGAGTTTTAAAATATGGAGGATGGGTACCTTTAGTTTCCTTTTGATTTTATTGAATACCACAAGTCTGTACTATAGATTAAAAAAATTGTGTCGATTAGTTAGTAAGTACGTACTTTGGAATGGTTGACGTGTCTTATAATACTTGGTCCTAGTGTATATAATTTGCTAATCTCCGTTTGCTTATGTTTGAACGTAGAATTATTTTTCTGTGCGTCATATTTCATATTTGGCACCTTTTGCCTTAAACAACTACGCTTTACATAAAGAGTGGCAGAGAAGTAGAAAGAGAGTGCATATCTTGAGTACTTTTTTAAGGCTTTCTAGGAATGTCACTTGGAAGAAACTAGTGGAGTCTCATCATTGTGAGCAAACAAAGTTCTTTAAGAATTATCATCATCTTGTTGTCTACTGTCAGTAGAGACTTGCTTCTGTAGTAGTAAGCTTTTTCTAATTGGGCATGAATCCAGTAAAAGATGAGATTTGTAATCTTATGGAAAATTCCTAATATCTAGAAGGTGCATCTCTTCTTGTTCTCGTCTGCTTTTATCGAGTCTACCAGGTGAGTTGAAATTACCAACAACAGGTGGGAACACCGGTTATTTTTTGCTTTTTCTTTTACTGGATGAGTGGATACAGAAGTGAAATTATTTCTTCGGCTTATATTTTTTCCTTGGTCAACGAGGATACTTACTGAAGTAAAAAATGGAATATCTTTTAGTCGTGGAAATGCCACGTCATGTTATGCCAGAATGAGAAATGCGCTGGGCAGAGTGGGTTGCTATCTCCTGTTAAATATCTCAAGAAAGAATGATGGAGTCTGCGTGGAATATATTGGTTCGCGGATTAGCTTCCTTGTGGTTAAGGCAGTTAGTTACTATGCTTGTAGGCAAAAGATGTAAACATGTTTTTGGCCCTTCATTCAACAATTATGTTATTACATTTATTTTTTTAATTGTTCTTGCTTAGTAAACCCTCTTTCACAGGCTTACACGGCTCCACCAGGTTTCTCTTGTCCGTGGGTTCCAATTGTGCCCTCTGTTTGCATCTTCTTCAACATTTTCCTGTTTGCTCAGGTTTGTACATGAAGTACCCTTTTGCAACTGACCTGTAGAGTGTTTGAACCGTAACTTTACAAGTACGACAAAAACTCCACGACAAACGTATCAATCTCATTATCAACTTTCTTTTTGCAGTTGCACTACGAGGCTTGGGTGAGATTTGTTGTGCTCATCATTATTTCAGTGGGGATTTATGCATTTTACGGGCAGTATCATGCCAATCCTGTAAGTTCGAACGAGACAGTTATTTACCATAGGGCACCCGCAGAAGAAACTCGATAGTATACCCCATTTAGCATTATATGTGTATATTCATGTGGCCGGTTGTTTGTTGTAACATAAAATAATTACATGAGAGTAGGTTCTCATCCATACTGTAAGGCATGTAAATCCTGAATACCACGCTGGAATAGCAAGATGGCAGTTATTATCGAACTAAGCACGAGGAACTCGAATACCCCATTTTGCAATATTTGACTTAAGGTTCATAAAGATACACAAAGACATGTTCTATAAGGGGAGCACACATTCTTAAGTCGGATAGTTCCAAGCAATTTTTCCAAACACAGATTGGGTGGCAACTTGAATAATATTCTTAAGTTGGGTCGTTCCAAGCAATTTTTCTAAAGTTAGTGGAATGACTTGTCTTTAGCTTACTGACTTAAAATACTAAAGTCATTTTGGCTTAAATCGGTCGTTGCGGAACGATAGTGGAGAGAATTTTTTTTAGCAAATTCTTTGCACGTTCCATGTCAAATGTCACCTGGGTTTGTTCATCTAACCCATATACAGCTATGCTCTCGTTTACCCTTTTTTTTCTTTTATTTTTTAATTTTTACCATAAATTCCAAATTCTATGAGCTTTGTTTCAAAATTTCCGCATTTCAAATAACCTAGTTTTATTTGTTGAATTTCAAAATGTGAGCATTTTTAAGTGGGTGTTCATTTTCTTAAAAACCCAATTTGATTTTTGATTTCTTCTATAAGTGAACATACGAGTCACTTATTAATTTTTGGGTTTCCTTCGGTTTTGTAAAACTAATGCCTGTTCGAGATGAGAAGGGTTACAGTATATAAAAGTAAGAATCAAGATGTGTAAATTGCGGATACTGTGTTTAGAAATTCTAAATTATGTCACTTGTTATATTTAGGAGGTTTCTTACAAAAACATACCTACAATAGTACAAGTGAATGTCTATGTCTAAATACACTTTGTAAAACTTATTTTTACAAAATAGATGAATTTATTAGCTAATATTGTTCTTTACAAATTTAAAGTCACAAACAATTTTCTAGATTTTTAAAAGGCCCACCAAAAAAAAAATTGAATGTTAAACTTGACAAAATCGCAAGAGAGAGAGAATGATGAGATTCTAAACATTTGCATGCCCAAAAGTAAGGCTATTGAAGGGGGAAAAAAAAAAACCCCCAAAAGTTAGGGGTCAGTCA
The DNA here is from genome assembly GCA_022606695.1 of Vaccinium macrocarpon. Classification (NCBI taxonomy): domain Eukaryota; kingdom Viridiplantae; phylum Streptophyta; class Magnoliopsida; order Ericales; family Ericaceae; genus Vaccinium; species Vaccinium macrocarpon. The sequence continues at coordinate 23,357,073 of CM040179.1, forward strand.
ACCATTCACGGCTCCACAAGTAGAGGTGTCAAATGTGCGTGCCGTGTCGTGCCGTGCTAGTAAACGTCCGTGTCAACCGTGCTTCGTGCTGTGCCGTGTCGTGCCTATTTCACTTCATCGTGCCATGGTGTGCCGTGCCAACGTGCCCGCGTCTTTGTCTTTATGCCAAATTACTTCATCGTGTAATGGAGTGCCCGTGCGTGCTTTTTGAAATCGTAATAGGTATGCGTGCGTGCACGATTAGTTAATGCGTGTTGGCCGTGCGTTGACTTACTTCGTGTTGTGCCGCGTCTTTGTTCCTTTTTTATCGTGCGTGCCTTTTTTTGTAGTCTTGCGTGTGCGATGCGTTTTTAGTACCGTGCCTTGCGTCGCGTTTTATTAGATGGGTAATCGCGTGCGTGACTTTTTTGTAGGTAATATGCGTCTTTGTGCATTTAATTAGACATACACTCAAGCTAAAATTACGTAGCATCTAAACAATGCAGCTTCAACAAGACACATTAATACTGGATACCACACCACTTGCAACATTTTGAGAAATTATTCTTTCTAACGCTTATCATGATTGACATAATGAGATCTATTCACAAGAAAAAGTACAAAAAGGATGACAGTCTCAACATCATTAGTAATACTTCACAGGACATCAATAGAAAGATCATGGGGGCCAATTTTCTAAATAACAATCCTGATCCAACATTAATTGCAAGAAACTACCGGGAATGTTTGGAAGGACAAGGGATGTCCACATCTCTTTGTTGCAAGTGCATTACAAGAAAATTAAAAAAAAGAGCCAAAGTTCATGCAACATGAACACTCGGAATTTCGGACAAGTGCATACCACGTTCTTGTTCTAGTTCCTCGTACCGTAACTATCCGCATTCAGTGGTGGTAGTGAGTTACCAAGGCCTCAGTAATCCATCATAGGCTGCATACGCATATTAATATCAAAATGGCTCAGCAACCATCATTGCCAAAAGGCTCATAATTGATAATTCATCATTAAATCATTGCCTTGTATGGAGTAAAACGGCTCAGAAATGAGTAAAATAGGCAGAGAATGGAGTAAAATAGGCCACATGATAATCCCACTGCTTGCAGCAGTGACCACAATAGCATGAACACAATCACAACACTAGCACTGATCACTGTGATAATCCATTAATCCCAATGATAGGCATCAACACACGGGGAAAAGTGGAAAACTAGCAGCAATAGCAGATAACTGCAATAGAAATCAGCAATAGGTACTAGTACCATAAATCACCAACAATGACCTCCAACAGTGAAACCCCAATTTCAGCCTAGTATAGTATCCAACTATCCAAGTATGAAACCCCAATTTCAGCCTAGTATAGTATCCAAATATGCAAATTCAGCATCTAAACAATGCAGCTTCAACACTTTAAGTTACACCTTTAGCAAGATCAGCCCTTAAAAGGGCAATTATAGCTTTCATCTTTCATTTTTCAGTAAGTAAAGTCAAGCTTTCAGCAAATTTCAGCACCTAAAATACAGTTCAGTACCTCGACCTCATTATCAGTACTTGTACAGTATTTCCAGCATCTAATTTTCTATTTCAGGAACTCCATGATGCAATTTTAGCTCCAACTAAAAGTTTTCAGCATTTAAACTAAAGATTAGTTGAAATTCCACCATAAAATCCACCACACAAGAACATGCATGTATTTTTTTTCTTGTTGGTTTACACTTTACACGAGAGCACCAACATCAAACCTTTTCACCTTTCAACAGATAAGATAGGTACAAAAGCAAAGCATTCAAGTTTTTATGAAACAAAATTTACCTGCTCATCAGGTCCTAGAGAACATGCTAGTGTTCTATAAATTTGCTTGACCGGTGAATAAAAGAAACTTGCTTGTAAATGCTCAATACAAGAAAGTAAATACTCACGGGATCCTTGCTTAGAAAAATTTGCACCGGCTATGCAGCAAGGGCTGGAAAGAAATAGTGACTGGGTCAAGTAGCTTGAGTATGTTAAGTTTGTATTTTCGTCTTTCATAATAAGAAAGAAATAACTCTTCTATGATGCATTGATGCTAAACAAAAAGTGAATATCTATTCATACCGCCGCTGTAATTTTGTAACTTGAGAACGTTACACAATAAACTCATTTATGATATGGGAAATGGTGGAATCACAACACAAAATTATCATCTTGCAAGACTTGAGGTTATCTATGAATGATTTCCACACCCTTTAAAATATTAGTTGAAAAATCCTATGGTGAGCATGATTATATGACTTCACATTTACTCTGTTCACAACAAATTACTCCATTTCTTTAATCTATGTGTCCTTTTAGACCTTTTAAAAAAGCCGATTTCGACCAAGGAGTACAGATTGAGAATGAGAAAGAGAGCAAAAACTAGAAATTTCACGCATCGACTTAGAACTATATTTAAGTGAGCACCATTTGATTCCATTTAAGTCACAACTAATCTAAAATAAAACCCACAAGGTAGGTACACAGAAACACAAAGCATGCAGTACGTAATTGGCTAAATCAGTGGTGGTAGTGAGTTACCAAGGCCTCAGTAATGCATCATAGGCTGCATACGCATACTAATATCAAAATGGCTCAGCAACCATCATTGCCAAAAGGCTCATAATTGATAGTTCATCATTAAATCATTGCCTTGTATTGAGTAAAACGGCTCAGAAATGAGTAAAATAGGCAAAGAATGGAGTAAAACAGGCCACATGAGACAAGAGAAAGCACTAGTTCATTGCTACCCAAAGTTGGAAATACAGCAGCTCTGCCCAAGCATAGCAGTCCATATAACAAACAATAAATTCATGGCAGAGCTTAAAGACTAAAACAAACACATGATTTTTATATACACCAAGGAATGTCTCCTTCCAAGGAGACACATCAACAAGACATAGGAGTACCAAGGAATGCCTCCTTCCAAGGAGACACGTCAACAAGACATAAGAGTATGTCAACAAGACATAAGAGTACCAAGGAATGCCTCCTTCCAAGAAGACACGTCAACAAGACATAAGAGTACCAAGGAATGCCTCCTTCCAAGGAGACAAATAACAAATAATGATATAGCTAAAGAAAGAGTCTTGTACCTCAGTTAAAAGAACTCCCAAGTTCACCATCGAAGCCAAGACCACGGCGCAACGGGAGAGGAATCCACACCCAAGGACAATCCATCCGACCATCACATGTAATTCCACGGAGAGACACAGGACACACCGTGAGCATGTAGTACCTAAATGGCTAAGTCAGTGGTGGTACTGAGTTACCAAGGCCTCAGTAGTCCATCATAGGCTAAATAGGTATATTATCAAAATGGCTCAGCAAGCATTATTGCTAGATTTACTGAAATGGATGCAACATTACGTTGCCATTTAAGACCCTCGTAAGTTGCAAATCACAATTAAGCTAATTTTATAAGTTTTAAAATCGTGATAATCATGGGTTGTGTCTGTGGCTTATTCATTTCAGACTAAAACAACCCACACACACATACACACACACACACCCCACAATAACAACACACACACACACACACACACACCCCACAATAACAACTGAAGTGGGGGCAACATCATGTTGCCATAAGTTACACACCCACATAGAACTGAAGTGGGGGCAACATTATGTTGCCATAAGTTGCCACACCCACACACAATCACACATACACAACCACACAAACACACAACTGAAGTGGGGGCAACATCACGTCGCCATAAGTTGCCAACCCACTTCAGTCCAACTACTGAAATGAATAAGCCACAGACACATACCCCAGCATAATAAATGAATAATAGGTACAAAACAAATGCCATCAATCACTATCTATATCAGAGTCTGCATAATAACCTCTGAATTCTTCTTTAGCTAAGCTTTTTTCAATTCCAAGGCGTGCATCCTCCCAATCTTTCAAGCACATGAGACAATCCAAAATGTCTGGAGCTAGTCTACTCCTCTTCTCATCCAACACTCTTTTACCTGCACTAAAAACAGATTTGGATGCCAACAAGACCACTGGAGTCAACATTAGTAGATCACGTGCCATGATTGAAAGAATGAGATAAGTTGTTTCTTTTGTTTTCCACCATCCTAAGATATCAAAATTAATCAAGTCGTTAGAACTAACAGATTCTAGGTCCAAATATTTAAGAAGTTCAGTGCGTGAAGTTATAGTGCTACTTCCTAATCCTAAACTTGAACTAAGCAAAGACCAAGATGCATCATTACATGTAGAATAAGATGTCAAAGAGGCAGGAGTAAGTGAAGCAATTGCACCAAACTTAGATTCATATCTAGCATACATGGCATTCAATAAATTAGTCACAACATCAGAAGAAGGTAAAGTAGTAATACCTAAATTCGTACCAATCTCTCTTAAGAGCACAGAAACACTTGCTACCTTAATCCTAGGGTCCATTACTGCAGCTAACATAAATAGTGGTGTCATTTCCTCGAAATATTTTCTAAATTTTACTTCCATATCTATACAAGCATTTACAAAATTTGGGTATGCCCTATGATTACGAAAATTGAGACTGATATTGTATAGATGATTAAGCACAACACAAGAACTAGGATAACGAACAGCTGAAATAGCCAAGGTAGCAACATAAAACACTTTCAAAAATTTCATGAATTCAAAAGCAATTTTCCAATCAGATGGAGTTAAAGGATCACCACGATAACTCTTGTTAACAAAAGCAGATATGACATCACTGTATTTCCTACAAGACTTTAACATAAGGTAGGCCGAGTTCCAACGAGTAACAATATCAGAGTTCATATTTTTCTTTTTCACATTGTAACATGTAACACACAATTTATCAAATTCTTGTTGCCTAGAAGAGGAAGTACCAATAAAAAGAACAGCAGCTCTAATTTTTGAATTCTGTGGTGCTATATGTTTCAAACCATCTTGCACAACCAAGTTAATCACATGGCACACACATCGAACATGCAATAAATCACCAAAATAAGCAGGAGTCAAATTTCTTTTTAAACAATGGCATTGAAGCAGTATTAGCACTTGCATTGTCAAAAGTAATGGTAAAAACTTTATCAACAACTTCATAATCCCTAAAAACACTCATAATACTCTCAAAAATTTGATCAGCATCATGAGGAAGCTCCACTAAACGGAAAACAATAATTTTTTTTCGCAAAGTCCAAATAGAGTCTATATAATGCGCAATGACACACATATAATACGATTATTTATACCAGACCACATATCAGAAGTAAAAGCTATTGCACCAAGTTTAGCAAGTTCACAAGTCAAATCTTTTCTAACTTCATTATATGCTTTCACTGTATCACTACGAGTTGTATTTCTAGAAACTTTACCAAATGCAAGATTCACACAATTTTGCATAAAATATTCAAATCTAATATCATCACCAAAAGTAAATGGTTGTTCAGCTGTAGCTACGTAACGGGTTAGTCCATCTCTCATTTTTTCTTTCGTATATACAAAATCTGCCAAAGTACTCCCAGATTCACCACTGACTTGCATATATTTATCTAGATGTTTGTTTTTAATGTGTCTACCATGTTGGCCTACGCCATGATCACTTACACAACTATAATTTATGCCACAATAATTGCATATAGCCTTACTTCCTATGTCAATACCATTTTCATCTTTGAAGTGCTTATTAATAGAGAAATGTTTCCATACCCATGAAGTACGTCTCCTTTTTGAACCACTATGTGTTGAATTAGGAGTCGAATCTGTTGGAGTAGAACCAAAAGGCCCTGTTCCTTTGCGGAACAATTTTTGAAGCGCCTTCACCGCACTTACGATTCTGAGACTCCAAGCCCCCGTCTCCGCGTGGAACCCGCTCCCCGTGGTCGTGGTGCAATATGTTCATCATCATCAGACCAGTGAGAGTGGGGGTTACCATCCCCCACTCCATAATCAAAATTAGCACCTTCCATCTACAAAAAAAAGAAGAAAGAGATTAGGATTTACGGTGGTGACTGGTGAAAGTGATGTTGAAACCCTAGGATCGATGAGAGAGAGTATGAAACCCAATAATGAAACCCAAAATAAACTAATTAAAGTATGAAATCCAATAATAATCTTACCAGTGAAAGTGATCTTGAAACCCTAGGATCGATCGATGGGAGAGAGTCAGAGTGTTACTGTGTTAAAGATTAGGTTGTACCGTTGTAGGGTAGGGGTTTAATTTGTTTAGTGGTCGTGGATCGGTGAGAGAAAGTCGGGAGATTAGGATTTACGGTGGTGACTGGTGAGTGGTGAATCACCACAGAATACAGATCGGACAGACTACAAAGAGAGTGAGATTTAGGGGTTTTCGGTGGATGTTGGTGAGCGGTGGGCCAATGGTGGATAAATAACTTAAGGGTCATTAGCGGTGGATGACGGTGGTGGGCAGTGGGTCTAGTGACTGCTGGTGATCGTGATTCGTGAGAGATTAGGGTCGAGAGAGACTGAGAGAGTGTAAGAAGTGTGGTCCGTGTGGATGCCTGGATGGTGGTGACTACCTGTGGTGGGTGGTGGTCCGGTGAGTCGGTGGTGAGAGAGAGAGAGAGAGAGAGAGAGAGAGAGAGAGAGAGAGAGAGAGGGATCAGATTAGGGTTAGAAATGGCTGCCCCCAGTTTATAATGATATATTTATACTAAAAACCTAGGGCTACCGGTACAGAATATCTAGTTCACAAAAAATGACTTTTGGGGCCCACTTTTGGTCGCACGTTAATAATCCGAACCGTTAAATCATTTCAAAATAGCATTTTGTGTGACCTGGCAAAAAATCAGGCCAATTGGATATGCGTAACTGGTTGATCCAAAACTCTAATTTTCAAATCAATTAGATGTGCGTAGCTTGGATCCACGAGTTACGCATATCCAATTGACCTAATTTTTTGCAAGAACATACATAACATTATTTTGAAATTATTCAATGGTTCGGATTACTCACGTGGGGGCAAAAAGTGGGACCCCAAAGCCATTTGTTTTTGTAATGAATAGTGAAGATCATGGTAATTGTATTGCGATGAAGGCCCTTTCAAAATCCGATAGACAAAAAAATTGCCAAGAGTCATTAAAACACCAAAACAAACAAAGTGAATGGTGTGTATCATCATAGTTGTGTTGCGATTGTGAGTCTATCGTAGATTACACTATAACATAATAGCTTGGTTCATATACAACTAAGTTTGATGTATAGAATTGAAAGGTAGGTGCATAATCGTTTTTCCGAATGTTCAATCCAAACCGTTATGATTTAATATCTTATCGATTCTATCATTCTGCCCTGGATCGATGATCATCTTATATCGACAACCACATGATCAGAACACATTTAGTGACTTTAGTGGAATTTTAGTACTATAATGCACCACTTCAACAACACCAAACAAAAAATTTTCAAAATCGAACCATTAGATGTGTTTAAAACGTGGTTTTAAAGTCCTATGCAAGGACGGCTTGATCGGACAAGGTTTTCATAAAGTTGTTTGATGAAAACATACACCGATCAACTACTTTCGGGTAGTATTTTTTTGCAAAATCCTCGCGTTGGACTTTGAAAACACGTTTTAAACAAATCTAACGATTCCGATCTTCAAAATTTGGTTCGGAAAGTAGAGGTCCATTATTGTGAGTCAGTGAGTCTGTTGTCTGTGAGACGGTGAAACGTTAAGGCTAGTTGAATTTTTAATTTACATCATTTACATTTTCAAGATGGACAAAGTAGAAACAAGAAATGAATCAAATTTAATTTATATAAATTTTATTTTTCTACAACCCAATTAAATAAATAAAATTCTATAATTTATACAATTTAAGTATTTAACGTCTAATAATTTCTATAATCTAATTTAATAAAAGAATTTGATTCCTATAATTTGAATTTCTAATTTTCTATCATTTTTAAATAAAAATAATTTGTAATTTTTAAAATTTTTTTTTGTCCAACTCTCTTTCTCTCTAAAAAAAAAATTATTTTTTATTATTTATTTTTTTCTTCAAGATTTACTTACAAAACACTTATTTTTTCATTTTTTAAATTTTTTTCACAAAACAAATCTTTATTAGACAAAAGCCAATATATCATTATATATTACTAATATTAGTATATCAGTATGTAATATGTGTGGACAGTGGACGTGTGGTTATTGGTATAGTGGAAATAAGTGAAATACATTTTTATAATGTTTGAATTTTGATTCAAAATTCAAACATGATAAAAAAATATTTTCAAAGCTTATTTTCTTTTTTTTGTCCAATCTCTCTCTCTCTCTCTCTCTCTCTCAAAATAAAAATAAAACAAAACAAAACAAAACAAAATAAAATAAAATAAATCCATAAAAATTGTGTAACTTTTTTTTCCCTCTTATTTATTTATTTGTTCATGAGTTCATTTTTTTAAACTTTATATAAATATATAATTCACTTACACAAGTTACACAACCAATTTTTTTTTTTCTGATTATCAAAAAATACATACAAATAAATTATTTAACTTTTTTTTTTGGCCTTGTGCAGCTGTGTCGTGCCTGTGTGTTGCCGTGCCATGTCGTGCCTTTTTTTACTGCCTTGCTAGAACCGTGCCCGTGCCGTGCCATGCCATGTCGTGCCTGGCCAACTTTCGTGCTCGTGCCGTGCCGTGCTAGAATAAAGTCGTGTCGTGCCGTGCCTCGTGCCCCGTTGACTTCGTACCGTGCCCATGCCGTGCCCGTAGAAGACCTTGCCGTGCCATGCCACGTGCCGCCTTAGACCGTGCTGTGCCACCTCATTTTCGTGCCCATGCCGTGCCACGTGCCAACTTATACCGTACCGTTTCGTGCCATGCCAGGATTTTACCGTGCCGTGCCGGCGCCGAACGTGCCGTGCCCGTGCCGACCCGGCTCGTTTGACACCTCTATCCACAAGTACCATTTCAAATGTCATATAGAAAAGGATAATTAAGTCATTATGTTGTTTTAGGGTTTCTCACATTACAAGACACTTTTCTTCTCCAACAGCAGCCTTCCCATTTTCATCCTTACAACACCAACGCTGTTACGTACCAAGATGAAACTCTCCGGAAAAAGTAGGACGTAATGGTTCTAAAATTCATTCCTCAGTAATTTTTCTTCAATCTGCAATTTCAGAGCCAATTCCTCTAAACAGAAGGGGTCTAATTTTTCTTCAATCTCTCCAGCTGTGGGGCAATTTCAGAGCCAATTCCTCTAAACAGGAGGGGTCCCCGGAATATGTTTTTGTGGAAAGGGTTCAAGGCTGTTCGCCATCTATACAACAAATCATGGTTTTCAAAGGAGAATAATTGCTTCTTCTTTCATACATGTCCTCTGTAATATTTTTCGTCACAGTTGAAACACAGTCCTTTTTGTCTCTTCTCATCAAAATCCTTAGTAGTCATGGTTTTGATTGGGGGTAAGGCCTCATAGGTTTTAGTGGTATTCTGAGGTATGGGTACAGCTGTTTTGTGAAGAATAGGGGTCATGGCAGTAGATTTTTGTGAGGAATAGGTGGAAGCGGTTGTGGTGCTAGATTTGGGGCCAAACTGCATCACCCCCTTAGCCTTTGTAATGGCTGTAGTGGAGTCCTCTTGTAACCTAGCCAAGCCCATCGCCTGAGAGAGAGTAGTTGGTCTGAACATTTGCACTCCTGCTTTAATTTCCTCATTCAATCCACTGATGAAACAGCTTACAAAGAACTCCTCACCTAAACCATTTGTTTTATTCGCCAATTCCTCAAACTTCTCCTGGTATTCCTTTACAGTTGAAGTCTGCCTTAGTTTGGTTAATTGTCCAACTGCATCCTCATACACATTTTCATTGAATCGATCACGAATGGCAGCACTGAACTCCCTCCAATTCCTCACCGTATGGGATTTCTCAAACCATCTATACCAACTAATGGCTCGATCCTCCAAATGAATAGCTGCAAACCTAACCTTCTGAGTTTCATCGATTTGATGAATTTCAAAGTATTTTTCACAGGCGGTATATCCACCCTCTGGATCATCACCAGCAAATTTTGGAAAATCAATTTGATTAAAACGGGGTAAGGGTCCAGTAACCCCAAAATTCCCAAATCCTCCGTGAGAATTAGCTGATTGGGGAGTTTCGGGAGTTGAAGAAGTGGGAATTTGAGATACCTTTATTGCAAGCTGGTCATACTTCACCGTCAACGCTGCGATTAGATTCCTCACCTCTCCCACCACTTCGGTTTGTCGATCAAGAGCTGCGGTTTGCTTGTCTAACGCCACTGCCTGAATCTCAGAGTTCGTCTTCAATAGTTTAACAGTATCCTCGAGCCGCTTAAAATCCTGAGATCTGGTGCCTTCTGCCATACCAATTGATCACCGCAAGTCGAGAATCAACTGCTCTGATACCACTGATACACGTATTGACCCAAAACACAGAAATTCAGATGAAAGATGAGATCCAAAATCTGGATCTCCAGTCACTGATATTAAGCCACGGGAAGATTTACAACTCAGGAAGAAAAAGAGCAAGAGAAATGCAAATAAAAACTCTCCACCCCCTCTCCTTCTCTCTCTTCCTTTATATACTCATCATGTTTCTCTTCCTCCCCTATAACTAACTTGCCCTCCAAAATGGAAAGGACTAAAAACAAAACAAAAAGAAAAATAGACAATATTAATTTGGCTATTAACTTAATGTAAATTATGGCTAGACCCCTTGTGGTGCATCATTTCCCTCCCCTTGAAAACCACCTTGTCCTCAAGGTTGGAATGTAGGAAATTGTTGTTGCAGTTTGTAGAGGGGTTCCCACGTAGCATCTTCAGGCACATAATTTGACCATTGGACGAGGACCATTGTGAGGGGTCTATTGTTCTTTTTCACCAATTTTTTATCCAGAATTGCGATGGGAGCTTCATGGAGTTGCCCTGTCCTGGTAGGGAGGGGTAGTGTAGGATTAGTCGGGATGGCAGACCCCAATTTCTTTTTGAGCTGAGATACATGGAAGACAGGATGGATCTTGGAATCTGAAGGCAGTGCCTATTTGTAAGCTACAGGTCCCACTTTTTGAGAAATCTGATATGGTCCATAGTATTTTTGGGCTAGCTTTGGAATAGGTCATTCAGCTATAGAGGTTTGCTTGTAAGTTTGAAGTTTAAGGTACACCCAATCTTGCTCCTCAAATACGCGCTCACTTCTTCTTTTGTCTGCCATCTGTTTCATTCTATTCTGTGAGGTTTGTAGGTGAGATTTGAGAACCTTCATCATGGTTTGTCTATCCTGGAGAGTGGTATCTACTGCAGCTATAGGTGAGGCCTCTGTGACATAATCCTTCCAAGTTGGGGGTGGTTGGCCATATAGTGCTTCATAGGGAGTTGTTCCAGTAGAGGCACGGTAAATTGTATTGTACCACCATTCAGCTAGTGACACCCATTTTGCCCACTGTTTGGGTCTCTCCCCAGCCATACACCTTAGGTAGTTCTCCAAGCATCTGTTTATAACCTCTGTCTGTCCATCTGACTGTGGATGGTAAGCAGTGCTTAGGCAAAGCATAGTGCCCTGAAGTTGGAACAAGGTCCTCCAAAATGCACTGGTAAAAATGGGATCTCTGTCTGACACAATGGTAGTTGGCATGCCATGTAATTTGTAGACATTATCAAGGAAGACTTGTGCCACATCAGTGGCTGAATAAGGGTGTACGTGCCAAGGGAATGAAGTGAGCAGCTTTTGTCAGTCTATCTACTACAACCAGTATGACTGACTTACCGTGTGAAGGTGGCAAGCCTTCAATGAAATCCATTGATATGTCTGACCATATCCTTATAGGTATGGGCAGTGGTTGTAAAAGTCCAGGAGCTTTAACATTCTTTGATTTGTTCTTTTGACAAACATCACACTCTTCCACATAGGTCTGCACATCTTTGGTCATTCCCTTCCAATAAAAAGCCTGTTTTAGGTTCTCTCAACACCTGAGTGTCCTCCCATAGCACTGTTGTGATGCTCTGCCATGAGCAGTTTCCTAAGAGTTGATGAATTTCCCACCACAAGTCTGGTCTTGTAGTACAACAACCCATGCTGCCAAGTATAATAAGGGTGGTCTTGTGGATTTGCTTGAATTGCAGACACTAGCTTTTGAAGGTCCAGGTCATTGGTTAGGCTGGATTTCAAATCTTTCACCCATCCACTCAGGACTACAGTGAATGCTTGGAAGAATCCTTCTTCAGTTCCTTCTAAGTTGATCCTGGAAAGGCCATCTGCAACCTTATTGTCAACCCCTTGCTTGTAGCTAATCTCATAGTCAAAGCCCATGAGTTTGGTCAACCATTTTTGTTGTAAGAGAGTGGTGATCCTTTGGTCTTGCAAGTATTTCAAACTGAGGTGGTCAATTTTGATTTTGAAGTGTCTCCCTAATAAGTAGTGTTTCCATTTGTGGGATGCCATGACCACAACTAGTAATTCCTTTTCATATGTGGAAAGGCCCAAGTTTTTTGGGGCCAAGGCTTTGCTGAAAAAAGCTATGGGCTTCCCTTCTTGTTGTAGTACAGCTCCCACTCCTTTTCCTGATGCATCACATTCCAATGTAAAAACCTTAGTGTAATCAGGTAAAGATAAAACAGGTGTGGTGGTCATAGCTTCTTTAAGTTGTTGAAATGCAGTGGCTGCCTCTGTTGTCCAGAGGAAGTTGTCCTTCTTGAGTAGGTCAGTAAGAGGCTTGGATATTTTCCCATAGTCCTTGACAAACCTTCTATAATACCCAGTGAGGCCTAAGAATCCTCTTAAAGCTTTGAGTGTTTTAGGTGGTGGCCAAGTTAACATGGCTGCTATCTTCTTTTCTTCAGCTGACACCCCTTGTTCACTGATTTTGTGGCCCAGATACTCTATTTCTGTCTGCCCAAACATACATTTGGACATTTTGGCAAATAACTTGTGTTCCCTCAGTGTTTTGAAAATGGTGTGTAGGTGGTGTAGGTGGTCTGCCCAACTCTTACTATAGACCAATATATCGTCAAAGATGGGGCATTGGTAAGGCCAAATGGCATTACAAGAAATTCATAGTGTCCATCATGGGTTTTGAAAGCTGTTTGTTCAATGGATGTGGGGTGCATTCTTATTTGATGATACCCAGATCTTAGGTCCAGTTTAGAAAAGTACCTTGCACCATGGAGTTCATCAAGGAGCTCATCTATGACTGGTATTGGAAATTTGTCTTTGATTGTTTCCTTGTTGAGTGCTCTGTAATCCACACACACCCTCCAACTATTGTCCCTTTTCTTGACAAGAAGGACATGAGACATGAGAAGAGTAGGGACTGGTACTAGGTCTGATCAGCCCCATCTGTAACAACTCGTTCACTATCTTCTCAATCTCCACCTTCTGAATATAGGGGTACCTGTAGGGTCTTCCATTAGGGGGAAGGATATTTGGTTTGAGGGTTATTTTGTGGTCTTGGGTTCTAACAGGTGGCAGTTCTTTGGGTTCCATGAAGACGTCACTGTAGGTCTGTGTGAGTGCTTGGATCTCTTGGGTTTGGGAAGACATATTGTGGGCTGGAGTTGGTTCATTAAAAATAGCTTGAAGGCTTGTTAATTGAGCCACCATTCCAGATGAGCTTTGTTTTAGTAATGAATGCATTTGGGATACGCTGACCTGTTGAATATCCACTGACTGTCCTCCCCTTAACACATGTTTCTTCCCTTGTGCTTGGAATTCCATCTTCAATTCCTTAAAGTCCCAAAGTATAGGCCCAAGGGTGGTTAACCACTGGACTCCTAAAACCATGTCACATCCACCTAATGATAATAATCTGACATCTGTAGAGAATTCTGTCCCCTGCATGCTCCATTTAAAATCAGACAATACAGCCTTGCTGTATAGTTTGGTACCATCTGCCACCACCACCGTTAGAGGGTTTGTGAAGTGAATAAGCTGTCCAGTTCTTTTAGCCATGATTGGATCTAAGAAGTTATGAGTGCTCCCCGAGTCAATAAGAATTGTTATGGGGCATTTCTTCACCTTGCCCTTGATACGCATGGTCCTGAAAGATGGCAGTCCTGACAAAGCATGCACTGAGATATGGAGGTCTTCCAAAGATGGAGGGTAATCGCCTTCTTCTTCAGATACCAAGCAAGAAAAAATATGAAGTAAAGACAAGATATTAGAACAATACTAACTCAAATTTGCTCAAGTGCTTATTAAACGTCATATGAATTATGAATTGACATGTATACTAGAACTAGCAACAAAATAAATTTTGTTACGATATCGTCATTTTATTTACATTAACACTTATATCTTTACATACACACATACTCCTGTAGACGCTCTCACGCTCCCAATCTTCTATCCTTCTATATCCTTCTGCTCCTGCTTCACAACTAACGGTCCACTGTAGTATGTATAAAGATAATCCAGAAAATCTACGAAGAATCAAGACAAGGGGACACCAACCCCGTCATACAGGTAAAGAAAATGGTCAAGCAACAAGTTTCTAATCAAAAATAGGTTCCTCCAAATTGTGACAAGATCTTCTATTCTGCTGTACCGCAATCATCCACATCGGAGTCAAAGAAGCAAGAAGCAAGCCTTTCCTCCGCTCACATCCTTCAACTCCCTAGCACCCCTCTCACTCCCTAGTGCCCAGCGACATCTTCGTCAAGCACCCAATCAACCATAAACACAACAAACACCTATAACTAATAATTTTCCTTGCCAAGCGAGCAATGGATGAGAAGTGACGAGACTCTCCATTTTTGTACAAGCAGCAAGGAAAAAAATTTGGGTACCCATAGGGTACCACCTGGCATCCATATGTGGTGCCCATAAACCAATAGGAGGAAGACAACTCATCTTTGGCACAGTTTCTGTCGGTTGATTGCCAAATCAATAATAATCTGTGGTAGATAACGGAGAGAGTAAATGCAGTTTTAATTTCTCTCTCCTCTCACATGTCCCCACCTCTCTAAGAAGTCAGAACCAGCTTTTTCTGGCTACTATTGTACACTCCTCCACAAGTTTCTCTCTCCCCCTCCCTCGCGTTCACCTAAAATCTAGGAGAGCTTGAGAGATCCCTACGGAAATCAATGCTTAAGGGCCTGTTTTTCTATTTTTCATTTGAAATCGGTATCCATCCCTGGCCGCGTGGCGGTCGGGTGTATCTGTGTATGGACCAAAGATCTAAGAGTTGCTTGACGAAAATCAAAGCTTGGTTCAGATCTCAACCTGGGTGCAAGAAATCAAAGTCCATATATACGATTGGACTGAAGATAAGTTGAAGCATTTAATCATGTATGTTTGGATTGATCATTGCCCAAGCCGAGTGCATCGATTACAAATTTGAGAGACACTTAGCCAAAAGCAGGGCATGGATTCAGAACATGAGTGAAGAGGTCGAAGAATACATTAGAAAATTTGCAATCGGAAGTCAGAACAAAACAAAATTTTGGTTACCAAAACAAAACGTGTATTCTCCGTAATGAACAATCATGTATTTGTAATGAACAAAACGTATATGAGTTCAAATTCATTGGAGACACCAACGATGAATAAAGAAAAGCGCATGAAACTAACTAACTTCTTTCAAGCAATTGCGAAACTCGAGCTAAAGTTACAACGGTTCGTGGGGCCTTGAACAAGGACTTCCACAATTGAAGAAAATTACATAGAAGAGAGGGGGAAAAAGAAAGAACGGGGGAGAAGTAGAAGATAGACATAGGTAGGGGATAGAAGAAGAAGACTAAGAGGGGATCGATCGACTAACTGCGAGAGTTAGGAGATAATACTAAATTACTTTGCTGCTATGAGCATTGTTGGTGTTGGAACCCTTGCAATGTTGCACGAAGATCTTTGTTTATAGCCCCTGAATCCAAATGTAACTTCCCATATGTAACTGTCCATGATCTCCAGCCATTACGCCATGTCTTGCATCCACTTCGGTATTTTCTTAAAAATGCATGAGGAGGTGACATGTGTCATTTAACTGGTCGAAAATAACTACCCGGTCGAAAATAACTACCCATGATGTTAATGCAATTATCACATGTTAATTTCGGCCCTTAACCACTTGTTTTAGATAAACACCAACTCCCTATAATTTAGGTAAAAAACTTATCTCCTAAATTATAGGTAATTCAGCTATAATTACTAAATCCGAATTAAATAAATATAATTTCCAATCAATTTATTTGCCACGTGTAAATTTAAAAATTTATGGTACAAACACTTCCCTACTTCATTTGTTAAAATCACCCACTTGATTTTAGCAAATGTCCATTATAGCAAATGGAAAACCAAGCCTAAATTATATATCGGAGTGAATTGAACTAGAGGCGGGTGATTTGAATTTCGTGAAATTCAAACGCAATTTGAGTCCACAACAGCTCAGAGAGAGAGTGGGGGATGTGAGAGAACATTGGAAACATGAGACAGAAAAGTTACTCAGACATGAATATGTAACCGCCGTTTGTCTCCGTTGATTGAACACGCCTCATTTACAGACGTGGCAAGTTTCTGACAGAGAACCTTGTTGTCGAGTTTTCACTGGATATTGGGCACAACGTAGGCAAGCCATCTGGTACCCTATTGGCACCTAAAATTTTCTTGCAAGGTAGCCAAGAACATGTCCTACTAGTAAAATGGAGTAAAATTTTGGCAAACTTCACTTAGATCCCCAGTGGTTCAGTCGATGTGCGGATTGAACCCTAGGCCCTAACCTTCATTTATCAACACATAAACCCGTGTGACTTGTGATCTTTTATGCGCACCATCTCATTTTCCATCCAAATAAATGGCAACAGTACCTCACTCTCTTACAAGGAAAGTGGGCCATTTCTAAGACCCATCAACCTATGTTCACAACCCCAATCCCCAACCCTTTCCCTACCATATTGCCGCCACACCCTCATCCTTCGCAGTTCGCACTCCACTAAATTTCAAAACAACAACAATAACATAACCCATTAAGTTCCTAATAATTGGGGGTATGGGCGGGGGATGGATAGGAGACAAACCTAACCTTTGACAATAAATGCACAAAGTGGCTGCTCCCAGAATACCACTGAAACAGACGGATTGGAGATAGACCTAACATTTGGCAATAAATGCACAAAGTGGCTGCTCACAAAATACCACTGAAACAGTGGTCCCCCTATACCATCGCGTTTGCTGAGGAATCATGCCCTAAAATCAAAGCCAAAAGACATCAGAGAGGGCAGACCCAAGAATCATTTTGATTTATGTGCACATTACCATGCTTCTTTCATTCAACATCTATAGCATTAGCGTTGCACAGACTCCACTAAATTTCAAAAGAAATCCCTTAATTGTTTTGCAGCATCTATTTACAAACGTGGACATGGACCAAATATTCAAAAAACCAACATACATGTTTTAGAGGTCAAATTTCTAATCAATGCAAAACAAGCAAGAAAAGCTCATATCCAGCCTCACTTCCATTGAAACTTGCAAGTGCATTTGTTTCAAAGAAAAAAGTACATCAATTGAACTGACAACCCATCTTTCCTTTTGACCTCTTTCTACATCTACTTCATTATTGAGATAAAAAAAGAATCTCCGAAAACCTGAATAAATTGACAATTTGGTGAGTAGGTAAATTTTTCTTGATTAGCTCTTTGGACAGTTCTTTAGTGATTTGAATAACTCAAACAAAGCTTTCGCTAAATGTTCAAGTGTATTACATCACTTTTAAGTATCCGGGTGCAAGGCAACAATGTTTAAGTTCTTAAGGTTGAAAAAGAGAGGTCTAGAGGCTTTTACTCAATTTATATGTGGGGTCATCTGAGAGGAAGAATACGAGGGTATCAAAGTTATGTTACAATTTCTATAATAGAACTTAGTGGCACATAAGCCAACAAACTATAAGAGGGATTAGGCGCTCATAAATGAAGGTTTGGGGGTCAATCGGCACATCAACTTAATCATACGGGGTCAAAGTGAAGTTTGGCACTAAAGTACATCAAGATAGGCATACTTTTTTGTACAACCAGTCTTGGGCCTGAGCTCGCTGACTAAGGTCATCCGTAGTGGTGGAGTTAAAGGGCAGATTAGTGTAAGAAACTAACAGTTAGCAACAAAAATTTTTGTTTTCGGTACATAGTGGTGTAGCTAAGGTGTAGTTAACTTGTGTCAGAGGTTAAAAATAGTTACACCAGATATTAATTGTCACACCAGCAGTAGTGTGAGTCAAGTGGGGCCCTGTTGAAAAAGTGTGAAACTTTCGGAGAGTGAGTCAGCGCAAGAAGAGAGAAAGAGAGAAAGAAGGGAGTGGGTGGGCTGACACCTCAGCGCATGAAGAGAGAGAGAGAGAGAGAGAGAGAGAGAGAGAAGGGAGTGGGTGGGCTGACACGGTGGGAAAAGGGAAAGAGAAAAAGGCAGTATTTTTTACATTTTAACAACACCACTACAACACTTTTTAACTTAACAACACATTTTGTCATAACAACACATAACAGCACACAAATGAGACCCATTTTTTACACTTTTGTGTCATATAACAACACAAATTTAACTCCACCACTACGGATGGCCTAAGGCATACTTTTTTGTACAACCAGTCTTGGTCCTGAGCTTGCTGAATAACGCATTCATTTCGATGGCCATGGCAAACAATATTGACAAATGATTATGATAATTTTTGGTGAGGGAATTTACGGATGAGGGGAAAAAGCAATTAATGAATTGGGAAGTCATCTCACCTCCCAAGGAAAGATGGGGTCTTGCATTATGTAGCAATGAAGCATTGTGATAGCGAACATTGCCCTCCTTGGAAAGTGATTATAGAGATTTCCCAACAATCATAATTCTATATGGATTTACATTAAAAAAGGCGAGTATTTCTCACTATAAACTCTACAGGTATAGAAAAGGATAGAGAACAAAACTTGGAGGCTTCTACAACTCAACACTAAAACTGAGGTCATAAGGAACTAGATGAAAATTGACATTCCAATATAAAAAGCCCCAGACATAGCTAACAATGCCAAGTAGGAGTAGGATCGTCAAAAACAACTCATACACTTTATTGAGTGGCTTGCTTTTCAACAAAAAAGCCTCTTACGAGCTAGGAAGCATGGGTACTCAAACGGGGTACGGGTACTAGCACTGGCACAGGATACGGCAATAACCCAAAAAAAAATAGGGTACAGTTATGATGGGGGTACAACAATTTTTTTATGTATATCTTTTTTCAATTTTGGCATGATTCATTAGATATAACAAGTATTAACAGATTTTATAGAAAGAAGCAAGATAACAAAAGCTAACGGCACTTGAACTTGAACCCATAATGCTTGGACTCATCTTCCTACGAAATAAAGTGCAATAGCCTAATTTTTGTGCATGCAACTATCATTGGTTTCAAGATGGAGAGCAAGAGATGTTTCAAGGCCCATTTAAAAAAAAAAAGAATAGATTTTTGACATAATAACGAGAGAGAAGAGGCAGCAAAAATAATGAAAGAAATAGAGGGGGGAGAGAGAGGAGTCACAATCACTGGAGGAAGAGAGGAGTCACAGTCGCTGGAGAAAGATCCATAGAAAAGATTAGTCAACCATGCTCTTGTTTTTTCAAAATCAAGCTCTAGATCTGAGTCGTGGTCTCGAGTTTTTGACTTTATCGCATTGAGTTCTTGTATATTAAGGCCAGCAGCTTGAGTTTTTCTTTCCATGTGGAATCCCTAAAGTTTTGAAAACTTCAAAGTACCCAACAAAGTACCCATAAACTCAAAAGCACCTGGTACATTTTTTGAGTACCTAGTACGTATTTTGAAGTATCCATTAAGTACGGGTACCCGCTATACAAGTACAATACAGGTATTTGGGGGTTTTAGAAGTATCTGTGCCTTGTAGCTTACGAGTTATGAATGCCATAAACACAACAATTATCTTTTCAAACTTCAGGAAAATATCCTTGCCCTTTGTTTTCTTAGATACATTTTCCTCAAATTAACGAGATTGCAAATTGTGACAGAACAAGAAAACGAAAAGGATGAAGAGGGTAAAGAAGAAGTTGGAACTATGCGAATACGTAATCAATGAGCTGGGTTGGAACTTGGAAGGAGATGAGGAACCAACAAAATAATATGGTTGGGTAGCCCAAATGCACTAGAAGGGGCATTCAATGAAAACTCTCCCCCTAAACTGCGTATTTTTTGGGGACTAAGCTTTGTAAGGAGACAATATTGACTTTTGTCTACATATCATATATGTCCAACACCTAGAGGGAAGAAGTAAAGAATATTAAGAGTACTATGATAGATTGATATTGCTTTTAAACCAATACGATTAGTACCCACACCAAAGTGAGTGCTTAAGGATCACAAAATTCCAAAGAATTCATTAAAAGCACAACTGGCAGCTTTACCAGGAATAGAATCTTCTACATTGCCCACTACATACCGTCAATCGTTTTTCATTCATACATGCTGGCATGCTGCATCCATGTCATACCTCACCCTATTTTTCAAATGCAAGCATGGTAAAACTGTGGCACCCTAAAATATAAAATGCATGTTGCAAACTTTAAAGGGTGTTTGCACAGCCTATCGCATGGTAATTCATGTTCACAAGGAATTCCAATTTCCATACAACTCGTAGCCAGAAGTTGTCCCACAATCCCATCTGAAAAAAATTTGTCCCGCAACAAGTATTCCTCCCCATATTCCATATAAAGGTGCCAAATTTAGTCCGTGTACATGCCTTTCAGCACTTTATAGATTACACAAGCCATGCAAACATGAAGTTTCCGCAAGCTTCAATGCCTAGAATTTAACTAAATTCACACTCTATAGTCAGTCAGTCTTCAATCCCGAAAACCTCAAAACATAACTAAATTCACACTTAGTATGGCTGGAAATGCTCTTAGAGCATCTCCATTTGACATTTTTCGTTCACTTTAGTGTAAGACTTTAGGCAACTACCAATAAAAACTTTTTTTTTTGTCCTCCATTTGTCTTGTTTAGAGACATTTTTAGGTAAACAAACTTTAACCATGAGCTAGTTGCCGCTTGTACGAGAGCGTGGTTTGGTGGGTCCCAGCACCATGTTTCTGTTGCAAATTCAAGGATTGAAGGGACCAAAAGACTCATGAGCTTCAATTGCTTTGTTTTTCTTTTTTCTGCTCAACGGCTTCAATGGCTCTATTTCTACATCTTCACTCTTGAAGGCACCAAATCCAACCCAACATCTGATTTCTTTAAAACATTTACGTAGTGGAAAAGGCCGCCATTTGGGAGCCCTCAAGTTAATCCCTATTATCCTTCTCAAATACCACAACCATTTAATTCTCAATCTTACGCACTAATGTTATTTGATTCATAATTAATACCCACTCACCCCATACCTTGAATTTATTCCACCACAATCTCAATTCTTACTTGGTCAAACTTTGGATTTCCAAGCTCTAGTAAAACAAAATAAGAAAAAGGGACCAATGCAGCAAAAAGAAATAAATCGTAATTGGACTATGAAGAACTATGAAGTGTTGTGTAAAGCAGGGTTACGGGTTTCAGGAGATCTGGCTAGTGGTACGGATCAACCGAGAACAAAGTTATGGGATTATATTAGGGATGAGTATAATAAGATTTTGGGTTATGAGACTGAGAGACCTAGTTCGAGTTTGATGAACTATTGGTTGGTCATTCAATCACACCTTAACAAAATATTCTGTGTGTGTGCAACAAGTGGAGAGAAATCCAATAAGTGGCTATAATGTTGAAGACGAGGTAAGTTTAGTTTCATGCGTGTTCAATAACCACTTTAATGGCGTGAGAGTGACTCTCAGCGGTTTGTCAAGTTGGTTCG
Source organism: Vaccinium macrocarpon (assembly GCA_022606695.1). NCBI lineage: Eukaryota > Viridiplantae > Streptophyta > Magnoliopsida > Ericales > Ericaceae > Vaccinium > Vaccinium macrocarpon. Next base: position 23,378,855 of record CM040179.1, read on the forward strand.
TTGGTGCATTTGATCGGGCTGAGAAGGAAAATAGTCGAGGTATACAAAAACTAACTCGGGCAACAAAAAGTCGCATGACAAAATGGTTCAAATTGGGGGACATTGAAGTCCCTTGGTGCAGCGACACTACTATAAAAATAGATAAAAATCTTGGTTATTTGGTGTGACCTTTCTTTTTTAGTCTCACATTCAAAACAGTAGTCTATCAAGGTGTAACCAAAAGTCCTTTATTATTAATCACGGTTTTTACATGTGATCAAAAAGCTTAAAAACCGAGATTGAAAGTTAGAAGTGTGATTGTTTCTACATTAAGATCTTACTTTCTAGAAAAAAAAACCGTGGTGGTTGTGTAGATATAGTCTCAGTTCTATATGAAACCGTGGTCATTACAAACAAAAGGACCATACTTTTACCCAAAACCGTGATCATTTCTTTCATATGCTATCTCAATTTTAGATAACAGAGGTCATTTCTTCAACAATTGTTTTCCCCTTGAATAAGATTACACCCAGCTCCAATTATTGAATAATGACAAAATACTTAACTCAAACAAATTTATTAACTGAAAATTCGATCGTACATTTTGAATTGGGAACTTCAGTACAGTCTAACAAAGAGTACAATGGCCGATAAGGAAAAAAAAAGTGTAGAATCTGAACTGAAAAAATATCATACAAAAAATACTACCCTAAGAAGTAATCTAATCCCTGTGACACGTCACATGTGCAATTGCTCCAAATGATCTCATGACTAGCTCCCTTCCAATGGCCATCCCTCCTATCATTGCATCATTTAGAAGGCCATCTGCTGCATTTACCAAATATTAACAAAAATTAGAAATGGATCACAGAATTTCCAAGTCTCTATCCGAAAGAGGAAAGTCCTAAATAGGTATTTAAAAAATAGTAACAAATGAAAATGTATAACACAATAGATTATGTGACAAACAATTTTAACTTACATGTACTACTCAATCACATTGTTGATAGAAGAAATTGATCGCACCAACAAACAATTCATCAAGTTTGGTGTTCACATACGTCTTTTTTCATTGAACTGCAATACGCGTTTCAATAACAAAGAGTTAAACGAATAGGTGGTTTCTTTGAATTAAACAAGAAAAAAGACTGAACTGGAATCGAAAGGTATAATCTAAGCTTCAATTCCTAAAAGCAAAATTAGTGATGACATGACAAGAAAAAGGCAGCAAAAGTCAGGGCCCCCAGATGTAGCCAAACCAGCTAGAAAGGATTGCAAAATTTATGACAATTCACCATGCTATAAATCTAGTTGACTAATAGGAATGAGGGAGATAGATGATTTAATCAATTAACTTACATGTTAGAGTTGATACTGGAATTTGTATAATGATATTGATCGACTTGCTCGCACACCATCAACTTCTATATGTCTTTTTTTCTCATAGTAACGAACTATAGGGGACATCAACATATATAGGAATAGTTAGAAATGAAGAGGTAAACAAATTAGTTACACTAGTTGAGGAAATTGCTGGCCAATGATTAGTAGTTAAAGATTGCTAGGCAAGACATAACTTCAAGTCTGGCTTCATATCTTCTCAATTTCCGAGTTGTTGTCATCGAAAATTGCTTCTATTTGATAAATCTTTTGGGTATTTTAAACCTGAAAAGAGAAAAGGTGTAGAAAGATACAACTTCAATATACAAAATTGTGTTGTCCACATAGCTACACAGAAATGAAGGACGTAATGGATGTCCAACGCTGATTGTATCCTTCGAGACATGATTTAAGATTGGGAAGTGCCAAGTTAAATGTTTTTTTCTACAGAATTGCTGGCCAATGTCACTATATAATGTTTTGGCTCTTCTTTTCAGTTGAGGGATCAAAATCTAGGCTGAAAGACATGAACTGAGAGTTGTGGTTACAGCACAACGCAATTTTAACAAGTAAGATGTTGTACTAAATCTTTTGCTGCTAAAATCTGAAGGGGAGTTCATGAAAACAAGCCACCCTAAACAAGACTTGATATCTATATGAGGTTTTGAATACCAGTAAGTAGACCACTCATTGGTACATCTTAAACAGAGCTTTAACAAGTTGAAAAAGAGATGAAGCTAAAACGTAAGAACTCGAAATCGATTCCAAAAATCACATTAAATTTAGTGTATCTCCAAATCGGGGCTACAGGGGTGGAGATGGCTCATACCATACTCTGAAATCAATAGCAAACATCAATAGCTATTCTTTTTCCAATCAAAAGACATTAAAATAGCAGCACGAGTATGCAAGGATGGAAAATCAGAACAACGTTACTGCCTGCTCTCTCTAGATGGATGTCATTTCGAGCCCAAAAATGTTACCCAATCTGTTAATCACGTAGAGCTTGACACAATGAACATCCTGTAAAAATTCAAGTTGATCATAAATTGATAAGCATACGACTGAATCAAATTATCTTGGATATATATTTCCCAAATCATACTTTCCATTCATTAATTCAAGACAAATGTGATTCGGTCATTGCATTACTGATGTTGGGGCAACTTGGGGCACATTAAGCACCCTGGTTCCTGGTAAAACAGAGGCAGACAAATGCAAAAAAAAAGAAAAAAGTAGCAGAAGCAAAAACTAAACACAAAGGAGGCACCTAAAACAAGTACTGTAGAACCAGCCTAACAGCAGTTACACCACCACATAATATAGGGAAAAACATGGCAAAAACAACACCTATGGGTTTCACAAAAAGAAAAAAAGCCCGTTATTAAATTTTCACGGCTTGAGCAAATTGAGTCGAAGTAGACAAGGATACTAATCAGCAAGACCAATATTATCTTCAAAAAGACGTTCTGTTTTTAAAAAATAGTATCCTTTCCATCTCACTTAGATGCTTTGTACTTTCTTGGAGTATTTCTTATTTTCTCAGTTTACCATTGTTCTTGGACTCATGACGTGGCCAAATGAAACATTAATCATCAGCCAAGGGAGGACTTTTAGAACAAACTATCTTTCAAGTTGATAAAATGTTAAATATATAGAGGAAGAAATCAACTCACTCGGGCATCATTTTTCACAGAGGGAAGGCCCCGCAGCAGTACAAGATAAGATCAATCACCCCATCTGCGCAACATTGCCAACTTCAGATTCGGTCCCCAATATTCTACTTTTTGTATTGTTGCCATAGTTGGCTTATCTAGTTGATCATTTCTTTAGTTTGGTGGTTAGAGTCCTCCCCTGCCTCTATATTCTGCTTCTGCGCCAATTGCTTGTTAAGATCATGCTTGACCGTTCGGGTGATTAATAATTAACTAGAATTTCGTCCCAAGCGTAGGACGATCGACCAGTGTAGAACAATAAATCCGGAAGTACCGGAGTCAAACCACAGAGACGGTCTACGGTGCTTAACTCAAACAATGTCGGCTCTACGTTTGTAATTGGCTCTTAGGTAGCCACCACTTGTTCAAATGATTTAACTAATTAACTGGATTAAACTAATTTAATTACTAGACTCTCGAATTTAAAAAGGAGAGCACAGCCGTGGGCACTACGGTATTCGCAGCTAGTCTAATCCACATTCACTCGGGCCACAATTACTCAATTACTAGATTTAAAAATATGGAAAGACAATTTCCAACAAATGCGCACCGTTTGTCACCAATCTCTGCGCGCATTTGGAATTGGTAATGCTCGGGTTTGTTTGCTAGAAAAACTTCCGTATTCAAAAATTGCACATTAATTAGAGTGATTCGGCACCGAGGTGGAACATAAGTTAGCCTAGCCACGGGGCACCTTCGTCCCGCGGCCGCACTCAATGCGACTACTCACGCATTATTGAGAGTGCAGCAAAAACAACACAAACCTTAGATCTAAACATAATTAAACAGTGAAAACGATAACGGAAGATAGTACCAAAGATTTCGCAATAAAAGTAACCTTGATTAATGGAACCAAAACATCAATCCACGCCGAGAATCTTGAAAACAAAACGCTGAATGAGAATATGAGATCTGTAACCGAAAACTTGAAAGACTAAAAACTCTGTAAAATTCGTGGAACCCTAGAACCAGTTAAGTGCTAAATATTTATACCAAAGTTCAAAAATCTAATAAAAACCTAATAAACATTGAAAAATATTCGTCGCGGATGACCAAAACGGCGGCGTTTGGCATGTCCCTAAGCCACTCGGTAGCGCTACATTCCTTTCTTGGTAGCGCTACCGCTTGCCTATTGTGTATGTTGACCGTTGACCCGCTGGCTTGACCATTGACTTTCCAGCTTAATGCGCCGGTAGCGCTACACCTATTTTGGTGTAGTGCTCAAGAACCTTCTGTTCAGTTTTTGCACCTTCTTGTGCCCAATTTGAGCGCTCCAAGGAATTGGGGTAGTGCTCCCGACGGGTTTCGACCACTCCCATGCACAATCCACTTGGTTCCAACTTCTGATCGACGTGCATGTCCTTCCAATATATCAAAATCGTACTTGCGCCCCTCAAACACCTGCAAATTACACTCGAAACACAGCAACACCACATGCACATATTAATTGGAAAATAAAGCTCAAATCGCATGTATAACAAGCCAAAACCCCCTACTTAGACGCTTATACGCAAGCTTCTCACACGCCTATCAGATCACATGTATGATTCTGAGCATTGTCAAACTTCCTTCTCCTCCAAGTTTCATTAGTTTATCTCAACATCTACTCAATTTAGTGGTTGGCATGATTCCCCTGAAATGTATTCCAACCATAAGCAAAGCTTTTAACATCCAGACAGCTCTCCTCATCAACCTAAACTGCTTCAAACTTTAATTGTCTTTTCCTTGCCCCAAATGAAGGTCTCAATTCTAATAATTCTACAAAAAAAAGAAAAGGAGAACAAGGGCAACTCTAGAGGGAAAGATTGAAGAAGAAGAAGAAGAAAGGTCCAACTAGTCGAATACTAAAAGGTTATTACTAGGCCATATAGCGTACACAATTATCTTTCTACAGGCTCAGCAATTATCTTGTAACTGGTTGTCATATCACTAGGACAATCAAATTACGGATTTTCCAAAGTTAATAGCAGCTCACACAAAACACAATTTTAATACATACTTCACATGTTATGTTTAACTGGATCAACAGCAAACAGTCAATAATAATCTTCCCCCTAAAAATAGCATTGAAACCAATATGATCAAAGGCATTTCCCGGTACTTGTATGCCTACTTTTCTCTTCCACACCAACCACATCAAACCAACATAAAGCAAATTCATGCCTGAAAGCTTTCTAGGAGGGCCCACTTGAAACAAGCTCAGAATGAGTTTCACTAAATCAAAGGAGCTAAACCTTCAAAGAATTGCTCGACAGCCCCCTTCACATAAATTCCATGATTTCTAGTTTCTACCAGAAATTCAGTGATCCTTTGTCTTTCAGTAGCCACCAATTCTACAAGATTCAGAATTTAGCCCCAAAAAAAAAATCACATCAAGAATTGATGATGGTGAAGCCGTAGGTACCAATATGACTATATGTCCATGACAAACAAAGAGAAAAGAAGGCCCGCAAATTTCTACTCCAAAAAATAGCAAAGGAATGCCCCAACACCAAAACATAGCCGCACCCAATGATACATCAATTAGAAGTTGAAACATAGGCTCTGAAATATAACAACATATATTACATATTCAAAAGAAAGTACTTTCAAGCTTAAACAAGGAACACAACATCGTAATAACAAAAGGGTTCTTAAAATTCGTTTCCAAAAGAGACTACTTTGAACATAATCAAGCAGCTGCAACCAAAATAACTGGGAACAGAAAGAACATTTAAAACAGCAATTCATAAGTCACACTTGAGTCGCCTCCACAAAATTAAAAGCTTTTCCTTTTTCTTGTTCTACTTGTTGAGCACTATTTAATTGGCTTGCATGACTGGAAGCAGGGTCCCCGCACACAAATAAACACAAGATTCATACGGAATGTGACCAAAATAACGATCTTTAGTTTCCTGGGTCTTTGTATCATACGAAAATAACTTTATATCACCAAAAGCTTTACGCTCAATCACTAACAATTCACCATTTTTGCCACCTCCCACCACTGTATTTTCACCATCTTCCCCATTTGCCATATCCCTTGCAATCCTCGGAAAAGACCCAACTTTGACTTGGTTAGACCAAGAACTCCCTTTTTTCATTCAACACCCACACACCAAAGCCCCTTTCATCAGGCGAAACAACCAGAGCAAGTTTACCATCTAATTCAGTAAATTGCCAGTTTGTTACATTCCAAGTCCTATCCAAACACTCTGGTGTCCTTATTCCTTATTCTTCTGAATTCCTCAGTACCCATGTCGAAGGACATAACAAAAACTTGATTAAACGGGAATCCTCTCATACTTGCTGCCCAATAGAAAACTCCATTCAAGACAACTGAAGGAAAACAACCCTCAATCCGCAAGATTCTATCGAAGACCCCCAATTCATTCATCTCTCCAAAGAACAACGAAAGCTTATCACCATCAATCCCGGTCCAAGTGTCAGTGCTCATCACATAGCAATCAGCTCGGACAATGTCATTCTGGGTAGGAGTAGAATAACGCACAATCCTAATCAACTTGTAATCATTAGCACTGGGATGGAAACCAAACGCAAAACTAACCCTCCTAACATATATATTCTCTTCGACCCAATTCCAATCGGAGTTATGAATTACATCAAACTGTCTGGTTGAAGGATTGCATATAATCAAGGGATATCCAAAGCGAGATAGACTTATGCAAACCAACCCATTACAGATACCCGCAATCCTAAACCAGTTCCTACCATTCGGGTCCCAAATGGGAAGCCCAGGTAAAAATGGGAAATCGATTGGGCCACTGAGCCCATCATGGGAAAGTAAAGATATGGCATACTTTTGGGTTTTATCACTGTAGTAGTTAGTTGTTAGTAGGAGAGAGTTGGAATTTAGGGTGGAGTGGGTTACAAGATGTTTGGAAATGAAATTAGGGGTTTTGATGAGAGCATACCAGGTTTTGGATACGGATTTGAATCGCAAGAGGGATTTCACTGGCAATCTCAATAGGATTTCAGTTATAATCTCAAAGGGCAGATGGAACGTCGCCCTTTTGACAGTGGATTGGCTACACGCCATAGCTGCTCTTCTTCTTCTTTGTTCTTGGCTTGCAAAGGCGATTACATCAATCGAATTCTTGACGAAGTTTCCATTTTGTTCCAGCGGTTCAAAAAAAGCTTCTATTATGTTCATCGGGCTAATAATGTGGGCCGGATCTGCTCGGATCCAATCCCGGGTGTTGGACCAAGCTAGACGGACCAAAGTTCGGGGAAAAGAGAATGGGGGTGGAGCCGAGAAAAGTTAAGAAAAAGGGTTTTTATCAGGTGTTGGGGTTCGCCTTCAGCACCCAGATTACTTATCCCCAGATAAAATAAGAACCAGAGTGCAGGAGTCTTAGCTTATTTCACCCCAGCCGGATTTTATATTTCAGAGTATATTTTTCATATTTTCAATAGATATTTAAAAAAATAATTATAAAACTTAAAAAATAATTAACAAGAACGAACAATTTTCATTTCAAATGATATAAAAGACATTTACCATCAGGTCACCCATAAATTCTATAATTACCATCAGGTCAAGCCCAACTCTGAAAATTTCCCATCAGGTCAAAGCAATATCATATGAAAGTGTTTAAACCACTAAAACCTTATAATAAGAAAGTGCACCATAAACCTAAACTCTAGGGTACCCTATGAAAGTGCCTAAAATCCTAGGGTACTCTACGAAAGTGCCTAAACTACTAAAACCCTATAATATGAAAGTGCACCCTAAACCTAAACTCTACCCCCATGACTAGGGTACCTATGAAAGTGCCAAAATTTTTAGGGTACTCTATGAAAGTGCCTAAACCACTAAAACTTTATAATAGAAAAGTGTACCCTAAACCTAAACTCCAAAAAAGAGTGACTTACTTTAGTGGTAATTAAAAAAAATGACTTACCTTAGTGGTAATTAGACATTTATTTTCTAGACCTAGAGGTAATAATCCCATGATATAATAATATTGTAGTCGTCAAATGATATAATAATAATAGTTGAAATTAATTTTTTAATTTACCACAACTGACCCATAAAACTCAAATGACTGAATTTAGTCTTGGAAAAAAAATTACAAAACCAAGATTTCTTTCATAATTTGGCCCCCTCTGACTTCGATTCCTGGCTCCGCCACTGCCCCACTTTGCATCATAATCTTATCCGGGTGTGAGGAATTACCAATGTGCCCTTGAAAAGAACATATCCACACAAAACTCGCTCTAGCTCCCAAACTCGAAATTGAATCAAAATAACATCTATACATAAATACGTATTCAGCCTTTTAATTTCAACCTTTTTAGTTTTAATAGTGAATCAAAAGTGGTATTGCTGTTTTTATAGTGACTCATGCTTACTCAATACAAGACATGTTATTGTTTGCGCTAGATTGCTGCAAAAATGATCAGATTTAGCACATATTTTCTGTACTTACCAAAATGAAAGAGAGAAGGAAGGTTTCAATATAGAGCATTGGCCAAGAAAACTACCATATACTAGTGGGATTCACTTACGTTGCTTCCATTTTCCTCTTGCAGTTTTCACCTAGCTCAATAGGTTGGCCTTTGGTCAAAAAACAAAAAATAGGTTTGCCTTGTTTTTTTTTTTGTCCATCTTGAGCAAATGGAAGTGTGGCGCAATAGAAGCAAGATGACAGTTATTATCTCTAAGAGACTTCTCTGTTTGGGTCCTTAGGGATACAACCTTGTTATCTGTGTTCATCTTCTTGATGATATTGTACAAGAATTACATTAGTTACTGTGGTAGATTCTCCTTCTTCCAGACGGTTTAGAAAGTGCAACTAGACCGTTCCAGAATTGGGTGAAAACAATATTAGTTGCTCAATTGCAAACGACATCAGAGTAAAAACCAACAATGGTCCTCCTTTGACAGTTCTGAATGCTGAGCAGCTCCACATCGAAAACTTCAAACTGCTTTGCGCTAAAAAATGTCGAAGGTCCAACCTGTAGATCATAAGATGATATTATTATTATCATCTCACGATTCAAGTATCAAGCATTACATGCTAAAAGGTATGGCAACAGCTATTCAAGAAAATCGCCCAATCTTTTCCCTCCAAGAACCCTTTCGTAAATCCAAGGTCCAACGCAATTTCAAAGAAACGGTTTCCTGCTTTCCCCATCTTTGGCTTAAAACCTCGACCTATGCCTATGCTCAGGCTTAATGGTCACCACATGACGTCTAAACAAGCTTCATCTGAAGAAAATAGGGTATTCTCTTGATTCATTAAACTGGTGGTTGGAGCAACATTCTTTGATGACAGTTTTGAACTGCCTTCAATGGCATGGAATCTTCTTCAAAACCATAACAGTCAATTTGTGCGTTCAAGACAATTAAGTCCGTCTTTAATACAGCCAAACACTGCCCATCTACCTCTAAACGTAACCGTGAACCCAAGGTGGGGAAGCAGAAAGGTATATAGTAGCAGCCCTGACATATATGAACAAGGACAAATACATATTAAAGAGGGGGGAAAAAAAACGTGTACAAGTATGCAATACTCACAGGCGGCCCAAGTTCCGGTGGGATAATTATTCTCCTTTTACCTCCAGGCCTCATGTCCTGAATCCCTTCTTCAAATCCTGCATAAATTCTCTTCATTTTAGCTACTTATCTCCCTATGTCAATAAACCAAAGCACAGCAGGATAAACCTTAATCTCTATAACATATTGTCACCACCTGGAACAAGTGCTTTTGTGCCCATCCGGATTTTGGCCGGAGAACCCTGTAAGTAGGTGCTGTCAATACGACGACCTGATTCATTGTAACCTACATAGTGAAAAATCACCTGCAAAGAAACTTCGATTCAGTAATGCCGGTAATTATACCTTTTCTTTTCTTTATTTTCTGGGAAAATCAGTAATGCAGGTAATTATACCTTTTATTTTCTTTATTCACAAAAGACAGAAAATTATAAGTTAAGAACTGCAACTAAAAATTAGACATACTTCCAGCTTTTATAGCATTTATATTCATGTGACAAAATGTGTTATAACTAATCATTCAAGAATAGCAAGTGGAAAAGAATCCCAAATTCACGATGAAAGTATATCGATGCAACATTGGTGCATTCAAACTGACATACAAACCAGGTACACGATTGCGGCTAAATGTGAGTATGAAATAAGGTGCTACATTTAACACCCTTGTTAAGAACCTTATAAGCTTATGGTATTGCTTCATCAATGTAAGAAATTCAGATGCTAGTGGGGTGATTATGGCAAGGTTCTAATTAACATTGATCACAACTCCATTGGGTGGGTAAACTGGCAGCATCAGCCTTAGTTCTGAGATAGATGCCAAAACTCCTTTATAACTGGGAAAACTTCATATTGCTTTCAAAGATGAGTTACAGGTTCCGTAACAATGAAGAGGAGAGAAGATTTCAGCTATCCACATTCTACAGCCACTTTATTGAAGATTTCATGTTGTTTTTCTCCAAGAGGTAAAGAAAAACAGAGAACACCAGCATAATGAGAGAATTTTAAATACCGACTATACACATCAGTGAAAAGATTGCTTGGTCAAAATCCAAGGAAAATTGCACTATTAATGTTAGGATCTACCGTAACCAAAACATCTGAGGTAATCCAAGTCTAAGTAAGGTCAGGATTTATGACCATTGATCTGAACCCTACAAGAATAGGCTTCATTAGGGATCGTGTGTTTTTTCAATAGCAATTTCCAATCAATTCTATTGTTAACAAGAATGTACGATGAATTGGGGTGAGGTAACAGTAGCAGCAACGTGGCAGTTGATGACAGTGACAATAGAAGCAATTTGATAATGAACAAGGATGTTTAGAAGGATTTCAGTACCGACATAAGTGGATACATATTCAATGACTTGACCAACAAATAGGTAGTGAGTGTTAGCAAGAGAGACCGTCTAAGAGCGTGTCAGCTGAGAAAAACATTCTGGAAGTTGGCATTCTGAAATCTATATGAAAATAACTCACTCCTGCATTTTCTTCCTGCCTAATAGTGAGAACAGGCATGGCACTTTTGCCAGGAATATGCCACAGCTATATCCAAAACTGCCAACATCCCTATGATATTAGAGAAAAAACAAGAAAAAAACTGACTGGCTTCAAGGTTGATATCCCAACAAAAAAGGAGAAGGAAAAAAAGGACTGAAAAAGAAACTGCACACAAAATAAAAACTTGCTAAGATGATTTTGTTACATAAAATGAACACCAGTCAATGCCATAGAAAAGAAAATCCATAAGATTACTGACCTGCTGCTAGTCCGCTGCTGACATGCTAGGGGGAAGGGAGACCTAAATTGCCATGTGAGGCTGTGGTAGAAAGAGAATAAATTTGCTAAAAATAACTAAAAATATAAGTCTCGAAGAGAGGTAACACAAAAAAAGGGATTTGTGCCGCCACTCCTAATAGAATGGAAATAAGGTTTGCTTGGTTACATCAAACAAAAACATCATACCAACTCTGTTTTCCATATATTTTTTCTTTCCAGGGAATCAACATGGTGTCTGGTAAGTTCCCACACAATGAACATAAAAAACTCTAACCCTAGTACTCGTCTCTGAAATCATTTAAGGATAGTTACACATTTAATATCAAATAGGGTACAGGAAGGAAGATAATTGTGCCTTTCAAAATATAAAACCAAACAAAAGAAAAACCTGTTGACCATCCTTTGGGCAATCACCTTTACCAACTTCATAGTCCCGGTATATAAGCCCAGAGTCACGCTTTACATAGTTTTCTGATGTCACTACATTGACCTGAAAACCTGATTATATTCCAAATATAGTCAATTATGTAGAATATGTAATACGGGTAACTGACATTTGTGACAAACATGACACCATCTGTTCCTACTGTTAAGAATCAACCTGTAGTTAATTGCAATAAAGGACAGGACAAACCTTCTCTAACAAAGCCTGGGAAGTCTTCGGGTGCATTGTTTTCTCTCTGTACTCGCTTGTTCTGTTCAAGTAAGCGTTTTTCATCATATGGGTTTTTACTTTTAGTCTTTCCAGAAGAAGGCAAGGTTTGAAACAAGCTTGGTGACGCCAAAAGGAAGAGAAATGTCCGCCTCATGTTGTTCTTACAATGCAAAGTATTTCCATTCTGGTCTCTAGCCATTCAAATTTTTGTTATAAGCACTTGAACAATTTAGAAATGCGAAATCAAAATCCAGGGGATAAAAACTGATTAGTTTTCAAATTGATAATCAGCCACCCCTACCCATCATATCTTAAGTTGCCTTTTGAGGAAGAACATGTGATGAGCTTCTTTCGAAGAAAAAATGATCCAAATGTGGGAGAAGCTGAAAGTATTCTGTGACTTCTGTCTGCATGAAGTTTAAATAGAGGCATAAATATGGAACACAGGAAACATGAAGGATATTACTATGCTGGCTAACCAGTTCAAAAGCTTAGAACACAGAGGACATGGTTGACAAAAGTTCAAACTATGATTTTGTAGACCTCTAACAGTAACTTACTTCAGAGTTCAGAGTGACACCATTCCAATTAACTAATTCAGCATTTCAATCTAAATAGAAACTTATGAACAAGGCTAGGGTAAATATCCTTAAAAATTGGTGTATGATATGCAGTTTGTATTTTGAGCCACAAAAATTCGTAAATCAGCACAAAAATTTACCAAAGCTTTGAGCTCTGAAGTGGTGCACCCCTTGTCAGGTCATGAGTTCAAGTCATGGTATCCACACAACAACACAAAAATTTGTAATTGAAAACCAAAAATCTCATGTACTAGACCACAAAAATTCATAAATAACACCACAAAAATTCGTAAATAACACCATAAAAATTCGTAGACAGCACTGTAAAAATTCATAACTTTGTGCCGTCTTTTTTTACAACAAAATTCATAAACACCACAAAATTTGTAAAAGTAACTCAAAAAATTCATAAAATAAAATTTTGTAAAAGTAACTCAAAAAATTCATAAATTAAAAACCGACAAAATTCAAATATCGGGCCACAAAATTTCATAAAATGAGCCACAAAAATTCGTAAAATGGGCAACAAAAATTTGTAAAGGGGGTGCGTTGTTGAATACTTTCCCAAATTTTATACTACACTTGCCTACTTAGGAGATAGTTTTATTAAGAGACCATATCATCAGCCAACAACTCCTGTGCCCTTTGAATAAGCTTTGGTATGAAGTTCAAGCATCAAAATTCGAAATTTTCTCTAAGATTTCCTAAAGACAGAGTTATATAATGAGACTTGTTGCATAAGTGCTTATTGCAACCACCGCCTGAACTGTACATATCTGCAAGATTCAATTTGTTTCTTCTTTTCATTATACCTTCAAAGCTATCAAATAAAATATGCATTCGAAGTGCAATTACATGGTTAAGGTTTACTCTATTAATTAATCTGAAAATGTCTAGACAGAAAGCACATTTTATCTCCCGTCATACCTACAAATAGAAACGGTATAGAATAACCCTAGGCTATACTGTGGAAACTTTATATACAATCCAAAACCAATTGGCAATGAGTGTAGAGGTACCAACATTATATTAAGTGATCACCCATTCTATCTCTAAGCAATGTGCGGCAGCCCCCCTAAGAACCAAACCATAACCCAAGGTTTGTTGATGGTCATGATAATTAAGAAGTAACAAATCAAAATGTATGCGAAAAAACAAAAGGAGAAACCAAATCACAAACAAAATGAACAAGAGAGACCAAGATTTACATGGTTCAGCTTATGGATGTAAACCTACCCCCCCAAGGGGCAAGCAAACAAGAGACGATTTTACTATGTGAAGAGAACAATGCTCTGAAGAGCTACAATGGTGACAAAAGCAGAAGCTCTCACAAAGGAGACACTCACCATCCCCAAAATACAAGTTCCCTTAACAAAACACAATTGGAATCTCTCACAAAACTCCTTGGGTTTTAACCAAGAGACACAGATGGAATAGACTTCCACAAACGTGACCGGATGCCACACAGATACATATAATTCTCAAAAAAACCTACGGTTTCAACCAAAAAGAATCGCCAAAACAAATGATCTTCCAAATGGCTGAAGACCTACCAAACCCACCAATGAAAGAGGCAACCAAAAACTGATGAAGATCGTACAAAAGAACCCTAAGGTTCCACAAATGAGACCCCCTAGAGGCCTTTCAAAGGGATCCACTCAAACAGTCCAAACCCTAACGAGAGAGTAAGGCTATATTTATAGCCATAGAATCCTTCCCAAAGATACTTCTTGCGCAAACAGATTTCTTTGCACCCCAAATCCTAAACCAACAAGGAATAAAATCTTTAGGAGGTCCAAAACGAAGTCAAATTGGCTGAAACTAGCATCAACCACCTGGGTGGGATTTACACAGACTTCAGAGTTAGAAACTCAAGTCAACTGTCCGGACAGCTATGACTCCCGTCCAGACGAGATTTGCAGAGCCTTAAATCGAGCCGAATTTTTCCACAAACATACCCGCTCACATACAACCACATTTGAGGTCTGTCACGTCTAGCCTCTTTTCAGATCATCATTATTGGTAATTAAAGTTGAACACTACCACGTGTATAGAGCCATTAGCATAAGTTATTATGGCATAAGGGTTTTGATTGTCTCTAGTCTAGTAGTCATTATTTTGGACTAGACCAGACAGTCCATATCTTGGTCATCCATCTTGACAATCAATGGTTTGGATTTGCTGATTTTTGTTATCGGTCTACATCCAAGACTAGAGGAGATCCAATTCCTTGGCATAAATCCATTTGGTTCTTAAGAAGAATAGTAAAATCAGCACAACCAACAGATTTTGAGAGTTAACGATTAAAAATCAGCATAATCCATTTGGTTCTTTGCTTGTGACTATTCGCAGAGCGTGTGGCAAATGTTGTTAACCAAGAATCACGTTGATAGGCCTTGTCTTGGGCTGGCTGGAGAAATGGCTTGGGTTTGTGCTCATAGGTCTGGGGACTCTTGTGCTCATACAGTTTATAAGTTGTCTTTGGCAGCTGCTATTTAGTATTTACTGGATATGGCAAGAGAGGAATTTGCGATCTTTCAAGGCTGTTCCTTGACTGCTCCTACCTTGGGTGGTTTGATTGTGGATGAAGTCCGGGTTTGCTTATGCTCTTGGAGGAATCTGAAGGACAACGCTGCCAATAGATTGTTAGTTTGTACCTGGAGCCTTAGCTCTAGGATTTTACGCTCCATGTAGTGAGGGATGTTTTGCCTCTTGATGTTGATGCTTTGTTTTTCCGTTAGCTAGCTAGGTGTTTCTTCGCCTGGTTAGGTTTTTGTTGGTTCTTGTATTTGGTTTGTTTGCTTTTAATGGAAGGTTAACTTACCCAAAAAAAAAAACCTCACGAAGGAGGAGCAAAGAACTAAATTAATTTCTTTGTGCTACCAATACTATGGTACAACTATAATCTTTCTAACCCTTTTTCTTGGAATTCTTCCAAAACAAAAAAACAACACCCCCCAGTACAGAGAACTAATGATTTAACACCAAATGTAAATCAAATGGTATAAAAAGGGGGGGAAAACTAGAGAGAGGAAGAGGGAGAAAACTTACATGGAGAAAATGCAGTGTTGAGCTGCGGAGAGGAGAGAAACAACGTTACCATGGCTCCTCCTCGGCCAACGGAGGAAAATAGCCGTTCCTTGAGCAGTCGACAAGGCAATCTCTTATCTGCTTCTATTCGAGTAAGATTAGACGAGGACCAAAATGTACATAATTCTACTCCTAGTTCAAGAAGTATCTCCATAGTGTATGGTTTTAATGTCGTTTTAACAATTTGGCCCCTCCATATCTTTTTTTTTTTTTTTGAAAATGTCAAGAATTTCATATCAACGCCATCCTGCAACGATTACATCATATGACAGGAAAGAAACCACAACCACTAACAATTGAAATGAACACGGCTTAAAGCTATCAAAGGCTACCAGCTCTTAGACACAACTGCCAAAGCAGACCCAACACCTTCGGGATGGAATGATGAATCCTATAAAAGGCTAGCAGTAGAGAATCCAACAGACACCCGGATCAAACCATTGAACAATAAAGCGCAGATGTAATCAACAAAACAGATAAATAAAAAACAGAAAAAAGAACAGCTAAAACGAAACCCAACAAAACACAATGCTACCAAACTGATTCTACCCACTGAGTCGCACCACTGAGTCGCCGAGTGTTGTTGAGTTCACAATCCAGCCGCTTCTCCGGAAGAAGCCCAAGCTCCATGACCGGCCGCTTGCGGATCTGGAGCTTTATCGCATCGGGCCCCTCCATATCCATTCCTACAAGAAAGAGGGAAAATTGTACTTTGGTACTTATAGTTGTAATTTATTTTTATTTTTTTTTGTGACAAATCATAATTGTACCCAACATGTTAACGTCGAGGTGACAAGGTTTCATTCGTACTCCCTTCTTTTCGAATTCCTTGTTCATTTACGTGCTTGTGTGCAAATTATTTTTAATTACTTGTATCTTTCAATCTATAATATTTTTCTTTTTTTTTTTTACAGGTTTAAAGACTTTGTTCAATAAAACTCATTCGGAACTATCCTACAAGATCTATATTGAATATATGTAACATTATACATATAAAAATATATTAAAAAAAATGAGGTGTCTTTGAATAGTGTAAGTGAACAACAAATTTTAGACGGAGGGAGTAATAATATAATGACAAGTCACACCATAATTGATAAGACAATGTCAGATTAACGTGTTGTAGAAGTAATGTACAATTATTGTGTTTATAGACTTTCTCACACCATGTATTTAAGTTTGTATTTGCACAAGGAGGATAAAGAGAAAAAAGATCAAAATAATTAAATTTTAGTCGTTCCTTTTTCTATCAATTCATGGCCAAAACACTGCCTAAAATCTTTTGATATTGGTGTATTTGAAATCAATACAAGTGTAATTACTGTTTTAAATTCTCTCTCTCTCTCTCTCTCTCTCTCTCTCTCTCTCTCTCTCTCATGTGAGTTTCATAAAGCGAAAATAATTATAGTTACCGCATTTATAAAATGAGTTGCAAACAAATAAATCTGAACTATGTAGTGGGGATGTTTTAAAAAGTACTCCAGTTTGAAAATTTTATGGGTTTAGAACATATTTAGGGGTTGTTCCAATTCAAAATGTTTTTTGGGTAGATATATTTTGAGAGAATAATCTGTCTTGTAAAACGCAATAAATCAGTTTTGAGAACAAGTCAGGAATTGGGAATAACCTCTTAACTTGAGCCGATTTTTCCAATAGGCTTTCAACAAGTTGATCAGTATCCAAACTTCAATACCGAGTGTCGTTTTTCTTCTCATAGTTGAAGTTATCGAGGGAGAAAATTAAGAAGTATCAAAATGTGCTATAACTTGATTTGTCTATAAGATCCACTGATCTTGAACGAACATTTTAATTAAGCGAAAACGATGTGAATTTGAGTATCTTAGATTTTCTCACAGGCTTAAAAGATTCATAATCGATGGACTCTTTATCAGTACCTTCTTCAGTTTCTGCATTGGTAGATTGAATTTCACAATTAATCTGTCTCACATTCGTTCTTCCTCACTCCCACATGAAATCAGGCAATGCAATCTAATTGTCACACATCATAAAGGCACAATAAGATCCAAAAATTCAGTTCCAGTTTTTCTTTTCCTGTTTGGTTCCTTCTTTTGGAAAATGGAAACGAACCCCTTTCCAAGTAGAATTTGAATCGACAAATCGGCAATGTAGAACGAAAACAGTGAAATAAGGATGATCAAACCTTCAAAAGAACTTGAAACTGGTAAGTACATTAACCCCCAGCCAACATCAAAACAAAACTAAAATTTACAGAAAAGCTTAGAACAGGAAGCGAAGGAATAGCAGAAGAGTTTTGTAAGTTTAATATCTATGGATCCTATCTGTCTATCAAGGAAAAGAGGCTATCCTGGTACAGGTAGCTCGTCTCACCCCAGAGGTGATAAGAGTTGAGAACAAAGTGGCGACCAGGTGCGTAACGCGTGGGAATCTGCCAAACAGTTCGGGCCAATTCCTGAAGAAAGCTAAAAAGAGTTGTTTGATGAACATGTGGGAGGCTTAGCTGATGATGCTTAGCTGGTCTTTTCGGATGATCAGCCACACTAGAAGTATATCTATTTAATCATGATTCAAACCTCCCCATCCATTAAGCTCACAATTTGTACCTACCACCAATAGATCCTTTGATTGATGCAATTTTCTGAAGCCTAATTTGCTCTCTGAACTTCGCTATAAACTCACTGGCCTTCTTATCAACCTCATTAGGATCAAGCTCTTCACCATTGGCAATCTCAGATTGAGCTTCTTCTTCATCTTCTTCATTATCGTCCGGGCTCACTTGAAATTTCTCACTCTCACTATCCGAACCCATTTCAGAATCAACATCATTAGCCTTGACAGATTCTTGCCTTTCTCCATTCTGATGTTTTGTCAGTTTAGATCTTTGCTTCAGAGGAAAATCATCTACACTCTGTCTTGATTCAAACTTCTCACAATTAATCATTTTTCCCAACTTGTCCTCCACATGATCAGAGTGAACATCTCCCATTTTTGGACCTTCGAAAACATTTTCACTTGCTCTAATGGTTCTAACTGATTTTCCCCTCAGAAAAGGCTTGACTGGGGATTTGGGTTTCCCCTCAGTTTCCCATGACTCGACCCTCCAATTTCCTCTTCCCAATGGATCCTCCCTCATACTCTTATTAAAACCCTTCAATTTTCTCTCGCGATTTCTCTGCACTTTCAACTCAGCCATGGATCCCATGCTGAATCCCCGCGTTTTTGTAGTAACCGATGATTCTTCACCATTTCCCTCCAAACCTTCCTTTTCTAAATCTGGAATTTCCTCTGGACTAGTGGGTGAAGGCTCAGGACTTGTTTGGGAGAAAATTGGGGACCAAAAAGACTGTGATTTGATATGGTCAGATTCAGATTCCCCAACTGATAAAGAAGCAATACTGTTACTCTTATCTTCTCTCACTTCACTCATATATGATCTTGAACCCCCACCAGTGGAATATAAGCAAACAGTTTCCTTGAACTTTTGGTTCAAATTTATAGGAGTTAGACCCCTAAATTCCTCCATCCTAATTTCACCAAATTCCTTACAAGAACCCTTTGAATCTGAACTAGACCCATTTCCGTTTATGTATTCAGGGATGTCATGGTCTACAATTCTTGATCTCAGGCTCCTAACAGGCAATCCCAAGGGCTTATAATCAATTTCACATTTGGGTTTTTCACCCCATTCATCAAGAACCAAGCTTTCCTGAGAAACAAACACAATGGATTCACCGTGAAGATACTCACAAAACCCTGTTTTTCCCACCTTTTTCTCATCAAGAACATCGGTTTCTAAATCCTTCTGCAGATCGAGAGATCTGCGTTTTCTCCACTCACTTTCCAGGAGGTGAGATTCCGGAGTGTGAATCATTTTTTTCTCCTCAAATCCATATGGGTTTTCATGCCCATTTTCCAAGTACAGGCTATTTCGATTTTGCATCATTCTTTTCTCATCAGACCCGTACGCGTTTTCATACCCATTATCGAAAATAGACGAAATATGTAAAATCCCAGACAAATATGATTGAGAATTACCCAATTTTGGCTGGTTTTCGCTGTCGATTTCTGCATTTCTCCGTCCAAACAAGCCGTAAGATACAGCAATGCCAATGAACAGGAGGTGAAGAAGTTCCCATAGTTTAGTGAGTACGGTTTGGTTGATGAATTCAGGGGCTTGGGAAGGAAAAAGAGGAAGACAAACAAGAACTAATGCAATGAAGAGAGATTTACAGAGAAAGACAGAGTAGGACTTACTGGGGTTTGATTTTACTTGGGGCTTTAGCTCTGGATCCGCCATTGAGCATGTGGGCTTCTTCTGTGTTTAGGTCTGTGAAGAACAAAAAGAAGCCTTCGGACCGATGAGAGATAGAGGGAGAGAGCCAGCCAAAAGTGGTGATGAGAGAGAGAAAATTACTCGTCATTGTCGTCAAAAAAGTGAGATTAAAATTCAAAAAGTGCGATTATTTTACTGTTTGTTGAACATGTTGAGCACTATGCTGGCCCGCTATAACGATCACTAATTTTTTGGGAAAATGACCAAAAAGTGGTGGTAGGAGCAAATAATGACCAAAGAGTGGTCATGGTTTAGGAAATTCCAAAGGCATGGTAAGGAGAAAAGAAATGACACATACATGGTTATTTTTACATGCAATGCCCACAATACCCTCAATGTAATATCAGCTTCTCAAACCTAATCAATTTACGAATTACCCACGATTTTCTACTGACTTCTCTTCTTCAGCATCTCTCTCTCTCTCTCTCTCTCTCTCTCTCTCCAGAGCAGCCACACCTTGGAGCACAAAAAATAGATGAGAAGCACTCTGCGTCAATTAACTTCGGTTGTCGTGAGGCCCCCCATCAATTCGTCGCCGATTGATCGCCTTAATCTTTTTCTGTACATATGAGCTCCAAATCCACCTAATATGTTTCTTGCTCTCTGGTAATAATCTTTTTCTCCTTTCTCTCTCCTCTTCGATTCTCTCAATTTTCCACTCCTAGTTTTTTTTTTTTTTTAAGTTCTTCAATTCATATATACATAGTCTAGTTGTTGGATACTAGATTGTATAGGGTTTCTGTACAAAATGTCTGAATCTTGATAAGAAGCTTTGGCCTTTTGATTGTTTTATGGAAAAAATTTCAATAAATTAATTCTTAACACGGGTTTGGATGCCTCTGTCATGAATATACTTTGCTGGAGTCCAGATGGTGAGACATTAGCTATCCCCGGTCGGAAAAATGATGTCGTGATGTACAATAGAGACACAGCTGAAAAGATTTTCTCTTTGAGAGGTGATCATGTCTGTTAATTTGTTTCTTGTCTTGGTCAAATATATGGCCACTTACGGTTTAGATGGACATGTCTTGATGCGGGGGATGCGGATCAAAGGGTAGAAATTGACAGGTAGAAATTTGATGATGTGGTTTGCAGTATGGCTTGGAAACCAACTGGAAATGCATTGGCTGATATTGATACTATTGGAAAATACGATTTTTGGGAATCGGCTGTTCCATCTTCAATGGAAAAATTTCTAAGAGCAACACTTTTTGCATATATTGCTAAAGGTTAAGTCTAGTCCTCCCTCTTCTATAAATCCATTGATTGGGGATTTCTTGTCTAATTCTCATTCCTTGGGCAATGAGGCCCGAGTAAGCCAACCATTTGGGGATATTTGGACACTTCATTTGTTATGTATGCATCTTACCATGTTGTCTGCTCTCTCATATCAATTGACTATTGTGAAAGGTACTTGTAAGAAGGAGGGATAAGAAATGCTTTGAGTTTCAAAAATTGGTATATTGTGAAATTTATGCATAATTCATAAAGAGTTTTTCTTAGATATGCATATATATCCATGGAAACCTGCAAATTAGTTATTCAAGTTCTCACACTAGCTTAGTGCTAATGGTTTTCCAAAATAAATATTTTCAGGAGATTCAGAGTAATGGAAACTTTATCTCGAGCTTGATGGATAAGGAGATACAACTTCTGCAGCTACTAAAGACTTCCTACCAAGAAAGAGATGAAACAAGAGACCAACTAAACAAACTACTAAACAAGTTCATGCCTTCTAATAATCTGGGATGAAGAAAGAGTCCAACTTACCAATTTTATTTTATTTTTGCTTGTATCTAGAGGTTAAGGTAGGCAATGAGGCAATGAATGTCTATATTGGATGAATTTTATAAATGAAGACCAACTTTCGTTTCAATTAGAACATGTGAAGTCCATATTGGATGAATTTTATAAATGAAGACTTTTGTTTCGATGATAAGATTAGCATGACTCGCCGTGAGTCTAAATTATATGAACCATGCTTGCTCTTGCTGTTGACTGTCTAATGAGATGCTGAAATGTCGGGCTAGGCAAGAAAATAGGAGAGATACTGTCAAAATTTTGAGACATTTTGAGAGGAAGTGCAACGTTTTGCTATCTGTAGCTTGTTAGTCTAAAAAAGAGTGCAACTTTTTGTTGCAAGGTGCAAGGGTTTTTCATTTTGGTGCAAGAATGTTCTTGCATGCACGGTGAAATTTTGAAAAGGATTTGATTGAACTTCACACTAGCAAGGCAAGTTTGATTAACGTGAGTGCAATCCTATTATTGCAAGGTTCAAGTGCAATTTTGAAAAAGATTTGATTGAACTTCACACCAGCAAGACAAGTTGGATTAACGTGAGTGCAATGCTTTTATTGCAAGGTTGAAGCATTTTTTATTTACAGTGCAATGCTCTTGCATGCACGGTGCAGTTTTGAAAAAAAATTGATTTGATCTCACACCAATAAGGCAAGTTCAACTAACGTGAGTGCAATGCTTTTATTGCAAGGTGCAAGGGTTTTTCATTTACGGTGCAAGTATATCGAATATAGAGTGCAACTTTTTTTGCATGGGACACTATTTTATAACTTACATTTTTTTGGAAAAATTTGGGCAACATCTCCCTTGTTTTTTGTCCTAGCTTGACGTCAAGCGTCTCAACAAACAACATCAATAGCAATAACATAAGCACAAAGCCAAAGCCAGGCAATTCTCATCCTAATTACCATTCACAAAGCTAGGTCATTCTCATCATAATCATCAAGCACATTCAAGTTTGAAGTTTTGAAATAAGAAAGAAAACCAAACTATCATTACATTTATTGAGTTGTTGAAGCCTTCAGGATCTTTGGTTCTTATTAATGTCGACTAGATCATTAGCAGGGTTTCCTGTGGGAGACAAAACAAATTGTAAATGATATGCATGGCGCAAATGCACAAATACAAGATCGAAACAAAGCATGATAATAGCATAGCAAATATAAAACATAATTAACCAAGTCATGCACTAGCAAGGCAAGTTGGACTAACGTTAGTGCAATGATTTCATTGCAAGGTGCAAGTGTTTTTCATTTACAGTGCAATGTTGTTTCATGCACAGTGCAATTTTGAAAAAAAATCGTCGAAAAAGATTTGATTTGATCTCATCTGGCAATGCAAGTTGGACTAACGTGAGTGCAATGATTTTACTTCAAGGTGCAAGTGTTTTTCATTTACAGTGCAATGTTATTGCATGCACGGTGCAATTTTGAAAAAAAAACCATCCAAATAGATTTGATTTGATCTTAATTGGCAAGACAAGTTGGACTAATGTGAGTGCAATGCTTTTATTTTATTTACACAAAATCTCTCTCAAAAAGTTTGATTTGAGAGAGAGAGAGAGTGTGTGTGTGTGTCATTTTTCTAACTACTAGTGAAGTATATCGAAGATAGAGTGCAATATGTAAAATCTCTAGGAAAAAAAAAGATTTGATTTGATCTCAACTGGCAAGGCAAGTTGGACTAATGTGAGTAAAATGATTTTATTGCAAAGTGCAAGTGTTTTTCATTTACAGTGCAATGTTGTTGAATGCACGGTGCAATTTTGAAAAAAACCATACAAAAAGATTTGATTTGATCTCAATTGGCAAGACAAGTTGGACTAACGTGAGTGTAATGCTTTTATTTTATTTACACAAAATCTCTCTCAAAAAGTTTGATTTGAGAGAGAGAGAGAGAGAGAGTGAGAGAGTGCCATTTTTCTAACTACTGGTGCAAGTATATTGAAAATAGAGTGCAATATGTAAAATCTCTGAAAAAAAGGTTTGATTTGATCTCAATTGACAAGGCAAGTTGGATTAACGTGAGTGCAATGATTTTACTGCAAGGTGCAAGTGATTTTTATTTACAGTGCAATGTTGTTGTATGCACGGTGCAATTTTGAAAAAAAAACCATCCAAAAAGATTTGACTTGATCTCAACTGCCAAGGCAAGTTGGACAAACGTGAGTGCAATGTTTTTATTTTATTTATGCAAAATCTCTCTCAAAATGTTTGATTTGAGAGAGAGAGAGAGAGAGTGCCATTTTTTTAACTAATGATGCAAGTATATTAAAGCAACATCACATTAAGTTTGGTTTTCTGCTTTTGGCTTTTCGCTATGTAAAGTATCATCATTTTCAATATCATTCTACTTCTTTCATTAGTAATCTGAAAAAAAATTGACAGAGTTCCGTTGCTTTATGGCCTAACCCGACGCCTCGCGTCTCAAAGTAACAACAAAATGAATCACCGATTAAGCTGGGTCCTGCTGATAATTTTCTCAAGGTAGTGTTTGATATACCATTTGCAATTCAGAGAGAGGTTTCTGAAATAAGATATAAAACAGAGCAACAAAGGGGAACCAGAATTTTATCAACAAAGGGGAACTAGAATTTTATTAACATAAGTAAAGCAAGATATAAAACAGAGCATTAAAGGGGAACTAGAGTTTTATTAACATAAGTAGAGCAGCACTATCATTCACCCAAAAAAAAATCAAGTGTTTTCCAATACCAGAACAAACTGCACAGATTGTACACCACAAATTACAATCCTAATAACTATTACAACACAGACTGCTTTTAATTGGGCTAAAGTACATTCCCTTAAGTTGAAATTGGGGAATGGTCAGTTGAATTGCTTCGCGATAGAAGAGGCAGATGGTATAAGCTTAGACCACATCCACTGTCGCGATTCAAATTGCTACTCCTTTTGAATCTCCAAAATGACTTCAAGCTTTGCTCTGTCAAAGTTACACATAATAATGTTCTAATCAACTTGTTAATAGCAATAAGTTGGAACTCGACTCTTCTCTTTATCATTGAACTCAGACTCATTCTCAAGCACAAATCATCCTCGGCCATCCAGATGCGGCGTTTGTAGAAGCAGAAGATATATCAACAAGCTACCTCTTTGTCATCCCCTGACACAATGAATGGAATAAAAAATATCATAAATCACATTTATTGTAATCCTAACACAATGAATGGATTAAAAAAAACAGAAATAGCGCAAAGATGCACTAACCTTCCATTTAAGTCAATCATCTACCATGCTTGTTTGAGCCTCTCCTAGATTCCTAACCAATCTCCATTTGTCATCCCCTGAAAAAAAAAAAATGATTCATACAACCTACGAGCTGAGCAATAGAGACATGAAATTGTTGAACACGTACCAGTTATGTGATCGTAGTTGTGAATTTCCTCTCCAAGAACATTAGTGAAATCTCATCACCACCAAAATCAACATGAATGGGGTTCCCGGAAAATGGCCATCAAGTTATCATTTTGAAAATAGAAATAACAACTATGTTGTTTCTTCTTAGTAGACCACCCTAGTAGTGTATACAGTCCTCAAGGAAAAAGAAGATGACACAAATGGGATCACATAATCAAGAAAAAAAACGTTCAGGAACAACATAAGGAAAAATAATCCATGAGCGACAACAAATTGTGTATTTTTGGTGTTAGCGTTGGCTAGAACGGGATTATTTTGGTAAGGGCTTTCGCGTCTCCAGTTAAAAGCTTTTGAGTTGTCTAAATCAGAATGGAGAGAGAGAGAGAGAGAGAGAGAGAGAGAGAGAGAGAGAGAGAGAGAGAGAGAGGTCACCAGGAATTGGCGATAGGGGAGGAATGGGCAGCAGAAAGAATAGCCTGAAGGCAATCTAGATGACCATGCAAAGCAGCATAATGCAAACAGGTTCTTCCTTGAAGCGAATCAAACATCAAAATCTAATGAATATCACAAAACCAATGATCAATTTCTCCTCTACAAAGGTAAAATTGAGAAACTACAAAAGGAAAAGTTCACATATCCAATCGAAAGAACAAACTAGTACAATAAACCTACATTTGCCCCTGCTTGAATTAGCCTTTCCACACATGAAATCTTCCCGTACATTGCAGCTAACATAAACGGGGACTAAACCAATCACAATTCACTGTTCGAAAAACACTACCCAACTGCAATAATAGCCCTATGCCCCTATCACTAATTCAACATTTGTTCAAACAAGTAACGCCACCCTAATAAGATCTTTCATATTGTGTACAATCCCGAAGTTTGTTCTATGCATATGACGGTCCAACAACATGTTACATAATACTCATACTCAACTAGCTTCAACAACAAAATAAATAAAATAAAATAGTAAAATAAAGCACCCAAAAATTCAAAGAAAAAAATTTTTCAACAGGCATTAAAACATTTTTTCTCAAATGTAGGTATTTTTGGCAAGAAGCTGAAAACAAGAATAGTTAAAAGAAAAAAGAGCCACAACCCCTACTGCAAAGCAAATTAAATGACACTGAAACTTGAGAATAAGTAAATCTCAGTTAGTATACTCACCGTATAAACCATCACATCCAACTCAAATTACAAATCCAATTCAGAACCTAAATATAGGCAATATGCTTATGCGGAGAAATTACCTAACGAGGAGGCTGTGAGAGATGAGGACAATGCCAATACGGGGCGATTGCTCGAGGCTTTGGTTTAAGAGGCTCACTTTCCACATGGGGAGAGAGGGAGAGAGAGAGAGAGAGAGAGAGAGAGAGAGAGAGAGAGAGAGAGAGAGAGAGAGAGAGAGAGAGAGAGAGAGAGAGAGAGAGAGAGAGAGAGAGAGAGAAACCTTGGTAGTGGTGGTCACTGGAGGTGGAGAGCCGCGAGTTGTGGCGGTCGTAGCGGCAGACGTCGTCGGCGGTGGCGGCAGTAGTCATCGTGACCCAGATCTCAACCTCTCTCCTCTTCTCTATGTGTATCAACGTGATTTGGGGGATCAACGTGATTTGAGAGAGAAGGCGAAAAAAACCTTTCAATTTCACGTCTATTTTTTTTTTGGGCTGTGCCTTCAAAGGCTTGAGGGTAGTTTGGACCTTGCAAGTAAGGTTTACCACTTATGTGGAATTTCTTTTTTCCTTGTCATCAATATGGTCATTTCCAATAACTCTTCCATGAAATTGGCATTATTACTTTTAAATACCATTTTTTGGTCATTTTCCCTAATTTTTTCGATCACTAATTTTTTTTCCCTTCTCTTACTATACTTTTTAGATTTTGTTGAGAAAATTAGCCATGATGACAATTAGGTTGCCAACATAATTATAGAAAACTCTTGCCCTAAAAAAAATAAAGTTGGCATATATCGGAATCCCATTTTTCTCTGATAAAAATACATGGGGAAGTATATGCATTCATGAAAGGATCCTAATCCTCTGTAGGAATTTTTTTTCTATGAATATCATATGGGGGGGTTTTAAGGAGAGGTTATAATTTTTTTTAACACTAAAATAAGAAGATTATATTAATCAAAGTCCAATGGCACTTACAAAACAGAATTCATTAAAAAGATCTTAGATAAAACCAAACTAATCATCTAAATAGAGAATAAGAAATGCAAAAGGTAATCGATGTGTTTCACCCTAACCCATACATAGCCTGATGCAAATAGCGGCACTTACAAGATTCATACCTAGAATTAGGATCTCTGAAAAGACTTGGTGCTAGTTGAAGATAAAAGATCATGAATACTTAGACAGTTGGATGGACTCCAACCAAGTACGCTCGCACCAATAAACTCTCAAAACTACAGATTTTCAAAGCCACCAGGAGTTGCCCTGTCAACGGTATCATGTAGAGTAAGAATATTGTTGGCATAGATATCATTGTAAAACAACCACGCCTGAAAGTACTCAAT
Source organism: Vaccinium macrocarpon (assembly GCA_022606695.1). Taxonomy (NCBI): domain Eukaryota; kingdom Viridiplantae; phylum Streptophyta; class Magnoliopsida; order Ericales; family Ericaceae; genus Vaccinium; species Vaccinium macrocarpon. Next base: position 23,406,537 of record CM040179.1, read on the forward strand.
TTGTAGATGAAAATTCGTCTGAAGACGAAACTAACAAATCTCGCAAAGCGAGAGACATAACCCTCTCAGATCAGACGACAAGTCATTAATCTGGAGAGACAAAAGAAAGAAAGAAAAAAAAGAGAACGAACAGAGAAAGGAAATAGTACCATGGCCCTCCCCTCCTACCACCATGCGAGGGCATTGAAACCTTGGGGGGAGGGGAAGGAGGAAGAGTAATATTTGTGGTGATTAGGGTTTTCAAAGAAGGAGAGAGAACAATTAGCCAACTAATAAAAGGTAAAAAGAAACACGTTAGAGCAGGGGCGGAGGGACCATAGGGCTACTCGTTTGAAATTAAAATAATTGTTTATAAATTAATTATAAATTAAAATTTATTTATAATTTAATTTTCTTGTGTTATTGTCAGTGTTGGGTTACTCGTTTGAAATTAAAATAGTTGTTTCCAACAAAACAAAACAAGTCTAGCCCAATTATGAGAGCCCACATATAATAAACATGCAAGGATATATTGGCTGTGTTCGGTTAGGAGTTTTGAGGGAGTTTAGTTTAGTTTTGATGATGTAAGCAGGTGTAATAAGTGGAGAGAGATAGAGAGAAAAGTGAAAAAAATGATGATGTCAGCAAAACAGAAACAAAACTAAACTGGAAGAAAACAGACAACCGAACATGGCCATTACATTCAATGTGGAAACACTAAAAAATTGAAGGGAATTAGACGATTGCTTTGCATATAGCTTTTCATCATAAATATGCTGCGTATTTTTGTAAGCGCTAATTGAAAATCTTGAAGCCATCCCTAAACTTGCCCCCTGGAATTCTCAATCATGGCTCCGCCACTGCGTTAGCGCTAACAATACCAGTTTTGAGAGAGTTATAATTAAACACATCCAATAATGCTATTTGGCAAGGGCATGTAATTGCAACTGAGCAGCTTTGTTTGTACAAAGGACCAAAACCGGAGAGTAACGACAGTAAAGACAACGATTCAAGAATACCTAGTTGTATGTATCATCAACGGGGTAAAAATAATTAATGATAATTATGAAAGTAAAACAGTACTACTAAATTATTTTCATTTTCAAAGAGGAAAAGAGAAAATATTGAATTTACAAAATCAGGGTCAAAATCTCTGATATATTCGCCAAAGGTGTTTACTTGATGCGTTTTCCTATGCTCTGTTTGAAGAATTTTTTTTACATGTTTGATCTTGGGCATCTATCATTCGTAAGCACATGCCTAGGGATGGGCATGGGGGCGGATCGGGGCCAGAGACCACTATCTCCACCCCCAATCCCCAAACCTCTTACTCATATCCATCCCCTATCCAATCTCCAATGGGGATTTATTTTCATCCTCCATCCCCAATCCAAATGGGGAACGGGGATCCCCGCGGGGATTCGGGGATCCAATTATTTTACCTAGAGTTGAAATATTGTTCAGGCAATTCTATAGAAAATTTTAATAAAGAGGCATCATCCCAGAAACTTGATCTGAATAAGGCTTCACATTGAAGATTGGTTTCAAATAATCTCATCCACATTGACTGTCATTACAAGAAAACTAAAACATAATTAAAATTCAACTAAATTTCAACAAAATAGCAACAACTAAGGTTTCATTCGGCAACGGCGTAACGGAAATTCCAAAATAAAGGCTCCACTTGACCCCAAGAATAACTCCACACTTGCATTTCTATTTTTCTGTGATACAAAAAAGACAACAAGTGCAAAGGCAGTAAGTATTTTGCAAGTGCAAGTACAAAGGCAATAAAGTAACGAATTAAGGCTAGGTAAGAACATGATCAGCTTGGTTAGCACCTTAAGTGTTTTGCTTCATTGACTTAGATGCTGTGATTGTAATGGACTCTAGCTAATCTGCAAACCCATGGGAATTTTGAAATTTTGGGTAGCATCTCGTTTGAAAAAATGGCATCCTAGTACAGATAACAACAACACACCATGACACCAACACTGCCAGATGTCCTAATGCAGCAGTATTTAACATAGAGCAACATAAACTGGGCAGAACCAACAAAACCATAATATGGGTAATAGCAATTCCAGGAGGCATACAGAGGCAGAAAACATCATACTAATATGGCACAGAATGGATGGGAACTGTCAACTAATGGACCTCCCTCAAATTGTAGTAGCCATTAGACCCCTATATTTCGGGGATTCGGGGACGGGGCGGAGCGGGGTGGGGATGGATCGGGGAACGGATTCGGATCGGATTTGGGGCGGGGACATACCTATCTCCACCCCCTATCCGATCCCCAAACATTTAAAAAAAAAATCCCCATATCCTATCCAATCTCCAAACAGATCTCCATATTGCCGATCCGTTCGGATCGGGGATCGGATCGGATTCGGACGGGTCGGATGAAATGCCCAACCCTACACATGCCTACTCCAATCTAAAGGTCATCATTGGGCCGGCCTAGCCCGCTAATTTTCAGCCCAAGCCCGCCCACGGGCTGGGCTATGCGGGCTTTTTCTTTTTATCGGGCCGGGTTATCTCTCGAAAGTTAAAGCCCAGGACCGCCCACGGGCTTATCTTAGTTGGGTGGGCGGGTGGGCCAGTCATCGGGCGGGCTAGGCTAGGCTATTTGGGCAGACCAAATGCTCTTTTTTTTTCCTTTTTTTTTGTTACAACTGAACCTTTTGGAGCCGTTTTTTTTAATTACAACTAAACCTTGTCTAGCATAGCACATGCTGTAACAATAATACACTATGAGCAGTTGTTAATTACTCATGCAGCAAATAAATAGTCAATTAATGCATATGTTCAGACCTTCTCAAAATTTTAATGTATATGTTTAGTTTTTTATTAGAACTTTACTGTGACATATATACACATAGCTACACATATATGTCCAACTGTGTATTATTATTTTTTATTTTGGTACATTTATATTATATCTTTTTTTGGTACATTATATATTATATCTTATGTACATTAACTGTGTAATAATGCATTACAAGTATACCGGGTTACAGGCGGGCTAGTATCTTGGGCTGGCGGGCGGGGCTATCGGACCAGCCAATGGGCGGGCGGGTTCTAGTTAAAATTTTTAGGCCCAAGCCCAGCCCATAGAAAAGTCGGGCTGGGCTAGGCCGCCCACTTGGTGGGCTTGGGCTCGGGTAAAGTCCGACGGGCCTCGCGGGCTTCGGGCGGGCCCCGGGCCAATGGGCCAATGGGCCAAATGATGAGGCACTCCAATCATCATAAGCTATTGCCAACAAAAATAGAAGAAATATGATATGATGTTTCCCTAAATCTAAAATGAAAGATTTTCTTTATATATATATTGTGGTACTTTTGATTTTCTTTAAATTAAAATATAAGGGTTAGGGGTAGTAGTACCCCACCCTCATACCCGCCCTCACTATATATATATAGGGTCTCCTTCTAGTCCAGGATCCGGGACTCCGGACCTCCATGATCCGATCATTTTTTTGATGATTCAAGCCGTCCAATGTGTTTAGAAGATGTTTTCAAGGGTCCACGCGAGAAATCTTCAAAAAAAAAATCGGGAAGGGCTTGATCCAAGCAGTTTTCGCAAAACTGTAAAATAAAATACGTTTTTTCTTATTTCTGGGAGTCCCGGATTAGAAAATTTTCGCATATATATATATATATATATATATATATATATATATATATATATATATATATATATATATATATATATATATGCCTATCGCTTCTCCTCCAGACTCCCTAAAATGGGAGATTTCCGGTCCTCCAAATCCCAGCCGTTGGATTTAATCCAATGGCCCAGGCCTTCCCCTTCATTAAACGTGACCCCTCCTCATTGGTCGAACCCTTTAAGGGTCAAGGGCTCAACAAAACCCCAACTTTTTCTCATCCCTCTCATTTTTCACGCTACATCTGAGAGAAGAGAGAGAAGGCAATCGTGAGGAAGAGAGAAGGAGATTGTGAGAGAAGAGAAGGCGACGAACAACGAAGGAGAAGGATCGAACAACAAGAAGAAGAAATCCATCCATGAAATCGATCCACCACACCATTGGGTCATTGTATCAAACAATTAGTAGGCAAACCACTCAAGAGGACTTCTTTCATTAGTTTAAAATCCTAACTTCAAACATTTTTCAAACAAACACTTTTCAAACACTTTTCAAACCCTAACTTTATCTAGAACACTTTTGAAACCCTAACTTTATACAAATTTGAAACCCTAACTTCAAACACTTTTCAATCAACTAACAAACCGTAAATTTATACACAAATTGACCCAGACCTAGAGAATTGAAAGAGATGTCGTTTGATACCTTGAGTGTGCTGGTGACGAGAGAGAATGGACAGGTGTGCAGCGGTCGTGGGTCTCGGTGTGGTGGATGGAGTTCTTCTTCTCCTTCGATCCTTCTTCTCCTTCAAAGAAATCGTTCGTTGTTCATCGTCTCTCTCCTCTCACGATCGCCTTCTCTCTCTTCACTCAGATGTAGTGTGAAAAATGAGAGGGATGAGAAAAAGTTGGGGTTTTGTTGAGCCCTTGACCTTTAAAGGGTTCAGCCAATGAGGAGTAGAGGAGGGGTCACGTTTAATGAAGGGGAAGGGCTGGGCCGTTGGATTAAATCCAACGGCTGGGATTCGGAGGACCGGAAATCTCCCATTTTAGGGAGTCCGGAGGAGAAGCGGCAGGTATAGATATATACGTTCAAAAATACATATATATAAAGAAAATCTTTATATATATGTATTTTCCCCTCTTGAACATCAAAAGACACCCCTAACCCTTATATTTTAAAGAAAATATAATGATTTATATTTAGAACATATACATATAAATAACACAATATGTATAATGACCCGGAAGGGCTTCATCTAATCACTTTTTGTTAAAAACGCTATATAACAAAAACTGATTAGATGAAGCCCTTCCAGGTATTTTTTTGGACAAATCCTCCTGGTGGACCTTAAAAATATTTTTTAAACACATCTAATGGTTCGTATTGTCAAAATTCAGTTCGGAAAGTGGAAAATTTGCTTGGTCCTCACTTTATTTAAAATGAGGGATACCTCATTAGAAGTTGATCCTATATATATAGGAGGGCCGGTATCAGGGTGGGGTACTACTACCCTTAACCCGGTCTAACATCCTCTCGCCAATTGAAGGTTATAGAGGAAAAACCTTGAAGTTGGACCAAAGCTAGGGATGGCAATGGAGCGGGTAGGGGCGGATTTTGATCTACCCCTACCCTAAATGTGGTAAACTCCCCCTGCCCGCCCTTACCTCGACCGATTAATGAAAATATACCCTCATACCCTACCCTACCGGGAAATAGGCTTACTGTACCCTACATGTCTCACCCGTCTTTATACATATTGTGTTATTTATATGTATATGTTCTAAATATAAATCATTATATTTTCTTTAAAATATAAGGGTTAGGGGTGTCTTTACATATATGTATTTTTGAACGTATATATATATATATATATATATATATATATATACACACTTGCTGCTTCTCCTGCGGACTTCATTTGATCAGTTTTTGTTAAAAACGCTAAATTTTAACAAAAACTGATTAGATGAAGCTTTTCCGGGTATTTTTCTATGGTGAACCTTAAAAACACATTTTAAACACATCAAACGATTCGGATCGTTGGAATTTGGTTGGGAAGCATGAGGTCCTCACTTAATTTAAAATGAGGGATCCCTCATTGGAAGTTGATCCTATATATATGTATGTATATGTATGAAATAACCATGTAACCTTTATATTTTAATTTAGTTTCAAAAGTAACACAATATATAAAAAGAAAATCTTTCATTTTAGATTTTGGGAAACTTCATATCATATTTGTTCCATTTTTGTTGGCAATAGCTTATGATAATTGGGGTAGACATGTGCTTATGAATGATAGTAGCCCAGGATCAAACATGTAAGACAATTGAGAGAGAGAAAGAGAGACAATTGAGAGAGAGAGAGGGGTTGGACATGTAGGGTATGTGGGTAGATTTTCATTACCAGATTGGAGTAAGGGCGGGTAGGGGGAATTTGCCACATTTAGGGTAGTAGATCAAAATTCGCCCCTACCTACCCCATTGCCATCCCTAGCTCTGTTCCAACTTCAAGGTTTTTCCTCGACAACCTTCAATTGGCGGGAGGATGTTAGATAAAACGGCTTGATTACATTACTTTTTAAAACAAAATTCAAGACTTACCTCATCTAGGTAGGTTAGTGTGGATAGTAAGATTTGAACATCAAGAGAGAGAAATTGGCCTATTTCTTCTAGGAGCTTGCACTTTAGTTAACGTTTGGATCTATTAGCTTGTTTATTGACATGAATCCAAGTATGTAAATCCTTTTATGTAATTTCTACTGTATGTTTTTGGATGTGAAAAAGCATGATATTCTATATTTTTGAATTATTTAGTTTACATGTTCGTCTCTTGCAACAAATTCATGTGTATACTACAATGAAAGGCAACTTCATTGTTTATAATTTACCCAAAAAGACACTTCGGGCATTTGGATTCTGGATTTGAGTTTGGGTACATTTAGGAGGGAGGATTTGATGGTGGATTTATAACGAAGGTAGATTTGTAATGAGGGTGGGCCCACCTCCTAAAAAGGGTAGATTTGTATATGAGGTGTTTGGATGATTTTTTGAGAAGAGAGATTTGAAGGGTGGATATGATAGGGTAAGAGGCAAATGACAGTGTTGGTCCAAATTTATTAATAAATACATAAAAAAAATACATAAATATATCCAAAAATATATTAGATATAAAAAAAATATTTCCAAAAAAATTCAAAAATTAATTAGATTTGTTGCATAAATATATTTAAACTATTGTTTTTTTTTTTTGTTGACATGAACTAGTATTTGAAATAAAAATGAATTAAACTATTGATTTGTTGCACACAACCACACAGGACTATTTCCAACATTCCTTGGTTATATCGAATCAGACACTTATTTGGATAAAAAAGGGTGGTCTTCTCTTCTCACACAAAAAAACATATCTGAACTGGAAAAAATTACTTGTATCAACAACGATTATTACAAGTGAACAAACCCAACAGCTCTGGCGACGATTATTACAAGTACCTCTCTCTCTCTCTCTCACGGATTTGGAGGGGTATTTTCAACCTAAGTCCCCTCGAGATTTGCCAAGCGCACGGAGGAAAGGGGAAATGGTTGCCAAAGACCATATATGGGGGAGGTGGATTCCATCTCCTGGTGCTTGGAAAATCAGGCCTCAACTCCTCCATCCAAACATGGCCTCAGTTGTGAGAGATTATTTTTCTTACAAGTAGTTTTGTTTACCTCATTTGACTGTCCTTAATTGGCAAGGTTGTGAACACCCTGCGTAGTAGTCCACGAAATCGGTTGCGGTTTTGGAAAATGGTTTTGATTGGTTAAATGGAGTCGCCACCTGAGTTTAAAGACTATACGCGAGAAACCATTTGAAAAATGACTCTTTTTCCCTTTGAATGGAAAATATACTACTGGCCTCGCAAAATGAGATTTCTTGGGTCCGGGAGCTAGGTTATGCGAGGGGAAGGAATTTAAAGCACCCCTCGCACCCGGTGAAGCCACCGGTCTCTACTAAATGTTTAAAGGATTTTGAAAATATTGTTTGAATGGACTTTGAACACACATTCATGTGAATGCAAAAAAAATGTGTCAAAAAGATCAATGAGACATGGGTGGATGCTGGGAAATTTTCTTATCCACACTCCTAGAAATAAGAAAAAAATGGGGGTTTTTTTGTGTTGCAAATTGTTTTTGGAAAATCCTATTCATCCAATGTGTTCAGAAGGTGTTTTCAAGGGTCCCCTGCAGAAAATCTTCAAAAAGAAATACCAAGAAGGGCTTGATCCAAGCAGTTTTCACAAAAATTGTATTTATATATTTTTGCGAAAACTGCTTGGATTAAGCCCTTCCCGGTATTTTTTTTTGAAGATTTTCCGCGAGGACCCTTGAAAACACCTTTTGAACACATTGGACGGATTGGATTGTCAAAATTTTTTCTGTATAAAAAGTCCAAAAATCAAAAGTCCGGATTAGAAAGAAACCCGGTGGATGCTTATGCAAAATGTTATGAGTGAATGATTTAAATGCATAGAACATTGAAACTTGACTAAATCATGCTCAAACTGCTCCAAGGTGTCCTAGAAACCAATCACAAACATCAAACATATCACACCTGGATAGTAGTCTGGGCACCTGGATTAGGTAGATCCAGACGCCTGGATGGAATGCAGGCGCCTGGAATGTAGACCAGATAGCAACCTCAAATTCCTAGCTTATCCACACAGACTTTAAATGATGTTTAATGACATTATGAATGAAATGAATCTCAAGATCAATTTCATATCATGATAAAAATCTTAAAAAGCATGGTTTTTGCCTTTGAAACACTCAAATACCCTTTAGAATGAAGATTAAAACATGAGATATGATCAAACTCAGATCCTTGCATGCAAATGATGCATTATAGATAGATTTAAGTGTAAAAGAAGCAAAAATCATGACCAAAAAGAGTGATTCCAGGAGCCTATATTGAGGGAATCCAGGCGCCTGGACTCAATGCAGGCGCCTGTAAAAGGCTAATCCAAGCGCCCGGATTGCAAACTAGTGCACAACACAAATTTCGTTCTTGATTTATTTCAGACCTCTTCCAAATCCTCTACTAGTAAAGATGACCAATGAAAACCTAGTTGAGTCCCCCTCAGGCCCTACTTGAACATATTGGTAGAGAAAACTATCTTGACAAGCTTGATTGATGAACTTTTGAAACTAGTTTTGGTATGGTTTGGTGGTTGAGTGAATTGGATTTTAGTTTCTAGAGCTATAGAGAATGGATTATAGATATTGAAGTTGGGATTTGGTTATGAGAGATGAAAATAGGTTGAGTTGGAGTGGAAATAGATTGGGTTTGATGGTTGGGAATGAATGGAATTGAGAGGGATGAAGTGGAATGGAATTTTTGGAGGTATTTCAACAGCATAACAATAAGGAGAATGGGGGAGACAGCTGATCTCCCAAACAAGAGAGAGAGGGGGGGTATATATAGGCTGAGTAAGGTCCAAAAAGGGCCATTAGATGGTTTAAGGGTCAAATAGGGGTCAAGGTTAGAGGTAATGATCTCCTCCCACTACTCTCTAACTGATTTCTGTAGAAAAATCCCATATATGATCCTCAAGACGCTCCTCCCCACTTAGTTCACCTTGGACAACAAGTATCTGAAGTGAATCCGGGCCTCTATAATAGGGGAATCCAGACGCCTGGATTAGGAGACAACACAACATATGAAACTTCGCGAGGCCATTCCGGGTGATACTGAAACTCGTTTTGTGCATGGTTTGAAGCGTTGGAAAGCTTGAAAAGTCTAATTTCTAACCCAAGTAGTTTGAAACCAAGATGATTTGTACATCAAAATATATGACCATTTTACCCTCAGAAGGTCGGGAAAATAAGTTATTTTGGTAAAACAGACACATCTCCCTCATTTCAAAACGGATTGGGACACATTATATATCAAAAAAGAGGGTTTTGAATGTACTAGAAGGTGGTGTAGGCTCGGGTTTATTTTGGAGAGGTTTTGGAGGGGTTATAAAGTTCACAATCAAGCTTCCCGTGCTCTATCGAGCATTTTCATCATCGGGGATGCTTGATAAGTTTCTCGGGTCAAAATTGGGGTGTCTACAAAGGTATAAAAATCCTACTCCCTCCATCTCCATGTGTTGTCTCTTTGGGCAAGCCGGCCCCGGACTAAAGCCTATTAGATTGACATCTTAAAAATGACTAAAAACTAAGGACCCCAATCATTTTCAGTACCTAATCTACGAGCTTCAAATTTTTTTTTTTGTACAACACCACTAAGTGTATCTTCATGGTTTAACCAAAGGTAAAAAGTTGCTAACCAAAACTAAAAAGTAGCAAAGCTTACCAATGTTTGCTTAAAAAAGTGCAAACATTGTAATAACTTAATAGTCTCTTAGCCATTAATCAAATTTTGGTCCTTGGATAGCTAAAACTACCAACAATTTGCCAATAACCCAATTTAGTTGACCCTGCAACCATTCAATCAAGTACATCCATCATTACACAAAAAAACTCTCTTTTCAAAAATTATATTAACAAAAAGTTTCAAAAACCCTTTTTTCTAAAGTTTTTTCCAGAACTGGTTGTTTTAAAAAAAAAAGTTTCAAAATTATTTTAAAAAACAGTTATAAAAATTTTTTTCCCTAAAAAATTGTTTCTGTTTAAAAAAAATACTTTTCTTTCAAAAATGAAAACTATTATATTATAAAATGTAATTCATTTCCTGTAAAGACTCGTAATTTTTAAATGATATTTAGAAAATAAAGTTGGGAAATTGTGAAGAAATGTTTTTAAAAGTTAGATTGTGGGTTTGTTGGTGATATAAATTGGATTTGGGCCATTTAGAAGCACATTAGTTATACAATGGGGTTGTGGCGTAATTATTTGAAATGTGGTATAAAAGAGAGTGAGGAGAGAGAACGTATCATTGCCCCTCCCCACCCATAGCCGGCGTCCTCTCTCTCTATCATCTCCTCCATTTTCTTCAACCTCCTTCCCAAATTACTTACTCACACTCAAAGTCCTCCAAGATCCACACTCAAATCCGTCAACCACACCCATTCTAATGCTTGGGTCGCGTTGATTTCACTTCGAGAACGGGTATTTCGGTTGGAGCACTTTGGTGAGGCTAGGGTTTGCTCAATCTTCCAACTTGGAGCTATATCTCTTTGAAGAAGGGAAATTTCTACCACTCCTATGTGTGTTTGAAGAGTTGGTGTGTGTATTGCTCTTTCAATTGGATAATTTCTCTTGTTTTGTTGGAAATCCTTACAAAACCCATTTCCTAGCAAGTTGATTTGATTTTTGCTTTGATCCATGCTCTTAGATGTCTTTCCTTCTTGAATTAGTTGTTGCATAGCCCTATTGTTGCTTGTTGGACTGATTTTTGGCCTTGGTTGCAACTAAAATGGTCCTCATGTAAAGTTTCCCCAAAATTTGGGTTTAATGTAGTTTCTGTGTTGTCTGGAAACCTGTCTGGGCAGGTTTCATGGCCCCCCAACTTGTTTTCACAGATTGGTCACCGTGTTCGTTCTCATCCATTCCCTTGTCCTTACTTGTCCCCGAACAAGTTTGTCACTTGTGTAACATGATTTTCTATTTTAGAAATACTTAGAAACTAAATGAAAATTTGGAATGTGTTGCTAAACTTTTGGTTGATTTTTAGTTGATCTAGCGGGGACACGGTACGTAAAACAAGTTTTTATCATGCTCTTATGTTGATTAGTGGGCATGTGACTCCTTGTGAAAGATGATATGATACGGGATTTATGCTATGACACTATAGTGGAGTTAACGAGTGTGGTTTGTAAATGAGAAATTAAAATGATGTACACGGGATCGTAAAATGCCCGCAACGACACTAGTGGCATCCTATGGACATGTCGCTAGGAATATGCCTTGGCCAAGGGGAAGATTACACCCGGTCATAAGACGCCCGGAAAGACACTAGGGCTATCCTATGGACGTGTTGCCAAGAATCTCTGAAACTTACAATGATGGAAAAATGGACGTGTGACCTTCATAGTTAAGCATGCTCACCTGGATGGGTGACCTTCTGGTAAGATGTTCAAGGAGCTTAGGCGACCAATGCAGACAATATTGTGCAAGGGGGATCGTTACAATTGGTATCAGAGCACAACTTCAGAATACGAAGTAGGAGTCGCCTCTAGAATCTGTAGGAGCCACATCTTGAATCCTGGAGTGGGAGTAATGTGCTATGCAAAACTAAGTGCTATACCTCCCCGGGGGGGGGGGATTGTTACAGGATGACACAACCAAATGAGTGAATTTGTCACTTATGAGAGGTTGGGTATGTGTCGAGTATTAATGGGTGAAAGTTAAGAAATCTTGAGACTTATGTGATTATATTTGACTCTTGTAAATCTGAGATCATCATCGTGCGGCAAACATACTCATTCCCATCCCACACTTGTATCTCATTGCATTTAGTTTTGGTAGACTTTTCTCTACTGAGCTGGTGAGCTCACCCTAACAAATTTCAGGTACTATGCATGAAGCATAGCTTGTTTGGCATGGAGTGCTTGGATTTGACTTGAAGACTTTACATGAGAGTTATTAGATCATCATTTTGTCACATTTTTGAAAGAGATGAACATGTAACTTATTTATTTCAATATTTTGATTTGGATATTGTAATAACATTTTAAGTCTTATTTACTTTATATTTGGGTAGGGGTGAAAGAAAACCGAAAAACTGAAAAAACCGAAAAAACCCGACCAATCGATTCGGTTTTCGGTCGGGGGAAAGTGGTGTCGGTTGACTTCGGACCGAACTAGGGTTGGCAATGGGGACGGGGCGGGGCTGGAGACTACTATCCCCGTCCCCGATCCCCGAATCTCTCCCCCATCCCCGTCCCCGCCCCGATCCCCAATGGGGATTATTTTCTCCCCTCCATCCCCGCTCCAAACGAGGAACGGGGATCCAAAACGGGGATTCGGGGAATTTCCAATATTCCATAATTCGTCGTATCACCAGCCTATATCCAAAAAAAAAAAATCCAGCACATTCATTCCAATTTCCACAAGAGCATCTAAATTCCAAATTTCCAATCCACAGTAGTACTAAAAAAGACTTTAAGCAACAACATTACAACAAAATAGAAGATCATAGTAGCAGTAGCCATAAAAAAAAAAACACCAAACACAGTAGTAAAGCAGTAACAACACTATAGAAGATCATCTCCAAAATGAATCAAGAGTCTTGGCAAGCTGAAAAGTTGGCATCTTCAAGTCCTAAAACAGCAACAGTATCTTCAAGTCTGCAAAATGCAAAAAAATCTTCTTATCTATTCTCTAGTAAATATCTTGAATTGACAATTTGACGTAATTATACACTAAAAAACTCTTACTCAATCAATCATCGATACATGTTACGAACATACACTCATCAACGTCCATATCCTCATCATTGATAGTTGGAATGTCTACATTAAAGAAAAATTAGACATAATTAAACAAAATGATTTTCATATAGTAGCAAAGACAAAAATGTTTGAAAAAAGGAGAGAATTAACAAGTTACCTCCACTCTCAAAGGCCGCCAACCAACTTTGACTACACATCAATGCTTCTAAAGTTTTAGGGTGAAGTCTATTTCTACTCGGAGTCACCACCCTACCACCTGTGCTAAAAGAGGACTCTGATGCAACGGTAGACATAGGTACGGCCAACACATCCCTAGCTATGGCTTGCAAGGTAGGGTACTTTAAACCGTTAGAGTTCCACCATGTCAATATATCAAAGTGCACACCCTCAAGTCTCGGTAACTCTTCCTCCTCCAAATAATGTTCCAATTCTGACTTCACATGCGAAGTTTTAGCTTTCTTCAAGTTGTCTCTATAGCAATCAAAGTCGGAGAGGCGATCTTTACACTTCAAATAGGTAGTGGGCTGCTTGTTGCTTGAAGTTGCAAATGATTCAAAACGATTCTTGTTGGTTTTACTTTCGTACAATGTAAGCAAATCAAAACAACGTGTCCGAACCTCCTCCGCCATCTCTTCACCAAGCTTGTCCCCGTATATTTTTTTATAGTAGTAACCAATCAAGGTCATCTTGAACCTTGGGTCCAACACCACTGCAACTCCTAAAAATCCATGTGTACTATCCCAATACTTGTCATATTTCTCAATCATCTTGATGGCCATTTCCTCCACAAGCTCAATCCCACAACAAGACCACTCAGTCAATGTAAGTTTAATATCACACACGTCTGGGAAAAATAAATTGGAAGTCGGATAACTAGTCCCACTAAACAACAAAGTGACCCTATAGAATATTTCCAACCTCTCACATATATCTTGCGCCAAGTACCAATCATCATCATTTGGGCAATATTTATATTGTCTATGCTTGAGTTTTAACCGAGCAAAAGCATTCCTATATTCTATAGCAGTTTGAAGCATTAAAAATGTAGAGTTCCACCTTGTAGGACAATCAAGATCCAACTTTCTATCATATGTAATTCCCAATTGACGAGCTGCCTCCTCAAATTGCTCCTCTCTCTTTGGAGTTGCTGTCCAATATGCAACACTATCTCTAACTTTTTCAATCGACGACTTTATGACATCTAAACCATCCTTCACAATCAAGTTAATAATATGGGCAGCGCATCGTACATGAAAGAAACCCTTAACCCAAAAATGTTCACCTTCAAATTTTTCCAACAATAAACTAATCATTGCATCATTGGTAGTACAATTGTCAACTGTCAAAGTAGACAATTTCCTATCAATATTCCAGTCCAAAAACGTCTCCATCAACACCTCACACAACACTTCCGCTGTGTGCGGACAAGGCACATACACAAACCTAAATAAAACACATACTATAATTATTGAATGTAGTACAAAACATTGTAATAACAATAACAAGGCTAAAAAAGAAGCATAAAGTTAAAATACTAACTTTAAGAATTTACCTTAGAATGTGGCTTTGTAACTTCCAAGAATCATCGATGAAATGTGCCGTGATAACCATAAACCCTCTTTTTTGATTGCTAGCTGTCCACATATCGGTTGTCAAGGAAATTCTACTTCTATTCCTTTCCATAAGCCTCATTGTCTTAGCCCTTTCAACATCATATATCTTCAAAATATCACTCTTGATAGTGTTTCGAGAAACAACTTTAAAGGCCGGTTGTAGAGCGAAGCAAAATTTCCTAAACCAACCATGTTCCACCATGCGTAGAGGGTATTCATGCATTATGATCATGTAAGCTAGTTGTTTCCTAGCAATTTCTTGGTCAAAGGTATAAACATCAAGGTTGGCTTTTTTTCCCTCCCCCATCATAAGACTAGGTGTTAAAATCTTTTGCTTGCCATCAATCAATTTTTTTTTGAAACAAGATTTAACATGATCTCCCAAATGTGTAGTTCCACTCTTGGGATCCCCAACCAACTTCTTTTTACAATATAAACACCTAGCTTTATACACACCCGTTGCCTTAAGTTTTATCCTCTGAAAATGCGGCCAATGTTCACTCCTTAAAGTACGTTGTGACAAAATTTCATCACCTTCAGAAGTGTACTCCTTGGGTTCATCAGTGGGAATTGACTCCGTGTCTGCCTGTGAAAGATCATTCGATTCAACTTGAGTTGTAGAGTGATCTCCTTGAATCGACACACTGCAGGTTAAAAAACAAAATCAATATAAACCCAAACTATTATTAGTTAAGCATCATCCAGAATGATAGATTTAGAAGTTTTGATTGATAACAAATGCAGAATGTGTAATGAGCATTCTCTTGCTACTTCACTAATAAATTGCGCAACAAAATGTGTATTTAACAGACTAACCTAACCAGTGATGGATAGGGGCCAATACCATAATCAGACAACTAAAATACCCGTGTGAAAATAGAAAAGAGAGGTATAAAAAACACCTAACCTATATAGTCACTAAAAATAGATTTCTTATCAGGCAATCTAATCAATAAGAGAATAGCATAATCATAATCTGGAAGTAACACCAAGCCACAAGGCATGAAGGCAACAAGTTTTATACTTTTATACTTTGAAACGTAGTTGAAAATTTGTAAAAGCAAGGAATATATTTCGACAAACAATATAAGGCAAAAAGCTATAAAACCAAATGAAACCCTTTGTCCTATGGTTAATTTATTGAATTTTTTTCTTCAACGAGCACAATTTATCCAATTCAATCCGAAGAACTAGAAAATCCGAAAACCCAATTAACGGACGGAGAGTGCTTACCTTGATGAGCGGGGGGGTATCTCGGGTGCGGATCTCATCTTCATTTAGAATTAGGGTTCTCTGAAACAGAACAGAGGGAGATCGGAGATGAGAGAATAAGAGAGATCGAGCAAGAGAGAGAGAGAGAGGGAGATGATTGATGAGAGATCGAGAGAGAAGGAGATGAGAGAGAGAGAGAGAGAACCTGGTGGGCTGGTGGGCGGTGGCTGAGTGTGAGTCGCTACTCTGTGCGGCTATTTGAGAGATGAGAAAGAGAAATGAGGAGGCAGTAGGGTTAGGGTCCTTAGGGATCTCAACTTCAGTACCTTTTTTTTTTTTGATAATAACTTCAGTACCTCAAACGGTCAAACCCTAAACATGGAGTATTATTATTATTATTATTATTATTATTATTATTATTATTATTATTATTATTATTATTATTATTATTATTATTATTATTATTATTATTATTATTATTATTTAATATAAATAAAAACGGGGATTCGGGGACCGATCGGGTAGGATTCGGGGGCGGGGCGGGGATCGGATCGGATTCGGGGCGGGGATACACCTATCCCCGCATCCTACCCGATCCCCAAATTTTTTTTTTAAAAATCCCCATATCCTACCCGATCCCCGAACAGATCTCCAAAACGCCGATCCATTCGGATCGGGGATCGGATCGGATTCGAACGGGTCGGATGAAATTGCCATCCCTAGACCGAACTGAACCCAATCAAAAAATTATCGGTACGGTCTCGGTTTCCTAGAAATTGGTTTGGACCGAACCGAACCGAAACCATGCCAATTTGGACCAAAATACCCTGAAACCACCCCTATTTCGACCGAAAATCGAAAAAAAACGATCTTGACCCCCCAAAAATAACAAATCCTAGCCGTCCATCTCAATTTTAACGCCGTACCAAAAAAATCAAAAAAACCAAAAAAAATCGAACCACCCAGAACCGATCGGTCCATTGTTTTTTCGGTCAGGATCGGTTCCTAGCCAAACCACCCTGAACCGATCGGTTCGGTTCGGGACACCCAAAAAACCGAACCGAACCGACCGATTTTCACCCCTATATTTGGGTATAGGATTTGGGTATAGGTGTCCGTCGACTATTTAGTACGTATGACTTGGACTTTGGAAGGTGGACCTAGAATTTGACTTGGACTATAGACTTGGTCGACTTTTCACGTGAATTTATTATGTATCTATCTTGTGATATTGAGGGCGTGACATTTTCACACCGCAATCCACTCTCATTTTTTTGTCTTTTAGTGAAACTTTTACACAAAAAATTCACATAAAGACAAAAAGGTGTGTATATCAATTTTTGAGGCATGAAAATCACTCCCCTTTCAAAAAATATTATTTTTAAAAAGTGTTTTTGAAGAATTATTTTCTATTTTTAATAAACAGTTTTTACTAGTTTGAAAACTATTTTCTATATTTGTTAATAGTTTTTAATTTTTTGTAGTTTGAAAAAGTGATGGGACAAGTTTTGGTTATCAAATTTTATTGTGCACTTCTAATCTTACCAACCCCTTAAATGGATAACCAAAAGGTGATGCAACAATTTTTAGCTATCCAATTTTACTTAGGCAATTGTGGATGCACCAATGGACCAATTTAGAGCCCAAACAAAGCCACCAGTCCTTGGCCTATAAAAAAGAGAGCTTTTGACGGGCCGGTACAAAAAACATGAGCCAATTCCCTCCGGGTCTAGCCTGAGCTCTAAAATTTCCATCAAGCCCCGATTGGATGGTGCTAAAAATTCAGGGGGATAAGTTATAGAGGGTATAAGATAAGATGGGGTATTATTTTTTGGAGGGTTGACCGACATTGATGTGATGTTTATGGAGGGGGAAAAAAAGTAGATGGTTTGGATGAGAGATTAAGCAAGGAGATATCTTTTGACTTGGTTTGGAAGTTTTATAAATAAGATGGGGTAGATGATGGAAAAAGATGTCAAATGACTCTTTTGCCCTTGTAGTATATCAAACTTGATTATGCATTAAATTAATTATATAATTACAAAATTTAATCTATTTGATAAATTTTGGAAAATTTGAAACTATATCAATTTAGTTCATTAAAAATTTATTTATTTTTATTATTTAATATATGTCTGAAATGCTAAAAAAAATACAAGCTAGCAAAAAAATACAAGCTGGCAACGTATACTAGTACTTATCCAATTCGTGGGTGGATTTCTCAAAACAAAAAATAAAATAAATTAAATTGTCTGGTTAGAGTCTAGACCCGTGTCACTGCGCTAATAATTTTATGAAGAAAAAAGATCTTTTACTTCATTTACTCAGTTTACTCTTCTCCTTCTTATCTCTCTCTCTCTCTCTCTCTCTCTCTCTCTCTCTCTCTCTCTCTCTCTCTCTCTTTGAATTAGGGCCTACCAACCTAAATTCATTCATCCATCCCCCCTCTCTCTCTCGTCCAACCCATTGGATCAAACCCACCCTGTGATTTTCGGTCAATCGAAATCCCATGTTTCAGCCTCACCCGATCTCTGTGTTATCACTTGTGTCTCAGGCGAGTTTCAAGAGTGCAAGTCATTGCTTCGAAGTCCGGTGATCGGAAATTGGATGGGAAAAGTACGATCCGGTTTAATTCTTTTTGCAATATACTTTTGATTTCTAGGAATGTAAAAAAACAATACAAATTTTAGGGGTTCTTTTGTGAATTTGAAACCAAATTAATCTTTGATTTTTATTTGGTTTGTGTTGGCTGATGAGGGAGAGGGATAAGGAGGGGTTTAATGGTCAAAAAACACCCCCTCTCCTCCTGGATAATTTTTGGGCAAGCCAAGGGGTGCCTAAAAATTATCAAGGGAGAGAGCTGTGATCGGTGAAAACTTAGTAGGGGTAAAGAGTTATCCGGGAGGTTTTTTTGTAGGGATGGCAATGGGGAGGGTAGGGGTGGATACCACTATCTCCATCCCCGATCCCCGAACCTATATGGATCCCCACCGGGGATTTTATTTTAATCTCCATCCCCGCTCTGATGCGGGGAACGGGGATCCCCACGAGGAATCGGGGATCCAAAAGTGTTAGAAAATGAGTGAAAGTGATATATTATACGTATTAAAACTGCCTCAAAATCTTTTTTGTTTCTCACTAATTTTATCACCATAATGACAATCAAACACAAACATTTCAACAAAAAAAAAACTTTAATAAGAAATTTTACGTAAGTTCACAAGTTCACTAACACTAATATTACAATCATAGAATTCATCCCACGTTTATTATTACAATTCAACTTACAAACATCATCATTACACCTTTGAAAACTTATAATATAATAAATAAATATATTATATATATACATATATAATAAATATATATTATATATTTATAACAATATATATTTTAAGAACTTATAATATATATGTGTGTGTGTGTGTGTGTGTGTGTGTGTTTGTGTGTGTGTGTGTGAACAGGGATGCAGGGATGGGCGGGGATCGGGTAGGGGATTGACAATAGCATCCCTTATCCGATCCCCAATTTTTTTTAAAATAATCCCCATCTCCTACCCGATTCCCGAAAAAATTACCGAATCCCCTCCCTAAATGGGTAGGGGACAGATTAGATAGGAACGGATCGGCCAAGATTGTCATCCCTAGTTTTTTGGTCGCCAAAACTAAGCATATGGGTGGGACCTACCCCTTATCAAGAGTGATAATTTTTGGAGGGCAGCTTTAGCTCCATCCAAACGGGCCCTCAAGGCAAAAAGGCAACTTTATACCAAAACTACCCAGGGTCCAAAACCTTACACACTCTCTCTTCCCTCTTCGACACGCAAACCAACCAAACGCCCACACAAATTGCCGCCTACATTCTACTGCCATGCCCAATCCACCCCTCCGTCTCCGCCGCCTCCTCTCTCTCTAAAATGGACTTCCCTCAGTCTCTCACCTCTCCACCAGACCACCACCACACCACGCCTTCACTCCGTTGCAGCTCCTCCACTGCTGAAAAGACAGCTCACCTCCTGGATGCGAATTTTTGGAATTCGTAGTAGTGCGAATTTCTATTGACGCCATCATCGTCGGCGCTAGTGTTGCCAGATTTGCCCTCGTTGAAGCCATTATGAGCAAACCCCTCACTACGTCGTCTCCATGATTGGAATGTGACGTTGGCTGTTGCGGCGACAACGGCGTATCGGACTCCATCATATCGGTGTTCGTACTGGCCATGGTTTCATCTGGCATTTACACCGCCGCCTAGGTTTCCTTCTCTCTCTCTCTGTCTCTGTCTCTCTCTAAGCCAGGAGCAAAATTTACAGGCTGCGAATTTTCCTAATTGCACCTGCAAGTTTTCCCAATTGCACTTGCCAATTTTCCCAATGTAATCAAAGGATGGCAGAAGGAGCAAATCGGATATCCTCCTCCTCTGCAACTAAGCGATTAAGTGGTGTGTGCAATCCCAACACATGGTGGTGGCTATATTTGCCGATTGCACCAGTACCTTTTGTGGGCATTCTTTGCTAAAGAGTTGGATGGAATTTTAGCAGATCATATGATTAAAATGGTTTGAAATGTTTGTTTTTGCTTTTGGACGTAAAAGAGATGTGTTTCCGTTGTAATCGCTGTTGTGTGAACTTTCAAACAGTCAGCGGTGATAATAGGGGCTTTTTTTTTTTTTTTTTTAATTTGTACCCTCCACAACACAAATTTGCAGTGCCATTTTTTGTTATTCTACAACTCTACAAAATTCATAGTGTTTTTTTACAAATTCACAATGTTTTTTTTTTTTACAAATTCGCAGTCGTTGGACAAATTCGTAGTCGCCTGTGTTTGGTTCTTTTTAGTTCTTTGCAATGGAAAATGATTGTGTGCGAGCGTACCAGAGAGAGTTTCAATCTCCTCCCTCAGATTAACTTTGGAAAACCAAACCTAATCAGGCGATTGTGTTTTGTTGGTTCAATTACCTCAATTAAGAGGATTTTTCTTAATAAGTGAAGAAATGCAAACCAATAAACTTAGGAAATCAAAGAACAATAAAGAAACAAGACACTTCGATTGATGAATCAAAGGTAAACTTACTTCAAAATTGTCTTCAACTTCAAATACAGAATAACAGAACTTCAAACGGGTGATTGTTACAAGAACAACCGAGATAGGGGTGATTGTTACAAGAACAATCGAGATAAATCCTAATCTAATTCCTAAACTACTTCCTAATCTACTTCGAACTGGGTTCAAAATCCTAAACTACTTCGAACTGGGTTCGAAATCCTATACTACTTTGCCAATGAACAAACCAAGCATCAGTTCTTTGATAGCTGTTTGTTGAAGATTTGTCCGGGGGCTTTTCACTCTTCAATTTCTTCTATTTATAGACGTTGCTTGCAGTTTGAACTTCCCGCTCTATGAGCTTGAATCTGGATTGCTTTGAACTCTAACTTCCACTTTGAAAGTTGGCAGTTATTCCTCCTCCACGTATGAATTTGAATTCTTTCTTCTCCCAGAAGCTTTAAATCTGCACGTTTATTTACCAATTCAAATGATAATATGTTAAGTGAATAACTGCCTTCCAGAAGTATTCCACGTGTCTTAACTGCCAATTGCCTTGTTTTGCAAGCTTACACGTGGGGCTTGTGTGCTCAGCAGTTAACATTATGGCTTCGAAGCCAATCTATATTTTAATAATGGCTTGTAACTGCCAATAACCGTCTTTTTAACTAAGAGGTAATACGACATCGTATTTAATCCACTTCATCTTACTAATCCAGTGTATCTCCATTGACGAGTAATTGCCAACGTTTGACACTCTTGATGACGTGTCAATTAGTCATTGGACTGGTTAATTTTTTATGTAAACAACCAAAAAAATTTGCTAATTGGAAGTTGATGGTGGGTGGAGTTGGGGAGTGGGAGGTGGAGTAAAGTGTAAATATGTGTTTCAAGGGTAGAACAGTAATCTTAATAATGAAATTGTACTTAGAGGTAGTTAAAAATTGATTGTCTCCTTCGTGGAAATTAAGGTTTGGTTTTCTAGACCTGCTGGAAATTTTCTGCAAAAACGAATTTGTGAACCGTGAGTCTGAATCAAACCGAACCGGACCGTAGGTTTCGGAGGATTAATGGTCCGGGCACAGATAAAAAAATTCAAAAATCGTGACTCACGATTCGGTCCACAGGTTTTCATTAAAAAATCATGGATAAATTGAATCAAACCGTGATAATTTTTAAATTGACTCGCAGTTCGTTTATTAGCATTTTTAAATCGACTTATTTAGCTAATTTGTTTACAAAAAGTTAATGAGTTCTATAAATTAGACAATTATTTTGGCTGTGTTTGGTCAGATAGTTTAATTTAGTTTTGATGATGTCAGTATGTGTAATGAGTGGAGAGAGAAATAAGGGAAATGATGATGCCATCAAAACTAAAATTAAAACTAAACAGAGAAACGAAATAGGCCAAATGCTTTTTCAGCTTATTTGACCAAAAAAGTAAGATTTCTTAACTTTCAATTTGTAACCTTTTTACTTAATTTTTTTATATAAGAAGATTGTTGCTATTGTCATTAAATAAGGAGATCAAAGTGGGTTAAATTATAGAGATACATGACGATACGACACTGGATGACAAAGTACCCGAAACCAAACATTTTTTTTTGATCCGCAAAACCAAACATTGATAACTGCATAATACAATAGCATAAAGGGCACGTTGATAATTTTTTAGCTACACCGCTAGCAACTGCTTGCTCGCTGGATCATAGCTTGCCGCCTCCGGTGCGCCGATTTGAACCGAAGCTACCAAATCAACATCTCGGACAGAGACTACCACAAGAGACTGAACCACTGAATAACAAGAACGTGTGGTTCGATGGATGAATGAATGGGTAGGAGTACACAGAGGAGAGCGTGGAGGAGAAGGGGGCCGCCCCCTCCCCCACAACAAGAATCCTCGTTAACCTTTTTAGTTATTTAATGTTGGAGAAGATTTTAGGTGCGGATAGGGTACAGTACACGTGGTACCCTTGCACCGCATCCGAGCCGTCCAAAAATGCAACGGACGGCTCGGATTGAAACCCATTTTTGCTTTTCTTTTCGTTTTTTTAAAATTCGTCCGGCACTTTCAATCCGAGCCGTCCGTTGCATTTTTGGATGGCTCGGATGCGGTGCAAGGGTACCACGTGGTACCCCATCCGCACCTAGTTTTTTTTTCTTAATGTTGACATATAAGAATGGAAAAAAATTCTGATTTTCAAAGTACCTATTTATAATTGTTGAAGACAATTCATATAATTCATATATTCCATTATACTGTTGTAAATTTCATGAAATTTTGGATGAAGGAAACCGGTGCTTTTCGGAGGGCCTAACGAGGCAACCAAATGATCTACTCCGGGTTCAATGAATCTGGCCGAAGTGTTTAATTTCCAACGGTTTCGAGTGGTTAATACCCCTCATGAATTGAGGTTAACGGCATGTATTCAAATCAGGGGTTACATTCCAATTCATTGTGGAGGGGATTACGGAATTCAATTACAGAATTGATTCATGTATTGATTTTAAAGGCTCCTCATTCACCTTCTTAGAGCAGTTCACCAAATCACTACACCTTGTTTGCCTCAACAATATGGGATTGTTGAAATATTATATTAGGCTTGAGAAGCTATGATCTATGCTATGTTGATGAATTTTGTTTTCATAAAATTTATGGGGAGAATCATTTCTCAATGCATATGATGGCTTTAATGAGGTACTATGCAAGAAAGTTTATGAAACCCAACAATGTAGGGGTATCTTGCGAAAGTGGTTGTATCTATACCTAAGAAGGTGAGGGAAGGTGTAACGCCCCCATGATTTGGGCACGTTAATTATTATTACAATCCAAATTAAAGTTTAAACCCAAACTTTAATACAAACGATACAGTTCTCATAAACTAAATAAATAGCAACCGGAGTGATTCTAGGGCCTCGTCTATCCCTGCGCTGGGTCATTCCCCATTTCGGCAGCGCCACCCGTTCCTCGGGTCTGGTTCCCGTAGTACGGTTCCTGTCCATTTAGATAGTCTAGCATAATACGTCCGAGTCGCACAGGCAACATCATGGTATTATGCCAGGGTTACACGAAGGCAACACCGTAAGCCAGGCTCAATAGTTTACTACGCTAAGCTTCTAAGTAGCAATTCTAGAACAATATATTCATGAACAGCATATATATTTTATGAACAGTAAATCATATCATGCATCATGCGTGTCCATGCGGATCAGAGTAAATATGCGCAGTAAGATGGTGTCTCGTTTCAGTGTCTCAAAACTGTGCTATGTGTCACTTTCTCGAAAATTCTCATTTCGTTTCTCAAAAACACATTTCATTTATCAATCGTTTTTCCCAAAAACTCAGTTTTCTCAATACGGTGCCATTCCCGGCATTCTTTTTCAAATTTCATTAACTCCCACCGCTCTGAAAGTTATTGGTCCGTTTACGCCTCCTCACCGGAGCGGTACCAACCTTTCACTTTCGAGGTCCCGCTGCCGTCGCATGCATCACCAGAACTTAACGTACCTGTTTGCACGGTCCGTTCACCCCGCGACTCACCGACGACCGATTTCGGCCGCCTTGCATCACCGAACTTAACGTTTTTGTTTGCAAGGTCCGTTCACCGTGTGTTGTGCACGCTTAGCCCAACATCCTAGTTCTCTCCGCGAACTGGAAGTTGCGCTCTCGCTGCACTACCGCAATCGGTACCATTCCTCCAAATTCTCTCCGCGAATTTGAGGTGGCAACAAATCATCTCATCACATTTCATCTCATTTCATTTTTCCAAAATCTCATTTCATTTCTCAAAAATTTCATTTCTCATTCCAAACTCATTTTCAATCTCATCTCTATTTTCTCATCAATAAATATTAAATTTCGCGTCCGGTGACATAACGTATCGCTGAGACGTGTTTTCGGTGTCACATGCTCAATCATGCTCATGCAATATCTCACAATTCTCTCTAAATTCACATTCTTTCAAAATCACATTTCTCACATAAAATCATGCACAAAAATATACCAACTCTCTAAATAATTTTGTTTCCTCTAGAAACTTTCCCACATAAAATCATACATTTTAATACACCAATTTCCCTCAAAATAATATTCCTTCTAGCAAATTTTCTTCACATAAAATCATACACTTTAATATTCTCCAAAAATAATATTTCCATTGCTCTCAATTTAATTCTCATCAAAAATCTCCAAACTATTTTATTTCTCCTCCAAAGAAATAAAATAAATCAATTTGCTTCTTTCAAAAATAGTTTAAACCACCCATTTTCTAGAAATCCCTTGTCAAAATCCACCATAACTACTTATAGACTTCCAAAATAATATTTACAACTCTCCAAAAATATCCTTTCTATTTTTTTTTTCTATAAACTTTCTTCTCACATATTCTCTATAATTTATCTTTTTCATATCTAGTAAAAATCACAACTTTTCTTCTAGAAAAATCACCAAATAAACCCACTACATACTTTATAGAAATCTTTCTAGAAATCTATATGATTAATTCTCTCTTTTATAAAATCAACTCCATACTTTCTTGTCAAAAACAACCACTAGACTTTTCTTTCCAACAAATCTCTTAATAAGGCAATTTCATCATTTATCTAAGAAATAATATCTCGAATAACAACCAATAAGTAAGACAATCAAGATTAATTATTTCTTTCTAGAAATAATAACTTAATCATACTAGAATCTTGTCTAGTGAAACACATCTACTAATTAACTTCTAATCACCTTCTAATCGCTTCTAATTTCACTAATCCACTTCTAATTTCACTAATTAACTTCTAATTCCATGAAGAACTATTTTAATTTGAACCTCATAACATGTTTGTTAAACTTTCTAAATGAAAGTACTCTTTCTAAATTGCTTATGAAATATACTTAGTCACTTAACATATGCATAAATTAACTTAATCAAACTCCATAATCATGCCTAGAAACTTAACTAGAACAACATATTTAAACTAGAAATAACTATTTAGAAGAGTAGTTTAGTAAACTACCTTAGTTTTCCGGGTGTAAACCGGAAGCCGATTAGCAATCCTTTGGAGAAAGTAACCCTTAAACTACCTAGCTAACTTACTAATCAACCTAGTAAGTAGCTAATTAGGGTTAAAATATGGTGGTTAAAAGGTGGTAGGAATATTTGGTTTGTTGGGAAAGTAGAGAGATAAATAGTCAAGTGTGGGGTATGGGGTGTCCAAATGACCAAAGGGGTTGCTATTTATAGACAAAGAGTGACCTCTCCTCCCCCTCCTAAAACTTTCGGCCCTCTCCCCTCTCCCTCTACCGAAAATTTGGGTGTGGTGCATGTATGGGAGTTATGGTGATGCTTAGGTGGCTTATGGAAGTACAAAGGTGGCAAGTCTAGGTCTAGGTAGGAATCTAGGTAGGTATCTAGATATCTAGGGCTAGATTCTTGGCTAGAATGAACCATTTAGGGTAGATACAATGTAGAAACAATGGTGGGGGAAAAAGGCGTTCCGTTGTGTAGGTTTTTGCACGGTCACCTTAGTTACGGGGTGTTTTTAGGAGCTAATATAAACCAATGGTGTGTGAAACCATTAAATGGCTAAGAGGGTAGCCATCACTAGCTAGGCTAGGTGGATTATTCCCTCCTTAAATTAAGGGAGCTTGTCCCTAGCTTACTTGGAAGCCAAGGCCTACAAAACATAGGCTAGGATGGGTGTATTGTGTACAAATGCATGTATTGTGTGGGTATGTGTAGTGTACTCCAAAAATAGTAAGGCTTACTCTAACTAATGTTGGTTACAAAACCTAAGGTTTAGTTGGCCACCTCATCAAACCATTGCTTGCACAATTGTACAAAGCAATAACTCATGCATGTGCATGTGTACTAAGGTGCATGCACACACACACACTCTCTCTCTCTCTCTCTACCGAACCCTCTCTCTCTCGGCATTCTCTCTCTCTCTCTCTCTCTCTCTCTCTCTCTCTCCCCGTGGCTCTCTCTCTCTCTCTAACTCTCTCTCTAACTTGGTCAAATTCCAAGTTCCAAGGGAGAGGAATCTCTTACATGACGTACCATGGTGATAAGATGGATGAGAGCTAGTAGGATTCGGACATTAGTCGGGGTCTCCGGATGCTACAATAGTGTAACGGATGCTCTACTCGGTCTCGTATACGTGTACGCATGGCTGGAAATTGAATTAAGGAAATAAATAACAATTTAATAGGAAATTATTTCAATAAACCGAAAATTAAATTAATTAATTAATTAATTTAACGAAATTTTCATTTACGAAAATTAGGGTCGTTACAACCTATCCCCCTTAACAAATTTCGTCCTCGAAATTCGATCGCACTATAGATGGAAACAATTGCGGATAATTGATCTCCATCGCCTCTTCTCTTTCCCACGTAGTTTCTTCCATTCCTCGGTGCTTCCACAAAACTCGAACCAGATGAATCATCTTGTTACGGATACGCTTCTCCATCACGTCCTGAATTTCCACTGGTTCTTCCTCAAAGGTAGCATCTTCATTAATGCTGAGATTTTCCCACTTGAGTACGTGTGTAGGTAGTGCTAAGTATTTCCGTAGCAACGAGACATGAAATACATCGTGCACTCGATCTAACTGTGGTGGTAAGGCCAACTTATAAGCTACTTCCCCGATTTTCTCCAAAATCTGAAAGGGTCCTATATATTGTGGTGAAAGCTTTCCCTTCTTTCCGAATCTGATCACTCCTCTCCGGGGTCGAATCTTAAGGAAAACGTGATCTCCTTCTGCAAATGATAAAGGTCGATTCCTTCGATCAGCGTAACTTTTCTGGCGGCTCTGTGCCGTGAGTAACCTTTGTCGGATGGTTTTGACTTTCTCAGTCGTCTCTCTAACCATCTCGGGTCCCAATAATCCCGATTCTCCGGCGTCAGTCCAGCAAACAGGTGATCTACACGGGCGACCATATAATGCTTCGTATGGTGCCATTTCTATGCTAGCCTGATAACTGTTGTTATACGCAAACTCAACTAATGGCAGGTGTCGCTCCCAACTCCCGGAAAAATCTAGGGCACAGGCTCTTAACATATCTTCTAAGATCTGAATTGTCCTCTCCGTCTGTCCATCTGTCTGTGGGTGAAAAGCTGTACTGAGCCACAGATTCGTTCCTAGGGCTCGCTGTAACCCACTCCAAAACTGAGAGACAAATCGAGGGTCTCGATCAGATACTATGGATACAGGCACAACATGAAGTCGAACTATTTCTTGGATATAAAGCATTCCCAATGCTTCCATGCTCTCAGTCATTTTCACAGGGAGAAAATGAGCTGACTTGGTGAGTCGATCCACTATCACCCACACGGCTGTGTTGGACTTTAGCGATTTAGGCAATCCCGTCACAAAATCCATCGAAATATGCTCCCATTTCCATTTGGGAATCGGTAGCGGTTGTAATTCTCCTCCGGGTTTCTGGTGCTCGGCCTTAACTTGCTGACAAACGAGGCATGTCGACACAAACTGAGCTACGTCCTTCTTCATTCCTTCCCACCAATATGATCTTCGTAAATCGTGATACATCTTAGTGCTACCTGGATGAACAGCGAAACTCGAGTGATGAAATTCTTGAAGTACCGCTTTTCGGAGTGTACCGATATTTGGTACAAATATCAATCCTCGGAATCTCAAGCTGTTATCCGTAGCGTGTATCGACCATCCTGTCAATTCCTTCCCCATTCGGAGCTGAGATCGGATAAACTCACAATCTTGCTCGAACGTCTGGGCTAGAAGGATCTCTCGATGTAAGGCTGGTTCCGCGATCAAGGCGCACAGGCGTGCTCGTTCACCTTCCGACGAGGGTCTAAGGTTAAATTCATTGAGCGTATCTACCATCTCCCACTCCTTCATAGCTACCTCGGCTTTTTGTGCTCTATCCTTCCGACTCAAAGCATCGGCAACGACATTTGCCTTGCCCGGATGGTATGACAGAGTAAACTTGTAGTCATCTAGGTACTCCATCCATCTCCTCTGTCTCATGTTCAACTCCTTCTGAGTGAACAGATACTTGAGGCTCTTGTGATCTGTGAACACTTCAAACTGCTCACCGTAGAGGTAGTACCTCCACGATTTAAGAGCAAAGACCACAGCTGCTAATTCTAGGTCATGGGTAGGGTAGTTTTTCTCGTGTGGTCTCAACTGTCTCGATCCATACGCTACAACCTTCCCGTCTTGCATCAAAACGCAACCCAATCCTTCCTTAGAAGCATCACAGTACACCTGATAACCAATGTCTCTCTCGGGAATGATTAGGACTGGTGCACTGGTCAATCTTCCCTTCAACTCTTGGAATACCTTCTCACATTTGTCAGACCACTCGAACTTAATTCCTTTTTGGGTCAATCGGGTCATTGGTTTGGCTAGGATAGAGAAATCTGGTATAAACCTCCGATAATATCCTGCTAATCCTAGGAAACTACGGATTTCAAACATCGAGGTTGGTAGCTTCCAATTCAGTACAGCCTCTACTTTGCTGTCATCCACTGCTATTCCTTCCTTAGACACCACGTGTCCTAAAAACTTGACCGTTTCTAGCCAAAAGTCGCACTTGCTGGACTTGGCATAGAGCTGGTTGTCTCTAAGCACTTGCAATGCTATGCGGAGATGTCCTTCATGCTCTTCTCTATTGGCTAAATATATCAGTATGTCATCAATGAAAACTACCACAAATCTATCTAGGTAGGGCTGGAATATTTTGTTCATGAGACACATGAATACTGCTGGGGCATTTGTCAGACCAAACGGCATTACCACATACTCGTAGTGTCCGTATCTGGTTCTGCAAGCCGTCTTAGAGATATCCTCATCTCTAATCCTCAACTGATGGTATCCTGATCTTAGATCAATTTTCGAGAAACAGGTAGCTCCCCTCAACTGATCAAATAGATCATCAATCCTAGGCAAAGGGTAACGGTTTTTAATCGTCACTTGGTTCAACTGCCTATAATCAATACATAAACGAAGAGTTCCCTCTTTCTTCTTCACAAATAAGGCTGGCGCTCCCCACGGTGAAGTACTAGGTCGGATAAATCCTTTCTCCAACAGTTCTTGCAACTGAATTTTCAACTCTTTCAACTCAGCTGGGGCCATACGGTATGGGGTTATCGAGATTGGTGCGGTTCCAGGTAGCAACTCAATGGTGAAATCTATCTCTCTCTTAGGTGGTAATCCAGGAAGTTCTTCCGGAAAGATGTCTGCATACTCACAGACAATGTGTGGTAATTCCGGCTTTCCTTGGCCAGATTCTTCCAACTGGAGACTAGCAAGCCATCCACACAGTTGGTTCTGTCCTTTCGAGCGTCTAGTCATGGAAGTCACGGTCTGTCTATCCCCCTTAAATCGGAAACGGATTCCCTCAGGGGTAAAAGCCGTTACTAGTTTCCGACGACAATCTATGACTGCTCGATGCCTAGATAACCAATCCATGCCTAAGATTATGTCAAAATCCTCCATCTCCATCACACGTAAATCACAGGCCAATCGGACACTGGAGACTTCTAACTTCGCACTCCCCACAGATGAGTGGACCGCATCTTATCCCCCAAGCAGAGGCTACCATCATATTGGCTCTTAGGGGTTCAAGATCTAACTCCATCATTAGAGATACAATGTGTCGAGGAAATAAACGTAATGCGCGGCGCTCGAGAGTCAAAACAAAGCATGTACGCAGATTACGGCGAATAACAAGATGGCATTACCCTTGGATCCTGATTGGTCCCCCGCTCATGATCCTCGGCTTGTAGTGCAAAAACACGCCTCCCTGACTTGGTCGCCCCCTATCGACCGCCTGCCCAATCGGATTTAGAGGTCTCGGGCCTCTGCTGGACCGCCATATATTTTGTTTTCGGATTCGTATGTGACGTCACGCTACTGGCCGGTTCCCAAAGCTCACTTGTCGTTCTTCCTGGGTGGTGGCGGGGTTATGGCCGACATGTCCAATGCTTAGGAACGGTTTATAATAAGACTAATGCTTAAACTCTCACGTCCCATACTTGACGGTGGTTGGTGGTTGTCATTCCTCTTCCAATTCTGGTGGTGGAATTGGTTAGGGTTAGGCCTAGCTGGATAGGGTCCACGGTTACTGCTAGTAGTATGGTTCTGATTGGTCCGAATCGGTCCTCCACTTCCTCCTATTGGTCTCTTGCTGCGGAAATCTTGTTCCTCTCGCTCTAATCTCAGCGCACAATTCACCACTTCTGCATAAGTGGATAGTCCGAGTCCCACAACAGTTCTGCGGGTAGAGCTTAGTCCCCATTCAAATTTCCTTGCCTTTGCTTCCCCGGTGGGAATGGGGCGGGGAGCATAACGGGACAACTCCACCGAACTTTCTTTAGCGTCTTGAGACAGATCATAGACCTTGGCGCAATTCACGGAATTCCAGAACCTTGGCCAATCGTAGGGCGAGAGGAAAATACTTATCGAGAAACAGTTTCTCAAATTCCGCAAATGTCATAGTGTTGACATTGTGAGTACTCTCAATTAATTCCCACCAATACCTAGCTTCTCCTTGTAGCTGATAAGCTGCAAGCGCTACACAATGACTGTCTCCCTCAATCCCCAAGGTATTCAGTATAACTTTGATACCTTTAAGCCAAGCTTCGGCTACAATTGGATCAGGTTCTCCGTGAAAAAGCAGGGGGTCGGCGTTTACAGAACTCGTTTATGGCTTGTGTGCGGTTCATAGGGTCAGGTGGGTGGTTATTGTTGACAACGGGTGGGGGTCGGTTAGCGTTAAGGGCAGCGATGAATGCTTGCATCAGTTGCGCGATGTCAGCTCCGTTGGTTCCGTTAGTATCGTCTCCGTTTCTACGTCCATTCCGCGTGTTTGCCATCTAAGTGCTAAAATTTGTTCGGGGAATAAGTCTAATAAGTAAGAATTTCGATTTCACAGAAACTGAAATTGATTTTATAGATAAGCCATGCTTATAATATAATATCCGAGGCATGATGTAGGTACAGTGGTCAAAGTGTACATCAGCCGAGTACTACATCCATTACAACAGGTTACATCAAGACACTAATCCTAATACAATACGATAATGTCAGTTCATATAGTACTGACTACAGCTGCCTATGGGATCTGGAAATACGCCTTGAGTGCCTCTCCATGAGCTTGCTCGGCCATGGTCACCAATCTCGCGGGCGCCGCATGATCCGGATCAAAGACCGGTCCGGGGGTAAGTGGGGGCTCCTCCACTAGTGGCTCTAGCACTGGAATCTCGAAACAGTACGGCTCAGCATTGAATGGTGCTAAATCTGTCATGGCTAGGTCAAACTGGTATGTCGGCTCTATTGGTGCAGGCAGAGGTGGTAGCTGCTCCATCACAGGAATCTCATACAGGTTGCATCCTAGATCTTGGTCATATAGCAGTGCGGGCTGGTACATCACCACTGGTGGTGTAGCTGGCACGGTGAAAGGATGGTACTGAGATGGCGTAGGGTCCATTGGTGCACCGCTCAGCGTGGTCATAAGCCGAAAAGTGTGACAAACCGTAGTATACTCCTCTCCAGGCAGGGTAATGAAAGCCATATCCTACAAGATAGGAATTATATATTAGACTTAAGGTATATAGACATAATCAGATCGACAGAAACTCTTAGTACAGTGCTACGAAGATGTTGATACTAGAACTAAAAGTGCTACTTATTATTACAATCCGACAAGTCTATAGACTTGCAGCAAAATTGGGGTTTAACAACAACCCACATAACCAGTACATCATAGTTTCGGACAATAAGGTTACAGGACAACATAGTCTCCAAATAGCAAATAGTTAGCCTAACTACTGTTAGGTCCTAGCTAGCATCTCCATCAGAATACATCCGTCTACAGAAACATCCCCGGGTAATGAGCTCTCATGATGCTCTCCCTCTCCACCGTCACCTCCGTAAGTCCATAACACCTCCAAGTGATCCTCAGCCTTGGGTTCAGGTAGTGACGTCCGGTTGGATCAAGGTAAGGTTCCTTATGTATGGGTACCTCAGTGTAGTTCTCGATATCTCCGAAATCCAAATGTTTAGAGATGATACGGTCCTCATTGGCAGGTCGGGTACGGAACACTCGGGTAAACAGTACCTTATTGGAATAGACATCAGCATAGCCCTGTGGCACATCTAAGGTATAGTGGTGGTCTACACATGGCTGAGTAATGCGGATTGGACCCATAAAGTACTGATGGATCTGTGGTTTCAGCGGGCAGGGGTATATCGGAAAAACCTCAATGTAGCAGTAGGTGTCAGGCTGGAAGCTAGTCATGTGGTTATGCCAGGAGGAGAAATGTGGAAATGCAATTCCCAGCGGGTAAGGGATAGGATCTTCCACTTCACTCTCAGGTTCAGATTCATGGGGTTCTTGGTTTTCTTCCTATTCCACCTCCATTTCTATAGCCTCATAGTCTACCAACCAATCATTAAAGTCAAAGCCTGGTGGGGGTCCATCTTCTTCCTCAAACAGATCTTCCTCATCATCATCACTCTCATCATCCTCAAACTCAGGGTGAGACATATATCCTCCCTCATCCTCAAATTCCTCCGGATCACTCTCCTCAGAGTCAGTCAGGGTAGTAGGCGGAAAGGTGCCATGCTCACGGAGATAAGCTGTCATAAGCGGGTATTGGTTCGTATAGTCAAAGTACGGATCAAGGTCTGACAAGGGCGGGCTAAACCTCTTCTTGAACTCTTTGATCTCTGCTAGCAACTCGGGGCTCAAAGGGGCCATCTACACAGAGAAATATCTAATCAGTGCTAACTCATAAACCCACTTGCACTAAGGATAAGAAATCTTATCGGTTCTATTTCTTGTTTTCTTTAATCTTTTATTACTAGCTTAAGGTCTACCCATTTACCTAAGGCCGGGGGTTGAACCTAAAGCTCTGATACCAAGCTGTAATGCCCCCATGATTTGGGCACGTTAATTATTATTACAATCCAAATTAAAGTTTAAACCCAAACTTTAATACAAATGATACAGTTCTCATAAACTAAATAAATAGCAACCGGAGTGATTCTAGGACGCCGCATTCATCCCTCGCTAGGGGTCATTCCCATTCGGCGGTGGGCCACCCGTTCCTGCAGTCCGGTTCCCGTGATAATGCGGTTCTGGTCCATTTAGATAGTCTAGCATAATACGTCCGAGTCGCACAGGCAACATCATGGTATTATGCCAGGGTTACACGAAGGCAACACCGTGAGCCAGGCTCAATAGTTTACTACGCTAAGCTTCTAAGTAGCAATTCTAGAACAATATATTCATGAACAGCATATATATCTTATGAACAGTAAATCATATCATGCATCATGCGTGTCCATGCGGATCAGAGTAAATATGCGCAGTAAGATGGTGTCTCGTTTCAGTGTCTCAAAACTGTGCTACGTGTCACTTTCTCAAAAATTCTCATTTCGTTTCTCAAAAACACATTTCATTTATCAATCGTTTTTCCCAAAAACTCAGTTTTCTCAATACGGTGCCATCCCCGGCATTCTTCTTCAAATTTCATTAACTCCCACCGCTCTGAAAGTTATTGGTCCGTTTACGCCTCCTCTCAGTTGACGGTACCAACTTTTTCCGCCGA
Organism: Vaccinium macrocarpon; assembly: GCA_022606695.1. NCBI lineage: Eukaryota > Viridiplantae > Streptophyta > Magnoliopsida > Ericales > Ericaceae > Vaccinium > Vaccinium macrocarpon. The sequence goes on from CM040179.1 coordinate 23,440,968, forward strand.
GGTCCCCGTGCCGTGCATCACCGAACTTAATGTACTTTTTTGCAAGGTCCGTTCATCGTGTGTTGTACGCTTAGCCCAACATCCTAGTTCTCTCCATGGCCGAAGTTGCGCTCTCGCTGCACTACCGCAATCGGTACCATTCCTCCAAATTCTCCCCGCGAATTTGAGGTAGCAACAAATCATCTCATCACATTTCATCTCATTTCATTTTTCCAAAATCTCATTTCATTTCTCAAAAATTTCATTTCTCATTCCAAACTCATTTTCAATCTCATCTCTATTTTCTCATCAATAAATATTAAATTTCGCGTCCGGTGACATAACGTATCGCGTACGTGCTCGGTGTCACATGCTCAATCATGCTCATGCAATATCTCACAATTCTCTCTAAATTCACATTCTTTCAAAATCACATTTCTCACATAAAATCATGCACAAAAATATACCAACTCTCTAAATAATTTTGTTTCCTCTAGAAACTTTCCCACATAAAATCATACATTTTAATACACCAATTTCCCTCAAAATAATATTCCTTCTAGCAAATTTTCTTCACATAAAATCATACACTTTAATATTCTCCAAAAATAATATTTCCATTGCTCTCAATTTAATTCTCATCAAAAATCTCCAAACTATTTTATTTCTCCTCCAAAGAAATAAAATAAATCAATTTGCTCCTTTCAAAAATAGTTTAAACCACCCATTTTCTAGAAATCCCTTGTCAAAATCCACCATAACTACTTATAGACTTCCAAAATAATATTTACAACTCTCCAAAAATATCCTTTCTATTTTTTTTTTCTATAAACTTTCTTCTCACATATTCTCTATAATTTATCTTTTTCATATCTAGTAAAAATCACAACTTTTCTTCTAGAAAAATCACCAAATAAACCCACTACATACTTTATAGAAATCTTTCTAGAAATCTATATGATTAATTCTCTCTTTTATAAAATCAACTCCATACTTTCTTGTCAAAAACAACCACTAGACTTTTCTTTCCAACAAATCTCTTAATAAGGCAATTTCATCATTTATCTAAGAAATAATATCTCGAATAACAACCAATAAGTAAGACAATCAAGATTAATTATTTCTTTCTAGAAATAATAACTTAATCATACTAGAATCTTGTCTAGTGAAACACATCTACTAATTAACTTCTAATCACCTTCTAATCGCTTCTAATTTCACTAATCCACTTCTAATTTCACTAATTAACTTCTAATTCCATGAAGAACTATTTTAATTTGAACCTCATAACATGTTTGTTAAACTTTCTAAATGAAAGTACTCTTTCTAAATTGCTTATGAAATATACTTAGTCACTTAACATATGCATAAATTAACTTAATCAAACTCCATAATCATGCCTAGAAACTTAACTAGAACAACATATATTTAAACTAGAAATAACTATTTAGAAGAGTAGTTTAGTAAACTACCTTAGTTTTCCGGGTGTAAACCGGAAGCCGATTAGCAATCCTTTGGAGAAAGTAACCCTTAAACTACCTAGCTAACTTACTAATCAACCTAGTAAGTAGCTAATTAGGGTTAAAATATGGTGGTTAAAAGGTGGTAGGAATATTTGGTTTGTTGGGAAAGTAGAGAGATAAATAGTCAAGTGTGGGGTATGGGGTGTCCAAATGACCAAAGGGGTTGCTATTTATAGACAAAGAGTGACCTCTCCTCCCCTCCTAAAACTTTTTCGCCCCTCCCTCCCCCACCAAAAATTTGGGGTGTGGTGCATGTATGGGAGTTATGGTGATGCTTAGGTGGCTTATGGAAGTACAAAGGTGGCAAGTCTAGGTCTAGGTAGGAATCTAGGTAGGTATCTAGATATCTAGGGCTAGATTCTTGGCTAGAATGAACCATTTAGGGTAGATACAATGTAGAAACAATGGTGGGGGAAAAAGGCGCCCGTTGTGTAGGTTTTTGCACGGTCACCTTAGTTACGGGGTGTTTTTAGGAGCTAATATAAACCAATGGTGTGTGAAACCATTAAATGGCTAAGAGGGTAGCCATCACTAGCTAGGCTAGGTGGATTATTCCCTCCTTAAATTAAGGGAGCTTGTCCCTAGCTTACTTGGAAGCCAAGGCCTACAAAACATAGGCTAGGATGGGTGTATTGTGTACAAATGCATGTATTGTGTGGGTATGTGTAGTGTACTCCAAAAATAGTAAGGCTTACTCTAACTAATGTTGGTTACAAAACCTAAGGTTTAGTTGGCCACCTCATCAAACCATTGCTTGCACAATTGTACAAAGCAATAACTCATGCATGTGCATGTGTACTAAGGTGCATGCACACACACACACTCTCTCTCTCTCTCTACCGAACCCTCTCTCTCTCGGCATTCTCTCTCTCTCTCTCTCTCTCTCTCTCTCTCTCCCCGTGGCTCTCTCTCTCTCTCTAACTCTCTCTCTCTCTCTCTAACTCTCTCTCTAACTTGGTCAAATTCCAAGTTCCAAGGGAGAGGAATCTCTTACATGACGTACCATGGTGATAAGATGGATGAGAGCTAGTAGGATTCGGACATTAGTCGGGGTCTCCGGATGCTACAATAGTGTAACGGATGCTCTACTCGGTCTCGTATACGTGTACGCATGGCTGGAAATTGAATTAAGGAAATAAATAACAATTTAATAGGAAATTATTTCAATAAACCGAAAATTAAATTAATTAATTAATTTATTTAACGAAATTTTCATTTACGAAAATTAGGGTCGTTACAGAAGGCCTGTCAACCGTTGCTACAAGAACACGAATATGAAATCTAGAAGTGCATTATTTTTGAATGAGCATTTTTAGTTGATCCAAAGAAGAGTTAAATTCTGTCAAGAGAACTTTGGAGACTGCTAGTGAGAGCAGTTGAGACCAAGAACAGGAAGTTGATCTAGAGCCTAGACGTGGTAAAAGGGCTAGCGTATCAACATCTTTTGGTCAAGACTTTTTAACTTATCTATTAGAAAGTGAGCCTTGGACATACGAGGAAGCAGTGAGCTGTCCTGAATGTCTGTTATGGAAGGAGGCTATTAAGGGTGATACTGACTCCATTTTGCAAAAGATATGTGGAGCTGTGGATTTACCTCCAAATGGTAAGCCTTTGGGCTACAAATTGATCTTCAAAAGGAAGATAAAGGTAAATGAGTCAATAGATAAATACAAAGCAAAGCTTGTACATCGGATGGGTGTTAAGACAACTTTCCTAATGAGGATTCAGAAAAAGAAATCCATATAGAACAACCCGAGGGTTTTCCCACACCAGGACAAGGAAGGAAAGTTTGTAAGCTTGTTAGATCTTTGTAGGGTCTAAAACAAGTGCCTAAATAATGGCATGAGAAGGTTGACAACGTGATGTTGTCTAGTGGTTTCTGAATCAACGAATGTCATTTTGTGTCTCTACGTTGATTGTTGGGAGTAATGACAAGGTCATTGATCTACTAAGAATATGTTGAACTCTAAGTTTGACATGAAGGATATGAGCCATGTAGATGTGATATTGGGTGTTAAGATCACCAGAGCATTGGAAGGACTTGCGTTGTCTCAAACACCCTATGTGGGCAAAATTCTTGAGAAGTTCAACTAGACCGATACAGGCATCGCAAGAACCCCCGTGGACGTCTTCATTTATCCAAGAATTGGGGGGGAATTTGTATCCTAATTAGAGTATTCTTGGATAATTGGGAGCCTCATGTACTTGATGAATTGTACAATGCCTAAAATAGCCTAGTTAGTTAGTAGGTAGAGTAGATACACGAGTAACCCAGAACATGGTCACTGGAAGGCGATAGTCAGGGTACTACACTGTTTGGGGTATACTCCTGATGTGGGGTTGCACTACACCAGATATTTGCCAGTACTGGAAGGGTACTGGGATGCGAATTGGATATAGGATATGAAGGACTCAAAATCCTCAGGTGGATATGTTTTTATGCTCAGTGGTGTAGCTATTGCTTGGAAATCTTATAAACAGACGTGTATAGCACGATCTATAATGGAATCTGAATTCATTGCTTTAAATAAAGCAACATAAGAGGCTAAGCGGCTACGTTAGTTCCTAGAAGATATTCCAAGATGGTCGAAACCAATGCCAGCTATTAGTATCCACTGTGATAGACAAATTGCGATTGTTAGGGCATTGAGTGCTTACAATGGTAAGTTTAGACATATACGTCGAAGACACAATACCATTAAGCAACTGCTCTCAAGTGGGGTTGTCACGATTGACTACGTAAGGTCAAAGGACAATATTGTGGATCCGCTAACCAAAGGTTTATCTCGAGAGCTAGTTGAGAAAGCATTGAGAGGAATGAGATTGAAGCCATTACGCTCATAGTTATCGTGGGGTAGCCAACCTAGCTAACTGGAGATCCCAAGATCTAGGTTCATTGAGACTGCCTTTTATGTGTAATAGAGAACGATCACTGTTGAGATTTGATCTCTAGCCCATTTCTAAGATGCAGAATAGTGAAGCCTATAAAGTGAAAGAGGTTGAGTATTGCTTTTAATGACTCTTATGCGTTGGAGATTCCGAGCGGGGTATAGTAGGATACCGTTTATAACAAGGTCACCTATATGAGTATGAAGTGGGGCCACTTCTTTGAGAATTCTGGCAGAATTCTCGAGAAAATACTCATAGAACTAGGAAAATGGTGTCATGGCCGAAATGAACCCAACAACGAGAATTGAACTACGTTAGGAGAAATCCTGTGTGACGTCTGTTGTCTAAGTTTACGTTGGCGGCGGAATAGTTCAAAGTGGGACCGCACACTGGTTTGCTAGTAAACTCGATAGGCTACCATAAGGGAAGGTTCAAGGCCAAAAGCTACCGATCATATGCATGAATTATCCATTGCCTCTCTCTCAAGTCAGCTTTGTACTCTGTGTTAGTATGCCTGCCAATTTCATTCATGGGGGATTGTTGGAAATTTCCGCGAAATTTTGGATGAATGAAACCGGGGTGTTTTGGATGGCCTGACGAGGCAACCAAACTGTCTACTTCGGGTTTGATGAATCTGGACGAAGTGTTTTAATTTCCAACGGTTTCGAGTGGTTAATACCCCTCATGAAGTGAGGTTAATGGCATGTATTCAAATCGGGGGTTACATTCCAATTCATTGTGGATTATATATATATGAAAATGGTCTACTAAGGACTCCCTTAGGATAAGAGTTTGCGGACCTCACCCTTCCGGATCGAATTTTAGCGTTTTTAACCAAAACTGATCCGATCAAGCCCTTTCGAGTATTTTTTTTTTAAGATTTTCCGCGTGGACCCTTGAAAATGCATTTTAAAAATATTGAGCAGTCCGGATCGTCAAAATTCGATCCGGAAAGTCAAAAAATGGCCAAGTCCGCACAGAATTTTTGTTTGAGGGAGTCCTCAATAGATCGGGATGCTATTATATATATATATATATATATGATAAGCTTCCAATAAGGGTCCCTTATTGAAAATACCATGCGGACCTAGCCTTTTTTTGTGTTTTTGGACCAAATTTTAACGATCTGAACCGTTCAATGTTTTTAAAATGCATTTTTAGGGGCTCCCGCGAGGATTTGTCCAAAAAACATACCCGTAAGGGCTTCATCCGATCAGTTTTTGTTAAAAACGCTATATATAATGTTTTTAACTAAAACTGATCGGATGAAGCCCTTACGGGTATTTTTTTTGGACGAATCCTAGCGGAGGCCCTTAAAAATGCATTTTAAAAATATTGAACGGTTCGGATCGTCAAAATTTGGCTCGGAAAGGTGAGGTCCGCATTTTAACGTCAATAAGGGACCCTTATTGGAAGTTTATCCTATATATATAAGGAAATTTTCTTATCCACACTCCCGCAAATAAGAAAAAAATGGGTTTTTCTGTGTTGCAAATTATCTTTGGAAAATCCGATCCGTCCATTGTGTTCAGAAGGTGTTTTCAAGGGTCTAGGAGGGAAATCTTCAAAAAAAAAACCGGGAAGGGCTTGATCCAGGCAGTTTTTGTAAAAACTGTATTTATATATTTTTGCGAAAACTGCTTGGATCAAGCCCTTCTTGGTTTTTTTTTTTGAAGATTTTCTGCGAGGACCCTTGAAAACACCTTCTGAACACATTGGACGGATCGGATTTTCCAAAAATAATTTGTATAAAAAGTCTGGAAATCAAAAGTCCGGATTAGAAATAAACCCTATATATATATAAGAACTCTCTAGTCCGGGACCCTTGGGTCCGGATCTCATAGTTCTAGATCAATTTTTGACGATCCGAGCAGTCCAATGTGTTCAAAAGGTGTTTTCCAAGGCCCACGCGACAAATCTTCAAAAAAAAAAATACTAGGAAAGGCTTGATCCACGCAATTTTGTAAATATGCAGTTTTTGCGAAAAACTGCGTGGATCAAGCCCTTCCCAATATATTTTTTTAAAGATTTCTCGCGGGAACCTTGGAAAACACCTTTTGAACACATTGGACGGCTTGGATGGTCAAAAAAGTATCGGGAAGGGCTTCAAAATGTTTCAGTCTGGGATTTCCGGGATCCCGGACTAGAGAGTAGGCGTGTGTATATATATATATATATATATATATATATATATATATATATATATATATATATATATATATATATATATATATATATATAACACTCAAATTTCTTATCCACACTCCCGGATTTAAGGAAAAAATGGGGTTTTTTTGTGTTGTAAATTTTTTTTGAAAAATTCGATCCGTTCAATGTGTTCAGAAGGTGTTTTCTAGGGTAGGCGCAGAAAATCTTCAAAAAAAAAAAATATCAGGAAGGGCTTGATCCAAGCCATTTTCGTAAAAAATGTAAATATATATTTTTTGCAAAAACTGCTTGGATCAAGCCCTTCCCGGTATTTGTTTTTGAAGATTTTCCGTTTGCACCTTTGAAAACACCTTCTGAACACATTGGATGGATCAAATTGTTAAAAAAAATTTTGAATCATGAGGTGCGGAAATTAAAAGTCCAGATGTGAAGCAAACCCTATATATATTCTTTTTTTTTTTTTTTTTTTGGGGGGTTACGAATTCAATTACAGAATTGATTCATGTATTGATTTCAAAGGCTCCTCATTCATATATATTTAGGCAACCTTGCCTTTGTTTCAAGATCAGAAAATTCATGTTACTTTCAAGCTCTAGAAATTCATTTTTGAGAGAGAGAGAGACATATGCTAGTAAAGTTCGCCGAGGCTACCAACGGTGGTGTTCTGGTGGTTAGTGGTTCTAGCCGTTTTATCCCTGGAATGAAGACACGGTGCATCTTACAACACTCATGGTAGACGGCGCATCTTTGTTAAGGAGACTGTGGTATCACATGACTCGGCTTGGTTTGTTTCTTGTTTCATAATCCGTTCTTGTAATATATAATTAATTTTAGTTTGATCATCAATGGAAATTGTTCTTTGGAATTTGTATTGTCGGCTATTTTTCCCAACATATACTACTTATTTAACCAAATAATTTGAACTTCAATTTAAACACACTTATCGATTTAAAAAGAAGAAGAAGAAGGGGACCTTATTCAATTAAATTGGGCAATCAATTCTCCTGATCAGGATATATGACGTTCAAGGTTCCAATCAACGTGTAGTATAGATCCTAGACTGGGTTGAATCGGAAGTTGAATCCTTTCACATGTTACAAATTTAAGAATTCACCCTTGATATTTTTCATTCTTTGTATAATCCCAATTCATAACTAATCATAAGACCCTTAATTCATTCGATATGCCTAAAAATTAAATTGAATGGTAGAAACTTGTCAGCTCGATGTTGTCTTTATAGATATGATCATTTTCCAACATGAAATCACAAATTCAGAGCTAGTCCTAACTTTTCAGGAACCTAAAACGAAAATTATAAGATGAAGTCTTTTTTACGAATTCCTAAAATTCAAAAAAGAAAAAAAGAATAAAAAAAAGGGAGCCTAAAACAGCTGCAGTTATAGCCTTACCTCTAAATTAAACGGTCTATACATGAACTATACAACATGAAGAACAAAGAAGAAATACAATGATAATTAAGCTCAGGTAAGTGAAAGGTGATTAAATCTACGTACAAATGAACCGGTAAAGTTCTTAACAAAGAGGATAGATAAGAGAAACGAGCGTGTTGAGATATAACTCCACACGGGCTTCTACGTAAAACCAACTGGAAAAATCCTTAACAAAAAGGATAGATAAGAGAAACGAGCGTGTTGAGAAATAACTCCACACAAGCTATGGACACAAGGATATAAAAAAAACATGCATCCATCAAGCCAGGCATGGTCGTTACAGTTTTAACATTTCCCATCTTACAAAGCATGATACTTGGACTACAAGCCGTGCATGCCCACTATCACATGTACCAAAGAAATCACAAAAAAAAACTTACGGTCATTGCTAGCTAGCTAGTTTTATAATACAATGAACGAGGCCAACCAGCGCGCACACTATGATTTGATGATTGGTCAAGACTATCGATCGGACAAACATATGGCAACGTTCTATAATCTAATACCCGAACCTGAGACCGTAGGCAGTACCATAATATTTTCTTTGTTTTTGCACAAGTACCGCTTCTGCACGACGCTTGGTTCTGATATTAGGGGCATGGGTGACCCAGGCTATCCTTTTTTGCGCATGAAACCGGTGGGTTGTCATTTTCGAAATAGTGGTGGGAATTGTCTATGGATGTTCCACCAGCGACCTGTCCATGCTTCTCATCGCTTAGAAGCCGACGGTAATTAGCCGTTTTTGCATTGCCTTGAAGAGGTCCAGTGGTTAGAAGTAGGGTAACAAAGAGTACAAGGAGGAAGGTGGTGGTCTTCATGATCGAAACTTCAATAACCCTAAAAAGAAAAGCTTAGGAGTATAAGGCATATAAAAGCAGTTCAAACAGTAATAAAGATAGCTAACCAGAAGCCAAGTGCACACCAAGGCTTAGTTACAAGACTTACAGCTTTTCCTTGCTTGGAGAAAACTTAAGAAAGAATGGATCCCTAGGGTTCCATTTTATAGGGTGCATGTGGGATCAACAATAGGATATACTATAAACAGAAGATAATTTTTCGTGCAAATAGGGTACAATGGTACCCAAGCGTGCATTTGTTTAAAAATGTTTTGAACGGTCTAGATTTCTCACACCCTCTCTCCTTTTTCTCATTCTAAAATCCGAATTGTTCAAAATATTTTTGGTTGGTCGTAATATGTGGTAGGTACCGCCACGTGATACAGGCCGGCACCCAACATTTTCTCAAACAAATGAGGCATTCCTTTAGGCACGTCAGCATGATGCGATTCACCACGAGGCATTCCTTTATGTATAACGCACTACACTGTCTACACAATGGAGGGACGAGATGGCGGCCCGCGGGGTCACAGCCCTGTGTCAATTTTGAATAAATACATTAATATCCATATATACTAGCATTGAAATGTCACAACGCTAATAAAAATAAATAAATAAAAAGAACAAAATCTTGTAACAGCTCCGATCATTTGTTATAGTTGTGAAAGTAGGAAAAAAATAAAGCAAAAATATAAGATGGAAGTGGGGAGAGAAAATAGGGAAGTTGGAGATGTGGTGAGAGTCCTGGGACACGTGGAAAGAAAAAGAGAGGAAAGAGAATTTGAGACTTTTTTAAAAAAATCAAAATTCTAGAAAATTAGCATTTGGGGTTCGGATGCAATGGGGCTCAACTAAATGTATAAATAATGATGATGATTTTAATGATAACGAATAAATTTACCATGATATTAAAGTATCAATCTAAATTCTTTTTTTTCCTTGATATTAAAGTTCATTGTTAGGTTATTAGTTTTGAAGGCTTGAACCGGACTCATTAGATGAGGCCCATCATGTATTTTCCATATAAAATTTTTTCTACACACATCTTTATAAAAAAATCATTACAAAATATTCATCATTACACAAATTTAAACATATAGTCATCCAAAAATAAATAACCATTATAATATATAGGAGGTTTATATCTTTGGGGGCCTCTTTTTGTCTACATAGTTGAGGAGCCCGAAGCGATGGCTTCATTGACTTATACCATGAGCCAGCACTGCTCAAGCTCTAAATATCGACACCCAGCCTCTTTATGTTTTCTACATGGAAAACGAGGCCTATGATCGACTGGAAAAGGGAAGAAAAAAAGAAAAATGGGGCTCTGTATATTCATTTAGTGGGATAGAAATCAAAGACGGGAGTAATTCTTTATCCATTAACTCTTTATTCATTATCTTTTTAAAAGGGAGAAATGAAAGTAATTATACAAATTTTTATCAATTAACTTTTCAAAACACAAACTAATTATTAAAGAAAGCTCAAAATAAAATACCCTAATCTTATTTGAGGACGAAGGGAGTAATAATGGATCGACCAAAAGGAGTTAGCACCATTGGAGAAATTAGTGCTGCCACCACCAAAGAAGTAATCATGATTAGGATAAAATATTTATGGGGATATTTTTGGTGCTGATTTGTCGAATGTCTAATAGCTGAGAGTGGATTGAAGTGTTTCCATTTTAGGGATCAAAATTTGATGGGCGATAAAGAGTAGATTAAGTACTTGATTGCGTATAAGAAATAATTACTGATTACATTTCTCTCCACTTTCTTTAAAGCGGACGACTCTATCCTAAGGACTCAGGTTTAACACTTTGAGAATCGGCTCATAATTTTTTCTGTTTTGAGTTCAATTATGACCTATGCTGGTGGAAGGTGAAATTAGTCCTCCAAAATTAGTCCCAGGGACAACTGTGTTATCAAAAAGAAAAAAAAAAACCCAATAAGACTTGGCTTATTTAGAATTGCAATTTGCCATTTTGTAGGACAATTCAGTAGGAGGAAGAGAACTTCACCAACTACTTCAGGAAAAAGAATTTTCTTCTGTGAAGGTATTCAATAATTGGACAATCAATTCTCCCATTACAAGACTTATCAACAATAAATTTAGTGACAAAATTTTACGCATGAAATTCAGGAAAAGACAAAAAGGAGGTGCATTTATATAATAAAATGAGGTGTACAAATCAAATTGATTATCATAAAAAGGAAGAAGATACACACTGAGGGGTTGCCCCAAGGTTCGGGCGGATGCCAGGCTTTGGGAGTACTCTCTAAGGTCTAAAGTTGGATTTTCCGCCGGGTGATTACCCTGATTTAAATGGGGCCATGGCGGTGTGTGTTGGAAAAATTATTGAAAATATGGAACAGATTATCTCAAAATTGCAAATTGAAATTTGAATGAAAATACCGAAACAGATATGGCTGCTGTTTGGGATGCGTCGTGGAAGAGGTAGCTTTTTTCTTAAAAAAAATCACAACTCTGCTCTCTCTTGTGCAAGTAGTGTAAAACCACGTTGTCCCCAGAATAAAATAGCCCAAATACAGCCTCTGTATTTGACTTTCTCTGCACAGAAGAAGACCGAAATAGCAAAACACAAACGACCTTCTTGCTCTTAGAAAATTGTAGTGGAAAACGCTTTTTTTTTTTCGTGTGTGAGCGGGGCTCCCTTCGTATAGCCAAAACGAGGACGGGAAAAACTGAGTGTTTGGAACCTCACTAAAATCAATCGATGTCAATTAGCGCGCTAATCCAATCAATTACTTTTTTCTTGATCAACAATAACAAAAACTTTCCATTGAGAAAAGATTCAATTTTCAATTCAAAAAACATTTTCTGAATTTAAAGTAAAATGTTGGGCTTTCCTTATTAGCACACAAGGCCCAAATTGGCGGGTTTGTACCCCCTAAGCGTGAGGTTTGCAACGCGCACCAGTTAACTGATTTTCGGATTGGATTTTCCAAATTGGCGTGGACTTTGGCCCATTTTGTGCGCGCGTGAAACCTCCCTTGGGACTAGTCACATCCATAAGCCCACTAAATAATTTCGTAAAATAAAGCCTTTTAAGTTCTTTCAACAAGATTTACCCAAAAAAAAAAGAAGGTTCTTGCAACTAGGCAATGTGGGACAAAAAGTTTACCTTGTTTAAGAAATAAATATCCGAATAATCCCCCAATTGTATTTTTGAAACATTTTTAATGAGCAAGAAGGTATAGAGAAGTGCGTAAGTCAAAGGTGTCTCATGACTTGAACATTTACATAGTGATAGTGCTTCAGTGTAAAACTAGAGTGACTTGTGGTCTTGAACTCTAATGTTAAATGCAGCACACACACTTCACTTTGAATAATATTCGAAAGTCAGCACTTTACAACGATGTGCTTATATCCCAGTTTCATCAATGACCTACAGAGTTTGCCAAACTCTCCCAAGAAGTGACCAAATTTCAACATTCATATAGGTGGGACTCATGCCTATTGATAAATGAGTCACTTGTGATGGATACCCAACCTATAGACTGGAGATCCCAAGAAATAGGTTCATAGGGAAATATAAGTCACATGGAGATATATATAGTAAGAATCATTCTATAAGGAGTTTCACTCCAATTCCATTCCTAAGAAGCATGACATTCTATAGCATGAAAGATTGTGTTACCTATGACACTTAGTGAGTTCTATAGCTCTATGTGGAGAAGAGTACCTAGATGATTTTATTGGGTTTCAAATATATCAAATATGTAAGGTTTGTAATGCTAAAAGTATCAACTATCTTAAATCATTCTTTCTATTTCTAATTAGTCTTTGCGTTTTGTTTTGATTGTTACATGCCTAGTTTTAATATTGTTTTTTTTTTTTTGTGATTTTTGTAGGTAGGATTCAAGCAAGTCCTGCATTTTAACTTGCATACTTTTGTTTGAAGGTAAAAACCCTGTTCATTTCTCTTATTAATGTGGCACAGCAAGAATGCATGTAATGTTTTCACACCGAATTAAATGGCATGACGTTTTGTAATAGTCACTTATTTTAGAATGGAGGTTAAAGCGCTGAACCAATTTAGAAAACTGTGCATGTCTCAAACTGGTCATTTATATTAGTTTGATGATTCAAGAACAATGAAATTTGTTGGAAGATTGTTTCTTATCTGTTTTTGTATCTTCTTCTTTTTTTTATCGTTAATTGTTGGATAATGATTGATGGAGTACGTATACTCCATAGGCTATAACCTGTTGTCCCTGTATCTAACACTCCGATACGGCTACCTCTTGAAGTGTCAGTGCTTTGCTTCATAGGCTGCTTGTTTGGTATTTTGAACAAATTTGATTTTGCAAAGAAGTTACTATTTGATACATAGAAAGAGTAGATAGTAATTTGCAAACTAGCCTTGTCTATTAGTTTGATGGTTTAGGGACAATGGAAATTCGTTAAAATAATGTTTGTTGTTGGTCTTGGTATTTGTTGTTACTATATTATTAGGTAATCTTTCGACTCCGTACTGAATTATGTTGCCATGTATTAACACAAACAACAGTTTGTTGTATAGTTGGGTGTTTGATAATGAATAAAGGATTATTTTAACTCCCTCTCTGTTATCCACATCAGGGAAGTTGGGACCCACTTGTAAAGCTGTTAGATTCAGTGTTTGTTGATTGCATGATTTGTTCCTTCCATTTGACTTATTTTATGTTTTTTCTAAATTAGCTATGTTTATGATGTTTGGTAGGTAATGGATTTGTTAATAACATGTTAATCTTTCCTTGTGTGGTCGAAAATATTTTCTTGATGCATGATGCTGAAGTGGATTCACTGAATCACAGTTTTGAAGTTTGATGTTTCTATTTTGTCTGCTTTTCAATTAGCTGATTCCTAACTGCAGCTTGATTATACTCTCTTTACGACATTCATCTTTCTTAATCCATTGCCTTTCAGTATGACTATGACGAATGTATTCCATATTGTGATAATGATGTGGAGAGTGGAAGAGAGCTTTGGTCAGATTATAAGCTAGTTTACAGGGCACTTACAAGTAAAGAAATTGCATTGGTGAAGCATACAAAATGTTCCAAGAACATTGAATCTGCTATTAATGATGCTAGAGAAGCAGAGAGAAAAAGAACTTCTTGGGTATTTTGATCAGAAACTGGCAGAGGCCGAGCATGAGAATGGTAACTTATTTTTGTTTTGGTTCTTCTCTTTGTCTTTGTCTCTCTCAGCATAATAATGTTTCTGGCATTGTTAATTTTATGTGGCAAGAAATCAATGTTTCAAAGAGTTAATGTATCCTGAGGCTGTGAGGCATTACGCAGAAGCCTTGCGGAGAAATTCAAAGACCCTAGGGTAAATTGAATTGTTTTAACAAATAACACTTCCACACGTATATACCTTGAGAAGTTGATTAAATTTTGTTCTTGATGAAAGTATAAAATCAGTGCCTTAACGTTACTATATGTAGGTATATAGTTCCAGGGCTGCATGCTACCTGAAACTTTCGTCAATGATGAGGCCCTTAATGATGCTGAGAAATCCACTGAGCTTGATCCAACCTTTGCAAAGGGTCAAGGGTGCAGTGTTGGTCTTCATGAAAGCATACGATAAAGCTTTGGAAACTTACCAAGAAGAATTGAAGCATGACCCTTGCAACCAAGAACTCCTTGATGGGCTAAGGAGGTATAACTGTCATGCCTCAAATTGGGAAACATGACCGTCCATGAACTAGGAGAAAATTCTTGGAACACAAAGCCTTAACAAAAATAATTTATAAAACTCAAAATAATTAGATTGAAACCTTAAAAATAAAAATAAAATGTGAACCAAAACCAATATTTTTGTAGCAAGTGAACAAAATCCCAAATTCTCCATATTCAAAATTTATTAACAAAAATTTTAATTAAACAAAAGTGCGGAAGTTGATTGACATGATTAAAAGAAAATAAAAATGCAAATGCCCTAAACGTCCAAACGATGGGTCCCAACACTATCTCAGAGTCCACTATGATGCTCCACAAACTAACATGGAAAGAATGTGGAATAAATTCGTCAGCTCACAGCTCAGTGAGTAGTTAAACATGCTAAGGTAAAGAGTACAATGTGGCATACGTTTAAACAAAAGATAATTGAGGCTGCAAAGAAAAGGTTTCAAATATCAAAGGTCGGTGGCTCAACAAGTGGTTTCAAGGAGATGAATGTCGGATTAATGAATAACACATACAATAATCGAATCACAAAAATATGCATTTATACCAATCAGCCTCTCCAAGAATACCAGAACGACGAACAACAATAAATAGGAATCTTAACCCAATTATGTGGGAACCAAATAATAATAACCATTGCCAAATGCCAAATATTTTCTAATGGCTCAGCCTGTTGGATCCAACACTATACTTAAGAGTCAACTGCAAATATTTTCAATTAACCTTGTATGCCAAAAGGGTATGCCAATCATCAATAAATGTTCAATGAAGAAGATAACATTTATCCATCACAACAAATAAAATAACCTATCAAGAATCGATAGGCTCAAGAGGAATCCAAACGAAGGGATCACATGCTTAACCACTCACCTTGATCGAAATGATAGATCACAAAATGCAATGCTTGAGTACTTGGCAGTTTGAATCACAAACCAAAGGCACACATATAAAACTATGAGTAAATACATAACTGACTATGAAAAATAAGACTACAACAATTCCTAATAATCTGATGGTTAAACGTCTACTATTATACTATTATTAAATACTTAGTCCTAGAACTAAAGCTGGAAAATTTAATCGCCGACCAACCCACTGTTAATAGATCGAAATCTAACAATATAATATACTATAAACTTACAAAATAAACTATGAGAAATGAATCAAAAGAAGACAAGGAGAAGACTTAGTTATAGAAGTAAAGAAAGAACGTGAACTAATCAGCCCGATCGTTGAAACTATGTTCCGGAATCCGAAACCCACCAAGAAACTCTACTGCCATTTCTCTCTTTCTTTCTCTATTTAGATATTGGAATAAAAAGAACCCTAGCTTAATAACAAAGGGAGTCTCTAGCTTATATGCAATAATATAGTCCACTCTCCCACTATCCTTAAAATTCTCTCATGCTCAAATAGTTATAGCAATATGTATATAAAACGGAAAATTAGTATAATACAAATTATTAGACAAGTAGCCGCAAAAACTATGAAGTTTAATTTAAAACTAAAAGTGTTATTTATTTATTTATTTATTTGAAAGTCGTTAAAAAGAGAAAAATGGAAGAACTGATTATTTATATCAAAATTAACTTCTTTTCTTTTATTTTCTTTTTCAAAAGAAAAAGTTGGGATGTCACAATAACCCTAGTATGCAGTTCTAGAGTTGTTGATATAGTTTTCAGATTGTGAATCATTTGTTTGGGCTTTCGTATTGAACAGATTACCAATTTCTGTAGCAGTGTTGAACAGGTTGTCAATTTCTACAATTGACTTCAAAAGGTGATTCCTGTATTGTTTGACTTGAAGGTTGTTTTTTTTTTTTCTTTTTTGAAAGAAGTTTGGTTTGACATTTGCTAAGTTTCTGCTTTGAACAATGCAGAACAAGTTCTTGAAAAATATTGATAATGAGAGATGCAATTTAATGAGAATAGTTACGAATGGAGTGCTCAAGTTGGTCATTCCAGTCGTAAGATTGTGAATCTTTTGTTTTTTTATCTATTAAAATCGTTCTTGTTTATTCTTCATTTTTTTATATTAAATTTCTTTCTTTTTTAGGATTCAAAGGGTTTCGTGTTGGCTCCAGATACGTGGCCACATGATTCATTATTTCCAAGAGGGGTCACTTCGCTACTAATGTGTATGAGATTTTCGAGAAGTGCGTGACAACTCAGGGTAGTATGAAGTTTCTGCAAGCAGAAGTTTTCATGACTCAAATTGGTAAACAAAAGTTTAGGTTGCCGGCCAAGGTCCTCATTACTGACTCTGGTACTGACCTTGTCATATGCCAGGTAGTCATCCCGAGCGGAATATCTATACATGTTTTTGAATTTAGGTATGCTGAACTGGGGGGTTGGACAGGCTATTTTCACGCAAGGTTATCCAACAGGCTACCCCAACTCTAGTAGGTTTGGGGCAGTGGCGGATGTTGGATTCCCTCTTGACTATTTTTCTGCAGAAGATATTGAGAAAGTTTTTTTGTCTAGTTGCTTTGTTCCTCGGGATTTCAAGTTTATATTGTTTGATTTGAATGCTGCTTGTTGATTCTTTGGAGGCCTTTCCTTTGATGTTAAAGGAAGGGTGATAGTAATTAATCAATCTACCTCAAGTGGGGACTTACGGTATTTCAATATGGTTGTACTAGTGAAGCACCTGTGGTGGCTGATCTTGTTGCACATTAAGACTGGATTATCTGGTTACATAAATGGAGATATATTGTGGTAGTTCATTTTTTTTAATGTTATCTTATTTTATCGATTTTTTTTTTTGTTTTGCAGGCCATTTTGATGCTGAGGGTTCAAATGAGGATGAATCATTTTCTAATGAGGGGGATGAGGAAAGTTAGTTTCGAATAAGGATGCTGAGGAGGATCAGGAGTGAGTTTCCATTTTAAGTTTGTAGTTTTGACATTATAGGTAAAAAGGTTATAGCAATTTATGTAGTTACTGAATCCAAAGTTTTGAAGATGCTCAAACAATGTTGCACTGAAACAATGCTCTTACAAAGTACATTTATCTACCATTGACACAATATTTTAGAACAAAGTACTTATGTATACCATTGACACCCTATTTTAGATTGTAAGCGCATTGTTTCAATGCAGCCTTGTTTGAGCCTCTTTAAAACTTTGGATTCAGGAACTACATAAATTGCTATAACCTTTAACCTATAATGTCAAAACTAGATACTTAAAATGGAAACTCATTCCTGATCCTCCTTAGCATCCTCATCAGAAGCTAACTCTTCATCCTCCTCATCAGAAAATGATTCATCCTCATCTGAACCCTGAGCATCAAAATGGCTTGCAAAACATAAAAAACCGATAAACTAATAAAACATAAAACAAAAGACTACAACAATGAAAAAAAACTATATATATATATATATATATATATATATATATATATATATATATATCTCCATTTATGTAACTAGATAATCCAGTCTTAATGTGCAACAAGATCACCCGCCACAGGTGCTTCACCAGTACAGCCAGATTGAAATACCTATAGTCCCCACTTGAGGTAGATTGATTATTTGTCATCACCTTTCCTTTAACATCAAAGGAAGAGCCTCTAGAGAATCCACAAGTGGCATTCAAATCTAACAATATAAATTTGAAATCCCGAGGAACAAATTGACTAGACAAAAAAACGTTTTCAACATCTTCTGCAGAAAAATAGTCAAGAGGGAATCCAATAGCCACCACTGCCCCAAACCTACTAGAGTTGGGGCAACCTGTCGGATTACCCTGCGTGAAAACAACCTGTCCGACCCCCGGTTTAGCATACCCAAATCCAAAAACATGTATAGATATTCTGCTCAGGATGACTACCTAGCATAAGGCAAGGTCAGTACCAGAGTCAACAATGAGGACCCTGGCCGGCAACCTAACCTTTTGTTTACCAATCTAAGTCATGGAAACTTCTGCTTGCAGAAACTTCGTACTGCCCTTGGTTGTCTCACACTTCTAAAAAATTGCATGCACATTAGTGGCAAAGTAACTACTCTTGGAAATAATGAATCCCGTAGCCACGTATCTGGAGCCAACACGAAACCCCTTGAATCCTAAAAAAGAAAGAAATTTAATTTTTAAAAAATGAAGAATAAACAAGAACAATTTTAATAGATAAAAAACAAAAGATTCACAATCTTACGTGCTTGAATGACCAACTTGAGCTCTCCGTTCGTAACTATTCTCATTAAATTGCATCTCTCATTATCAATATTTTCCAAGAACGTGTTATGCGTTGTTCAAAGCAGAAACTTAGCAAATATCAAACTAAACTTCTTTTAAAAAAAAAAAACAACCTTCAAATCAAGCAATACGAGAATCACCTTTTGAAATCAATTGCAAAAATTGACAATCTGTCCAACATGCCTGCAAAAATTGATAATTTGTTCAATACGAAAGCCCAAATAAATGATTCACAATCTGAAAACTATATCAACTCCTCTAGAACTACATACTAGGGTTATACCCCCGTAGCCCGTTAATGAGTTCTTGGCTGCAAGGGTCATGCTTCAATCCTTCTTGGTAAGTTTCCAAAGCTTTATCGTATGCTTTCATGAAGACCAACACTGCACCCTTGCCCTTTTGCAAAGGTTGGATCAAGCTCAATGGATTTCTCTGCATCATTAAGGGCCTCAGCCATTGACGAAAGTTTCAGGTAGCATGCAGCCCTGGAACTATATACCTACAGATAGCAATGTTAATGCACTGACTTTACATTTTCATCATGAACAAAATTTAATCAATTTCTCAAGGTATATACATGTGGAAGTGTTATTTAGTATTAAAATAATTCAATTTACCCTAGGGTCTTTTGGATTTCTCTGCAAGGCTTCTGTGTAATGCCTCACAGCCTCAGGATACATTAGCTCTTTGAAACAACGATTTTCTGCCACATAAAATTAACAATGATAGAAACATTATTATGCTGAGAGAGACAAAGACAAAGACAAAGAGAAGCACCAAAAGAAAAATAAGTTTCCATTCTCATGCTCCGCCTCTGCTAGTTTCTGATCAAAATACTCAAGAGGTTCTTTTTCTTTCTTTGCTTCTCCAGCATCATTAATAGGAGATTCAATGTTCTTGGAACATTTTGTATGCTTCATCAATGCAGTTTACTTGTTAGCTTCCTGGAAACCAGCTTAAAATCTAATCGAAGCTGTCTTCCACTCTCCACATCTTTATCACAATCTGGAATACATTCGTCATACTGAAAGGCAATGGATTAAGAAAGATTAGTGTCGTAAAGAGAGTATGATCAAGCTGCAGTTAGGAATCAGCTAATTGGAAAACAGACAAAATAGCAACGTCAAACTTCAAAACTGTGATTTAATGAATCCACTTCAGCATCATGCATCAGGAAAATATTTTCGACCACACATGGAAAGATTAACATGTTATTAACAAATCCACTACCTACCAAACATCATAAAACATAGCTAATTTAGAAACAGCATAAAATAAGTCAAATGGAAGGAACAAATCATGCAATCAACAAACACTGCATCTAATAGCTTTACAAGTGGGTCCCAACTTCCTGATGTGGATAACAGATAGGGAGCTAAAATAATTCTTCATTCATTATCAAACACCCAACTACACAACAAATTGTTATTTATGTTAATACATGGCAACATAATTCAGTATGGAGTCGAAAGATTACCTAATGATACAGTAGCAACACATACCAGGACCAACAACAAACATTATTTTAACGAATTTCCATTATAGCTAAATCATCAAACCAATAGAAAAGGCCATTTTGCATATCACTATATCCTCTTAATTTGTACGTGTCAAATAATAACTTCTTAGCAAAATCAAATTTGTTTAGAATACCACACAATCAACCTATGAAGCAAAGCACTGACACTTCAAGAGGTAGCCATATCGGAGTGTTAGATACAGGGACAACAGGTCACAGCCTATGGAGCATACATACTCCATCAATTATTATCCAACAACTAGCTATACAACAACTGATGATAAAAAATAAAATAAAAAGCAGAAGATACAACGACAGAGAACAAGCAATCTTCAAAAAAATTTCATTGTTCCTGAATCATCAAACTAATAGAAATGATTAGTTTTAGACATGCACAGTTTTCTAAATTGGTTCAGCACTTAAACCTCCATTCCAAAATAAGTGTCTATAACAAAACGTTGTGCCATTTAATTTGGCGTGAAAACATTACATGCATTCCTACCGTGTCACATTAATAGGAAAAATGAATTGGGTATTTACCTTCAAGCAAAAAGTACGCAAGTTAAAATGCAGGAGTTGCTTGAATCCGACCTACAAAAATAAAATAAAAAACGCAATATTAAAACTAGGCATGTAACAATCAAAACAAAATGCAAAGACTAATTTAGAAATACAAAGAATGATTTAAGAAAGTTGATATTTTTAGCATTAACAAACATTACATATTTGATATATTTGAAACCTAGTAAAATCATACAAATCAGTAAAATCATACAAACCAATAAAATCATACAAATCAGTAAAATCATACAAATCAGTGCCACACAGATCTCTTCCAATCCCTTCTTTTTACTCCACATTCACACCCTGACAAAAAAAAACTAACAACAATTTCTTCCATGCCAAAAAGAAATGATTTTTAAATGTTTTCCTCCCACTGCAATATGAATAAAATACATTAATTAATTATTTCCCGTTCAATACACTAATCGTCCTAACATACTTAATTAAAGCATAAACTTTGCTAAGATCTATGTGAAATGTTATTGAGGTAATAATCGTTTCCCCAATTTGAATGGCATTAATTACTTCTAAAAAATAAAACTACTTTGTTCAAATATGGTAAATTGCAATTTAGAGAATGGTTAATTTTGATCTAAAAATTTATCTCTTAATGTCGCTCATTTAAATACCATAAGAGAGTTGGAGTATGCCTTTATTTCTTTTTTCACAAACAAAGCCCACAACAAAATTTAATAATTATGACTTTAAACTTAATTTTCTTCTTCAATTTTTTATCCACAACATGTAACTAGCTTCCCATTGAACAATGTCACCCCCGCTTCCGAATCCTAGTTCCGCCCCTAGTTCAGTCCCCAAAATGTACCTTTAGTTCATCGATGATTTAGTGATATTCTTATAGAAACAGATAAACACATGCCAAATGATGCTAACAAAGTATTTGTAAGTTGATCCTTTTCTTAACTCTTGATAGTTGCTAGTTATCAAGCAACCGCCTAGAATCATTAGCTGATTGGGCGACAAAGCTTGGACTTACATTGACATGAACAAGTTGAGATTAGTCATGTATGACATATATAAAGGCACTAAAACAAGCCAACAAGTTTGCCTTTATAATAGAACAAGTATAATTAGATAAGAAGTATATAGAATTAGTCAGATCGTCTGAAACATGAATGTCACACCATTATTTTTAATAACCAAAATATAAATAAAATCCACATAGGATAAGTCAAAAGTCATACATTTGTTGAAAAGTCAAGGTCTAATGTCTAACCAAGGGTAACTGTACCCACATACATGGATACCGAAGGCTTTAACGTTATTACATAGGTTGAAATTGTCAAAAGATTGGAGGAATTAAAGTTACATAATCATCTTCCAAAATATACTAGGTATGGAGACGAGAAAATAACTTCATGATCATATAATCTTCATGCCATGCAACCACACTCCGAGCATCCAATTCATGAGCCTTGCTGAGTACTTGAAAATGATAGGGGGAGCTCACTAGCCTACTAGGAAAAATCTCTACTCATTCTATACTCATGTGGAATGATAAATGCACCAACACAATTAGGTGAAAAATGAAAGTCACTAACATGAATGATGATTGGTAATAAAGAATTCACACATGTTCCTGAAGTGTTCGAAGCTAGAGAATTTTAACCAATTGATCATTTAGTGTTCACAAGTAATCACAAAGTAACCAACTTGTCCATGAACCACTTTATTCTCAAGTGGCTCCGTGTCCTAAGTTTGTCCACATTTTACCATTTTCACTCTAATAGCTTCCAAGCTCATTTATTCATCAATTTATAGCTTAAGAATGTTAAATTTCTCCTCCGGGTCATTTGGGCCTCATGGAACCCATTTTAAAACATTAAAGCACGTATCATTCATTAAACCATAACCAAACTTCATATTCCGTTCCAATCGTCACAATTATCGTCAAAATTGTCAAACTAACTCAATTTAGTGTGTGTGTGTTTGATACATATAACAAAGTGTCCAACAAAATCACGTGTCACAATCCTATTTTAAAGATTTCAAGCTGAATTTGAAGGTTATCTCGATGCCAAGGGTCAATTATACAATGATACGGGCGATCGGGGACCAAACGGGCATCAAGGAACGAACCGGGATGAAACTGGACGAAGTGATGCTTGCAGCATTTTTCGCCCGGGCAATCGGGGTAGATTCTGGGCCTTTCAGAGTTGCAAATTTTCACCCTTTTGGGCGTGGAATTTCAATCCAAGCCTTTGGAACATGAAATGGGGCATCAAAACAAGTCATAAACTCTTTGAGGGAGTAGAAAATTAACTAAATTTAACAAGAATCAACAAGAAGATTTTTAGATCTCAAGCCAAAATCAAATGTGAAGTGGGTTTCCCAAATTCATGAATATACAACTGAGATATGCAAATATGTGCATCTAATCAACCAAATAAAGATAGAATGAGGATAGAACATCCCTATCTCAAGAATTTATTCTCCAAATCAAGTGAAAGATACAACCCTAGCTTCCTCAATCAAACCCCAACCGAAATCAAGCCTCCCAAAGCGATTCCAAAGCAAATCGGGTTCCAAAATGTGCGTAGGTGATGAATATGTGGATGAATCTTGAAGGAATTTGGGTCTGAGTGTGAGATTTGAGATGGAGGTGCAAGAAATTTTGTAGAGACGCAAGAGGGAGAGAAAGCGAGTGGTTTCTAGAGAGAGAGAGAGAGAGAGAGAGAGAGAGAGAGAGAGAGGTGTTTCTATTATGAAAAAAAATCAGCCAATACACTTAGATATGCACACCCCTTATGCACTTACACCCCCTAAGTTTCAAAATGCATTTTAAAAACACCCAAAGGCATTTTACTACTATCACATAGGCCCACTTTAATCCATTTTCAATTCCTCACATTTCCCCAATATTATTTCCGGAATAATGCATAAAATATGGGTCCTTACAATGAACATAATTGCCTTTGTTCCGAAGGTCTTGGGGTAAACAGTCTATATTATTTACGTCTCTTGCACTCATATAACGGTTTAGTTCATCAACCCGAATGATGACTAAAAAAATGACAAGAGAATAACAATAGGTTTTATTAGATTTTACTAAGATAATATTTTTTTTTCATCTTAGTAGTTAATTTCACTAAGTTTCTATTTTCTTCAAATTGTTTGTAACTTCAAAGGACTCTTATTCCTTCAAAGTAGTGCTCTTATTCAATGCAAAAAAATGATTTATCAGAATTACATATATGAATTAAAATATAAAAAAAGATCAAAATTTATAATTTACAATATTGCTTTCAAACAAATTTCGAAAAATTATTTTTGGGGGTCAAACGCAAGTGAATAAAAAAATCTCCCTCTTAACAATTATTCTTGGGCCAACACCAGGCTTACGTGAATTATTTAAAATCTCTCTATCTCTCTCCCTCTCTATGTATATATATATATATATATATATATATATATATATAATTTCTCATGAGGACTCCCTTAAACTCCATAGTGCAAGACTTTCGTATTTGGATCGAATTTTGATGTTCCATAATTGTTATATGTGTTTAAAATGTGTTTGCAAGGGTCTTCACGAGGTTTCGTTGGTTTTTTTTTTTTTTTTTTGATGAATCGTAGCAGTAGAACTTAAAAACACTTTTTAACTGCATCTAATAGTTTGGATTGTCGAAATTTATTCCGAAAAAAAAGATCCTGCGCTGTAGGCAGTTTAAGGGAGCCCTCATGAGAATTTAATTGTATGTATGTATATATATATATATATATATATATATATATATATGTATGTATACCCACATAAGTGTATATCCATTATATATAATAAGTAATGTAGCTAAATTATATTATTGAAGGATGAAAATTTACGGGAAGTTTTCACTTAAGATCTTGATTTAACTTATGCAATATATATATATATATATATATATATATATATCCATTATATTGAAATTGAGACTCCAATTTAAGTGTCTACATGCTCGAAGAAAACCAGAACAACTCATGATGTGTAAATTCAACCTATATAAAATTAAGCACCAATGTGAAGGTATTAAAAAATGCCATCAATATAAGACCAATGTTCAATGCTTTTAATAATTTAATAAAGTAAACCGAAGGAAAAGATGAATTTGGAAAATGAATCAAGGAATGTTCTAAATCTAGAGAGAAAAATAGAGATTTATAGTTGGAGGTAAGAAGTTACAATAGCATAGTCCACAACAATGTAATATAACAGAGTTGAGGAGGCAATATGTAAATAAGGCAAACCTTGGGGAGGTTAGTGTAATTTGTCCTAAAATTTTCAGCTGCCAAAAAAAATGGTGTTGAGCATTAATCACATGTTAGTACCTCCGAATAACATTTTAGTGGGAAAAAGTAGTGGATATTTTCGAGATTTTCCTTGAAACATTAGTACCAATGGGCTTAAGAAAAATTCCTAGATGAAGTTGTACGAATTTAAGCATGTGAGATCTGAGAGGCTATACTGGCTTTGAGGTTTTAGGAATTTTAGAATGTTTATTTCAATTTTAGAACTCTTTTCATTGGGTATCTCCAAACCCCACACAGTCCGATTCTATGTTTTAGAGGATTGAGATGTAATTTTATATTCAAAAAGTGAAATAAGAAAATTTTCACTATTTATATTTATTTCTCCATCCTTTTCCAAATACATCTCCGTATCTTTGTCTTCTATCCTAGACGAGAGAAATCTAAAAGTAAAAAAAATTATTAATTAAAGTAATTTTTTTGTGAATAAATTATTTTTGTCTTTAGTGAAATTTTCAATATTTTTTATTTTTTATTTTTTAGATTCCTTTAGTTGGAGATGAATCAATAATCCAAAAAAAAAAAAAACCAACCCAAAACTAACAAATGCAAATTTTTTGCAATAAAGACAAAAAATAAAAATAAATACTCCCTCCGTCCCTTTTTAAGTGTTTAACTTTCTATTTTAGGTTGTCCCTAAATAAGTGTGTGATTTGAAAAGTTAATAGATAAAAATTTATACAATTATCATTTTGTCCTTTTTGAAGAGTTAGTGGGTAAAGAGTTAATGGGTAAAAGTTGATGTGAAAAATTTAAAGTAAAGGAAAAAGTTGATGTGAAAGATGTAATGATGATATTTCTTTAATAATTTGAATTTACAAAATAACACATTTAAAAATGTACGGGGAGAGTACTATTTTGCCAAAACACCTCATAATAACAAAATAGTTCAGATATTAATGTAAATTTTATGAGTACCAATATACTCCTACTTTCACAAATATTAATACTTTTTTGTCAAATATCTTTCCACTTTCTATTTACTACTCCCTCCGTTCCATATTATTTGCCCCTATGATAGTGCGTGCATTTTGAACACAAAAAATATTGTACAAATATTAATTTTTTAAAATAAATTTTACACCAATTTAAAGATCTCTCATTGAGAGGAAAATATTGGTGTAATTCTTTTTTGAAAAAGGTTCTCATAAACATAGTATTATTTTTTGTGTGTAAACTACACGTACACTCGTAGGGAACAAAGAATACAGAGAGTACTATTATTCTCCGCCTATCGGGTGGTGGTCTAGGCTACCATTCCAACTAGAGCTGAACCCTTTGATTAATAGTAACATCCCAAGGCGGCCAAATCCAAACGGCCGGGGAGAAATTCATAATTAACTAGAGCTGAACCCTTTGAGCCTAATAAATCGTTGGGAAGGAATCCCTTGAACCGAGAGAACCCATTGAGTAGAGAGAATCCTCTTTCCTCCTCCTCGGGATTTCTCTGCAAAAATTGAAGATGGCGGCGGAGCACGGCCTTGAACCCGAAGAAGGCTATTTTCCTGCCGATTTCAAGGAGTACATGGAAAGGGAACTCAAATGGTCGCGACTAGAGATTTCCGCCAAACCCGATGGCTACGCGTATTCGTGCCCTTTTGAATACTGGGAAGGCCTTAAATGGGTTTTCTGGAGCCGTCAAGATGACTACCCGGATCGTCCTCTCTATTACGGCAACTCACCCCTCTCTCTCTCTCTCTCTTAAATCTTTTCTTGTTCTTTGTTCATTTTTTTTCCTTTCTCAACCTCAATTTCATTTGCAGATAATTTTGTGCGCTCCATTCCTGATGCTGGTGGGAGTCCGGAAGTTGTGAAAATATTAGGCTTGCTCTCCATAAAATGGTTTTTTGTCCATGCCTTGACCACGCACTGGTTCAATTTTGGGCACCCACTAAAACATCGGAGGGTAGGACTTTGCTTAGGACGCAATACCAACCTTTTGGTCTTGGTAGAACCGATGACACGGGTGGAAGACAAGGGCTTTGTGAGTATAGAATGAAGATGTGTAGGGAGTATGATAACTGCTTCTACGCAGATGCAGAGAGTGGAGAAGAACAACTTGGGCTTCCTGGCCGCGTGTTCAGGGACGGAGCCAGGATTTTACATTTGTGGTGGCGAAAATATGTACTCAAAAAGTAAAAAGACAAACTCTATTACAAATATTCATCCACTCTATGAAAAACTATAATAACATCAAAATCTAGTGGTGACGAGTCTATATAATTTGGGGATAAAAATATATTTTCTATATAATAATTACATTTTTTGAAAACCTTGTGGTGACGGCCGCCACCACTTGTCCCCCTTAGCTCCACGTGTGTTCCTACATAAACTCTCCAAATTTCAGGATGTGCAGTTTTACTCTCCTAGTGAGTGCCCGCAGCGCGACCTTGTTTTACGTTGCTGTATTAGTGAAACTTGGGCTCTACCAGTGATCGAACGTTCGAGCCAGACTTGTGTTGGGGTACTTGAGATATTGCATATACGTGACCAGCCTCCATATGGGTATAGCCACCTGTTTGATATTTTTCTGGTTCGTCAAATCCAGGCATTTCTTTTTTTTAATTCTTACTACTAACATTCATTACTATTCCCTCGATCACTTTCTTCTTTTTTTTCCCTCTTTGTTTCCCTTCTTGTTTAGGCGCGGGATGGTGCCTAATTCCAATATAGCTTTTTAGATTTAGTTTGTAAGATTATCAGTTGATTGTTCTTATCGATGCCTTGTTCTCTAATACATTTTAGATACATAAAATCTCATATTTTGTAACACTCCAATCTCAACACATAAAATGTAAAAGTGATTTTATGAGATTCTTATAAAATCCTCCTAAAATTTATAGAAAAACTACTACATTTTATGAGTTGGGAAAACAACTTCATTTTATCACCCATCCATAAAATGTCCATTTTATGAGATTTTCATAAAATCTACCTAAAATCTATTGGAGAACAAAGACCGAGAGTAATCAATCTTGTCCCATCAGTGGTGACTCCAGGATTTTCATCCAGCGCTGACAAAAATATATAGCATGTCCATGATGAAAAGTTGTATGCAAAAAAAAAACTCCGACTAGGCAAAAGAAACATATCCATTATATCATTTGTCAAAATAAAAATTCCAACATATTACAATATCCCATGACGAGTCTTCATATTTTGAAAGCGTTGCATTATAGTTTCATTATCAACACTCTTAAACATGTTCTTCTCAATAAACGTGACCAAAGAATTATTCAACCATTCATCTTCCATCCGGTTACGCAATTGGGGTTTTATCAATTTCATCGACAAAAAAACTTTTTCAAGGATTGTTGTGGCGACTAGAAGAAGCAAAGTTAACTTCAAAAGTAGATAGACTAATGAATGTACATGATTCTTCTTTATCTCTACAATAGTCTTTGCAAATTTTCCAACTCCTTTCAACTCTGCAAAATCACCGTTAGAGTGGACATCAACTACATAGTTTTGAAGTTGATTGTCAAGTCCCATAAGCTCTATCGGGGAAAAGTCACGTGGATAAAACCCCAGTTTGCCATTATATATTATATATCGGGTTTTAAAAGCCCATTATCCCATATTCCCATTAGCTTTAAAAATTCACTATGTGCTATTATATTCAATTATTTGGTTTTGGGTTAGTTTTTGTTTTGTTAGGACTATAACAAGTTGGGTCAAATTTAGTTAAATATATTTATTTTAAACTAGCACGAGTAATCCAGCGCTAACAATACTAAAGAAAATATAATTTATATTTAAAAAAAATTACAGTGCATTTTTTGAACCCAGCGAGGTCGCTTGACCTCGTTGGGTATATGGTGGAGTCGCCCCTTCGTCCCATACCAGCCGTGACATCCCATACCGGAAGGAAAGAAGGAAAACGGTACAACTTACTCTATGTTCCATTTTGCCCATATTATTGGGCCAATCCGAATGTTCCGGGTAGTTTCTGGATTCCATCTTGTACAAAACGCGTCAGATTTCAGTGTGATTTCATGCTAAAATGCACCGAAATTTGGAAGAAAATGTTCCGTTAACACAATGAATAACACATATATGAGGGAATGTAAGGGCCCGTAAAATATAAATATTATTATTTAATTAATTGTGAGTAATGTGAGAAATTTTTCTTTAAATTAAAATGAAATTAAAGATAACTAAGTGTTGAGACATTTTGTGTTTAGTGTTGATTGGGATTTATTTGGTTTACACTTGCAAGTTTTGGACCCGGGGTGTAATTTGGTGAAGAGAGTATATGTGTAGTCTTAGAGGGAGATAACACATCTCCCCTCTTTTTTTTCCACAGCCATACTCTCCTTCTCTCCTTTCCCCTTCATTCTTCTTCCTCTCCCAAGCAAAACCTCACCCATTCACCAAAACTCCTTCACAACACTTCACTAAAATCAGTCCCTCTACGCGTTTTCAAGCTTGGTTTGCGCCCTTTTCGCTCCGGGAGGTGAACATTTGCTTGGAGTAGGAGAAGCTAGGGTTTGAAGATCTTCCATTAGGAGCTCAAGCACTATTGAGGTAGGAAATTTCTATCATCTCTAAGTATATTAAGGTGTTTAGTGTGGGTGTTGTAGCATCCTTAGCAAATTTCTTCTCATCTTGCAAACAAACTCATTATTTTCTTATTTCTTGATTGTGGTTGATGTATAATCTGAGATTTGATGATATTCTACGTAAATTAGTTGTTGATTAGCTCCATTGTATCTCTTGTTGTCTCAAATCTAGCCTTGGAAGTGTTTGGGTTGAACCCCATTGTGATTTTCGTGAGAAAACCAGTCAGAAATCTGCTCGTAGCGTTCGGGTATCGATACACTTTCCCTTGGTATGTCGATACCCATGGCTTCGATCTCAAATCGTGTAGAGGTATCGATACTATCGTTTCTTAGTATCGATACCGATAATGCGTTCTTGATATCGTCGACCCTTTCTTTGGTATCGATACTGGATGGTCCTTAAACCGAAATTGTTCCCTTGACCCTAGATGCGTCTGTCACCGGCTTGTAACTCCTGCGTATTCGCACTTTTCACCCTTAGACTCAGTGATAATCATGGGAGACTATCTTTGGTTAATGGCGATCTTGCGTTTCCTCGGAAATCTGAAACACGCGTTTGTTACATCGGTGACATTTTGTTTGACACATGAAACTAGGAATCGAAAGTATTGATTGATGGATGTTGGACTATTATGAGCGTGAAATACTAACGAAAGATGAATGGGAATGACACGGGGCCCTCACAAGGGGTATGCCCGGAATGACACGGGGCCCTCACAAGGGGTTTGCCCGGAATGACACGGGGCCCTCACAAGGGGTTTGCCCGGAATGACACGGGGCCCTCGTAAGGGGTATGCCCGGAATGACACGGGACATATAAGATGTGCCTTGAGAATTTTATAAGTTGATCAAACTAAGCGACCGTGGATCATGTAGCGAGTTGAGTACACATGAATTATCGGTGGCGATCGGACACAGCGGTATAATTAGTAGATCTTGGTTGGATGTTATGGGACTCTAGAGGGTTTGCTCTCATTCTTTGTGGCTTCCTAGGGTATAGTCTCTTTGTAAATCTCTATCTTGCTGCATGCACTACATTAGCATCTCACTACATTTAGACATGATAGATGTTTTCCTACTGGGCTAGTGAGCTCAAGCTAAAAATTTTCAGGTGATCAGCAAGGAGCATGAAGTCCGTTGCATGGAGTGTGAATGCATGCATCTCAAGAGCATCAAAGGAGTTACTTCATCATCTTAGGATATATAATGTTTTGATAAGATGATTCTGTAACTTACTCAAATGTTATCTTTTGACAAAGGCTTTGTAATATTTAAAGTACTTATTTATATTATTTGGGGACACGGGGCATCCGTGGTTTGTTGCGACATTAAACTTAGATTTGACTATGGAGTGTGTTGACCTCCACGTGGAATATATATCTATAATGTACTTGTGAAAAATTGAGGGCGTGACAGGGCAGTTCTGGTAACACAACAATAACCCAATATTTGACACAACGCTAATTGGAGCCCCACGGTAACAATCGGAGCCGTTTAATTTGTTTAAAACATGTTTGTAAGAGTTCCTTTAAAAAAATCAACTCATTTGGATATTGGTAAAGACTTGATCAGTTCATTTAGTTTTATCCTAAAAATCTGATAGGAATCACTTGAATGAACCGATCAAGCCCTTACAGATATCCAAATGAGTTGATTTTTTACTGGAATCCTTAAAAATATGTTTTAAACAAATTGAACGGTTCCGATAATTGGTGCGGGGTTCACAAAAAAAAATTGTGTCAAATGTTGTGTGTGTGTGTGTATATACACACGCATCCCTGATGAGGCTTAAAATGTGGACCTTTCATTTTCTGATCATATGTTAATGATCCAAACCGTGCAATGTGTTTCAAACGTATTTTTAAGAGTCCCTCTAAGAAATCATCAAAAAAATATGACCGAAAGGGCTTGATCCAAGCAGTTTTCATAGAACTGTACAAAAATATATATATATATATATATATATATATATATATATATATATATCCTCTCCAGCGGGTAAAAAAAGGGAACGGGTGTAGGTTTGACTTTTTGGTTCTATCTTAGATTCATTTTGATGTTGTAACAGTTCATTGTGTAGAGCTTGTGTGGAAGTATAATTTGGAAAATAATCAATTTGCTTGAATATCGATCATAAACTCATAAATTAAATTTGTGCTCAAATAAATGGGCTCCAATTTGGTGTTCAATAGTATGATTTGTTTCAATATCAATGTGTTCTAAATTTTATCGATTAATATCCGAGAAAAATAATTTTTGGCGTAGTGGAATAATGAAAGATTCCAATCATCAAATTGAGCTCAGGATTGACCCAAAGATGTCAAACATCTCTCCATTTTTTTTAAAAGAAGAGGAGCTATCTGAATAAGGGTGTGCTGACAATTGTACTGCACATTGTTTGTCATTTGATATGCCCAAACTAAATATTGATATTGGATTAAAAAAAAACTAAATATTGATATCAAACCTACTTTAATAGCCTTTGCTTACTGTATATGTATATTTTCATCCTTTGGCCATCCCCTTTTTGTTTTTTGTTTTTTTTTTTTTTTTTGTGGTTATTCTTTCATCACTTTAGTGGACATGATAAAAACTGGCATCCTCCAATTTTTTTATGGTGATAACTCATGTTACTCGGGTGATGGTTTGGACAATGTGAGTATACTTAGGCTACAGGGCCATTTTAGGTTATTATGGAAAGTTTAAAGTACGATATTTTGAAGGATATTTTGAAGGCAATGATTGGGCAACAATCCCACTGTTAATTTAATCGTGGCCATAACATCACCTACGGCATAAATCCATGTTTTTACTTTCCCAAGGAAATAGTTCACCAAATAGACAATTGCAGTTCAAACTTGGCAAAGAAGTGGAAAAAACTAGGGACATTTATCGTCAGGTTACTCTTGGATTTTATAATTACCATTAGGTCGAGCTCAATTTTAAAAAATTCCCATCAACTCTCCAATCCGTATAAATAGGGTACCCTATGAAAATGCCTAAACCACTGAACCATATAATAGGAAAGTGCACCCTAAACCTAAACCCTAGAGTACCCTATAACTAGGGTACCATATGAAAGTGCCTAAACCATTAAAACCATATAATAGGAAAGTGCACCATAAACCTAAAGTCTAGGGTACCCTACGACTATGGTACACTAGGAAAGTGCCTAAAATCTTAGGGTACTCTATGAAAGTGTCTAAACCACTAAAACCTTGTAATAGGAAAGGGCGCCTTAAACCTAAGCTCTAGGGTACCCTATGAAAGTGCCTAAAATCCTAGGGTACTCAATGAAAGTACCTAAACCACTAAACTCCTATAATAGAAAAATGCACCCTAAACCTAAACTCCAAAAAAGAGTGGCTTACCTTAGTGGTAATTTAAAAAAATGACTTACCTTAGCCTGTGTTCTAAAACTCAGCCAACTTGGCCGAGTAGTTGGTGACTACTCGCTGGAAGGTGCCTAACCGAGGCGACTATGGCCTGGTCGGTGGATGTACTCACCGGAAGGTCAAGGCGGGGACTAGTCGGAATTAGTCGCTGACTAGTTGCTGGAACCTCAAGACGTGGCTAGTCGCTGACTTGCCTAGTTGGGAAGAAGTCGGACCAAGGAAAAAAAGTCGAAAAAAGTCGTCATCAGATCTGCACCGACTTCGTCAGTCATCATCTTCACCGACTTCGTCACCCACTTCTATTACCGACTTCAACCATCGTCTTCATCACCTCACTAAATCAAGTGCTGGATGCTCTCTCTCTCTCTCTCCCCAATGCTTATCGCAACAGTTAAAGAAGAATCGAATGGTCTTCTTTATTTTTCTGGGTTTGTCTTTGGGTAAAAGTCAAAAAGAAAAGTGAATTCTGTGCACTGTTTTTATGGGTGCAAGTAAAGGCAAGCATTTAGTGTTATACAGCTGTCACTCCTAATCCTGTACAGCTGTGACTCAAGTGCATTAATTACACTTTACCCCAATATTGTTCAGAAATATCACATTTACCCCAGAAAACTATTAAAAATTACAATTAGACCCGTAAACGAGTATTGCTGGGCATCCGAGTACTCGGCCTGGAAGTTAGAAGGTGCTTGACCGACCTAGGAGCGCCTAGCGAGTTTTAGAACCTTGCGTGGTAATTAGACATCTCTTTTCTAGACCTAGAGGCAATAATCCCAAAAAACTAGTCAATTGTGAATTTTAAGCATTTAAAAGAGATTCAATAGTCAAGAGCCTGGAAGAGTTGTCTCGATGCAAAGACATTCCTGCAAAGAGAAAAAATCCATCCCAATAAAGGATATAATTGGACCTTGAGGGATTGTGCCCCTTGGCAACAGGCAGGAGGCTGCCATATCAAAAACATTGCCCCTCCTTGATTATGCTGTTAAAGTAATCTGAGAGGAATTAGGAGTTCAGTAATCATTAAGGGACTCCTATGCCAAGTTCTCTTTGGCTCAGACATTCAGTCATGTGAAACACCATTGCAGTTGTATTCTTAGAAATCGTCTGAGCTACTATACATATTAAACAACCCGTAACTAACCTAAGAGTCTCCCTTGAATTTCAGTTAAGGTACCAAACTCTTAGTCATCGGTAGTTTGTGTTCCTTTGATGAAAATATTAATATTATTGAATGCTAAATTCCCAAGATCATTTCCATATAGGCTAGAGTTTCTGTGAGGCGAATGTTGTACAAAACACTGTCGCATATATGGAAATACGTTGTCTTTACTTTGCTTTACTCTAACAATACTCGTCTACATTGAATATGTTTTCTCAAACTTTTGCAGGAGTTCGGTCTGCAATGTTTAGGTGGATGTAAAGACTCTGTGAGTGCCAAACCCTGATGCAATGTAATGTTACATACGATTTTTTGTTTTCTTACACAGATATCTGGGCAAATCATACTGATCTCCCATGGGGTATGCATTTAGTACATATTCCGTCACGTTCTAGGAATAAGTAACAATGACTTCCCTGAGAGTTTGACTTTGTAGTTAAACTCCTCCGTTCGTCAACTGTTAGGTTATCGAACAGAATGGGCTGATACCAACATAAAAGTCCATGAAATGAAAATTTTAACCCCGATTCTTTATCTGCCACTCTTTCTCATTTTGACCGCCGTCTATCTCTCATTACAAAAATAGCACGGCAGCAGCTCGAATCAAAGCCACCTACAACCGCCCCTACAGTGAACCACCACCACGGCAACATCTCCAATATGCCATCATGAACTTCCCTAATCACGTCATCATGGACACCCGAGAGAACCTCTGCCACCACTAGCAGCATTGAACCACATATGCACTGTCAGAGGGGGGAAGCCGTAACTTCAAATTGTTTTTTTTTTTACTCTGCACTGTCGATCGTCAAGATTTTTTGGCGTTTAGTGACAAAAAAAGGTCTTTAAATCGATGGTTTCTACTTTATACGAAGATGGTGGAGAGCTGGGTTGGATGGTAAAATTCGATAGCTTGGCTTTTGGAGACCAGATTTGTGGTTCTGGTCGGTGTTAGTTGGAGTGCTGCAATAGAGGATGGAAGGGAAAGTGGAAAGGAGAAACTAATGATAAGGTCTAATTTCCAAAATGCGAGGTGGAGAGATGTATTAATGCATATCTCAGAGGAGGTTGGTGTAATATACCCTAAATATTTGAAGTTATGCTTTCTCAAAAGTATGGCGATAATACTTCTGAAACAGGAGGAGTACGAGGAGGACGAGGACAAGGATGGGGTCAAGAATAAAGCTCTTGAAGGCAAAGAGGAGGACAAGGACAAGAATTACGATCTTGCAGTTGCCTTCAAGGAACTCAAGATGGTTTTGGACTCAAGATGGTTTTGAACTCAAGATGGTTGCGCGGACTATGACGTCTATTTTCCTTACTATATCAAATCAACTCTTAAAAAATGTCACTTAAGAAAGGGGCAGGTTACTGGAAGGATACATCCATTTCCTACCTTGTCATACTGCTGGGACGTAAAACAGTTCAGCATAACTGAGTACCCCTTAGTAGCCTATATCCGACAGACGAAATTAAGTGGTTGTTTCACAATGTGCTTGCAGAGCAGTCAAACTGGAAGTGAATTCTACGTACTAGAGTTCTTTTTGCCCCCGAGCAGATAGACAATGAGAACATATTGTCCAGATTGAGCTTGATATTGCGTACGATGCAGGAAAATTTAACTACTTTTAAGCTTGCTTGTAGCCAAGAATTGGGGGAGGATTATCCGTTGAGGTTATTGATTTTCCGAATGGTCAGAGAAGTCATTCCATTCAAATGATTGAAGCTATTAGATTTTTTCCTACTCTTGAACCCTTGAAAGATGGAGGAGGGATATTGCAGTTGGGGCAACCAGATCAGCCATCAATGGATGCCGTAAACAGTCGAATGAATGTCGTTAGAGAAGCACAAAACTACAATTTGCCTAGTTTTGAACCCTTACAGAATCGAAAAATGGCAATGCAGCTTGACTCATCTGATCAGCAGTCAATGGATCCTGCAAACAATTGACAGAATGTCGTCACTGCAAAACGAAACATCCTTGCGGTTACTAGTTCGGAAGAAGGCAAAAAAAAGATGCAAAAAAGAGAACACAGCAAAACTGGAGTTAGAATTGAAGTTTCTTTAGAGGATATTCTTAAATGTTCGAAAATGAGTTGTGACAATGCTGCAAGGAAACTCGAAGGTAAAAGTACACTCTCAAAATTTAAAACTTGAGTTTTCTTCTTATCCTGATTTTAATTTTTAACTTGACAGTTTCTTTTCCTATAGAGTAGTAATAGCTGGGCTTTTGGCAGAATAAAGCAAAAGGTTTTTGAGACTGTATAAAGCAGAAGGTCTTATATAAATTTTTTGTTTTGCAGTTAGCATATCTACATTGAAGTGAGTCTGTAGGGGTTATGGTATCCATCGGTGGCCACCTCACAACATCAAAAAAAAATGTCCATTCTTCTAGGCCCTCGCTTTTTGAGAATCAGGAACAAACCACACAATTAAGTTCTAATTGGCCTTCGAATCAAGTCTCAGCTAGTGTTGTACGCATAAAGCCAGCATTCCAAGATGGGGATCTAGTGACAATTAGGGCGAAATATGAAAATCATATGATAAAGTTTTGGTTGTCTTTGTTGTCTACATTAGAAGAGCTGCATCAAGAAGTGGCTAAGATGCTGAATCTAGAGGCTGGAAGTTGCTATGTCAAGTACAAAGATGAGGAAGATGAGTTGATTTTAATAGTTTGTGACGACGACTGAGAAGATTGTGCCCGCCATTTTAGATCGGTGGGCAAAACTTCGATTTTGGTACAGCTTGAGCCAAAACAGACTTCACAGCTGGGGGTGGGGAATTCTATTGGCTGTGTTCGTTGTTCTAACTTCTAACGGGTTGGATCCAAAAGCATCTATTCTTTGAATGCCCTTATGCTAAAGGGTTGCGAAATATTTGTTGAGGAAATGTCTTTTTGCTAGGGACACAAAGTAATTGAGGAGGAAATCAACTTGGCTATTCCCATTTTAAAGGGTAAGTCTCTAGGTGGTTAGAACATCTTCAGCAGCTGCATGACATATGGGGAGAGAGAAACTACAAGATTTTGACCTCTAAATATATGTTGTCGCTGCAGATGGTATTGGGGAAGGGTGTTACGCTGTCTTTGATTCATGGAGGAACTTTCATAACAGAAGGGAAAACGAGCTGATTATAGCGGTATGGGCAGCGTCTGCATTGGTTCTGAAGCACTGATTTGTCTTGTTTCTGTTTTCTGTTGGTTTTGTTGTTCATGGTTCTTTTTATTCCTACAATGATGGGCTGGTTTTACTTTCTTTTGGTTTGAGCAAGTGCTTGATCCCATGCATTTTGTTTTGCTTTTCGTTCTTGTAGGACTCCCAAGGTTGCCTTCGTCCATGTTTCCCAGTTTCTTAGTCTAATGAATTACTTTACCCAAAAAAAGAAAAAGAAAAAGAAAAAATGTCAGCCAAAACAGCCAATTACCCCACTCATCACTAACTTGAGTACTATTTTCATTCAAATTTTGTGTTGTAACCATTTTAGGGGACCGTCTAGTTCTTGGGCTCCATTCAGGGCCTACTTTTAGGCCCCTTCTTCCAAAATTGTTTGTCCACTATGAAAAGTCGTGCAATTTTTTGTTCAAATTTGTAAAGAAGTTTAAAAACATGGTATACCGTAAGAAAAAAATAGATGTATATACATATACACCGGCGATCCAATCAAGGATCCCGGATTTCCCGGATTGAAGCATTTTCGGTGTTTTGATACTTTTAAAAATTGTTTTTGGGAAATCCGAGCCGTCCAATGTGTTCAAAAGGTGTTTTCCAAGGTCCACGCGTGAAATCTTCACAAAAAATACCGAGAATGGCTTGATCCAAGTAGTTTTTCGCAAAAACTATAAATATAAAGTTTTTTGCGAAAACTGCTTGGATCAAACCGTTCCCAGTATTGTTTTTTGAAGATTTCTGGCGTAAACCCTTGAAAACACCTTTTGAACACATTGGACGGCTCGGATCGTCAAAAAAATATCGGGAAGGTGGAGTCCCGGATCCGGGACTCCGGACTAGATCACTATATATATATATATATATATATATATATATATATTAGGGATCATTTTTGGTTTTTTGAATGTTTTAAAAATTGTTTTTGCAAAAACCGAATCGTCCAATGTGTTTAAAAAATGTTTTTAAAGGTTCCCGCGAGAAATCAACAACCAAAAAAAAAATACCGGGAGAGGCTTGATCCGAGCAGTTTTTCACAAAACTGGATGATTTGGATCGTCAAAAAATATCAGGAACGTGAGGTCCGGACGTCCGGAGTCTGGATTAGAAGCGTGCATTGGTGGGGAGGTAGGTACCGTATGGTTAGCTGTTAGAAAAGGCAGTTGTCGACTGTCTTTTCTCTCCATTGGGGGTGAGGGAAAGGGAACAGCAGCTATTGAAGAGTTCGGGTAAACTGAAGGATGCCTCTGCAGATTCCATTTTCATGGACGGCCTTCTGCAGCCCCCAGCAAGGCTACTCACGGTCTTTCTCTCTGTTTTTCCCCTTTCATTTTCAATTCCTTATTTATGTTTTTATTATTATTTTAATTAAAACATTGCCCCATCAAAGCAATGTGGGTTGTGCTTGTGCCCATGTTTGACCATTCCAGCCAAACCTGTGTAGGTGTTGTTGAGATTGAACCTAGAAACATGTTCTGATGGTTTGTTTTTTTTTTTTCAGTTTCGTTTTATGCGTTGATTTAATGTGTTGTTACAGATCTTATTTTTTTGAACTTATAAGATGTGGGATCGCAAGCATTTTGAAATTCGCAGGAATGACAATGAAAAGTTTTGAGGATGATACCGGACACTAAAAGTGAAACTGAATAGACATCGGGCGAGTTTTGTTCTGTTACTAGTATCTTTTTTAAAGTTTTGTTCTGTTACTCGTATCTTTTTTAAAGTTTTGTTCTGTTACTAATATCTCCTTTATGTGCCTAACTGCAGTTTCCAGTGAGAAATTACTTTTTTTTTTTATATATATATTTGGAAGTTGTGAGATAAATACTGAAACTGGAGATTGGTAGTGATGACTGATGAAAGAGAGGCATGTTACTGGGCGAGGTATTCATTTTCCATTTTCAGACATAAGTTATTTATTCTTAAAACTTGGTGATTGCCACTTTTTTTTTTTTGCTCATCGTGATAAAAACCGAGTAATTTTTGTGATACACAACGGTAGAAGTGTATAGATAAGAGAACATGCAGCCAGAATATAACAAAAAAAGGTTACTGCCTTTATGGGAATTCGACAATATCTCACTTTGTCGATAATTGCATAATTACACTACTGTTCTCGTTTTATGCCAAGCAATATCTCCCACTAATTATGCAGTTGTTCTGCAATAAAGAGATGATATTGCAATGGATTTTTGGGTGAAGAAGCAAAGATACATTCAGGTTTTTGTAGGGTTACCAACCAATATTGCTAGGTGGTTTGTGCATTTCTATTTGATTCAAAGCATAGTTGACGTTTCAAAGGCTTGATGTTTAAATGCGAAGTCTTTAAGGTTTGGTTATTGTGTCTTATATAATATGCTTTTTTTTTTACCTTAATTTTTATTAACTTCTGTTTTTAGTTCTGTTTTCAAACATCGATCATGTCGATAAATTGATTTCGGCTCAATTGTTATGCTTCAATCATGTTTGTTAGAAGGAAAAGATGTTGTCTTATTGGTTTCCCCTTTGTGTTTTGCACATGATTTTTTTCAGCATATAATAACACATAAGGCTTAGAGAAAGGGAAAACGATAGTGTTTTGCAAGTTTTGCCTCTAATGAGGATAGATAACATGTATTTTCCTGCCATGACCAAGTTTATTTCAATATCTTTTTTGGGGTCACATTTCTTTAAATGATTTTTCTTTTGCAATATTGATTCTCTATATTGCAATTTTGCAAGATTAGATACTTTGTGCCATGTTGATAGAGCTAGCTAACCACATCAAAAAGATCAGTTTCTCTCGTCTTGGTCACGTATATGATTGGTTTCTGCTTCGCCAATTGTTATACGTAACATAGAAAAACTACTCTGATTCGTGGTTAAGAATGTACTACTACTCAGCAAGGCCCCCGGTTAGCACACAGCACTCTATTGTCCATGGTTGGCCGTACCCTTCTCATGGAACTTAGGAAATCCCAGATTGAAGTCAAAACAGATTCGAGATAACAGGAAGTCTAGCAGTCCCAGCCTGCCAAACTTGAGTAATGAAGTGAAGTGATCTGAATAAGCGATCATGCATTCAATATGTTCTTCTTCTTTTGTTTTGGATAAGTAGGAGTCCTTATTATGCCCCAGCCAAAAAAAACAGTACAAGTCAAGGACACTTCCTGATGAATCAGCTATAGTCCTTCATAGGAGAAATACAAGGAATAAGAAAGAAAAAAACCAGAAGCACTGCACCTGTACAAAATACTAGGAAAAACCAGAAGCACTTCCTGTTGTATGTAAGTTATGTTCCTTTAGAGGAAGAACAATATTTCTTTTCTCTCCTTTCTTCCATGAAACTAGGTGATCCTTCTTTGCAAGTGAACATTTTTATCTTTTGTTCATTAGAGTGGAAAGTGAACCTAGGGATCACTCACATTGTCTTCAATCCAAATATAGTTGAGCCAGTTTTGTTTTGGTTTTCAGGTGCAGGCAATTTGGAACATAATTGTGATGGAACTATTTCATGCTTAATGTTGTCTAGGATGCTTCTATAAGTGTTGAGCAGGTGTTTATATAGGCAAATTATGTGAGATGGTCATCACTCTCTTATGCTAGGCAACTTATGTATACTTCTCTCTTTGTTTTGGCCAAACCATATTGTATGTGGGTGTGATGTGAATAAGTGATTGAATGGTGGTTGTGACTCTCGGGGCCATGA
Organism: Vaccinium macrocarpon; assembly: GCA_022606695.1. Taxonomy (NCBI): domain Eukaryota; kingdom Viridiplantae; phylum Streptophyta; class Magnoliopsida; order Ericales; family Ericaceae; genus Vaccinium; species Vaccinium macrocarpon. The sequence goes on from CM040179.1 coordinate 23,482,059, forward strand.
AATGAATTTTTTTTCATCAAATGAATTTTATTTTTTCCTGGAAATCCTATTGGCACACACTCCTTTCCTTTTTTCTGGATGTTTTTCTTATTGGCCAAACTGAAATGTGGGTTTGAGGTGAATAAGTGACTGAATGGTGATTGCTGTGACCAACAATGATTTTTTCGTGAGAAGTCTATTGGCACATAAGTTATTTTTCTTGCGATTGCCTCTTTATTATTTCAATAACTTATCAGAGTCATTTAAGTCCCAAGATGATAAAATAACTCCTCCATTAAGCTTTCAAAATAGATGCATGCATACACTCCATGTATTCCAAATCATGCTTCATGCTGGGTATCTGAAATTATTTGAGTGAGTTCACTAGCCTAATAGAGAAAAATCTATCAATTTTAAATGAATGAAATGCAAGTGAATGATGGACAAGTTAGGCGCAAGTCACGCAATAAGTTTTAAGAAAATCTTATGGTTAAAGGATTGAAAATCAACTCCTAAGCCACTAGATTCCTTTTTCACTAGGGGTGAAACCGGTTTGGTTCGGTCCTATTTAGGGACGATTTTGAGTGATCTGGGTAAAACCTGGTTTGGGGAAGGATGAAACTGAAACCAATTTTTAAAGATCGGTTCGGTTTTGGTTCAGTTCCAACCGGTTCGTTCCAGTTTTGATGTCGGCTTGGTTCAAGGACAGACAAACAAAGAGAGAGAGAGATAGAGAGAGAGAGAGATTTACACACAATATATAGATCGATCTACATCTAAATAAATCTGAAAAAGAACAAATTCCTAATCAAATGTCCATAATCATGTAAACATACGATATAAACAGATAAATAGATCCGAAAATTAACAAAATGAACAAATACTTGTTCTACAATATATATATATATATATATATATATATATATATATATATATATATATATATATATATATAAGAAAATGATCACCTAAGGGATCTCTTATTAAAATTTGGTACGGACCTAGCCTTTCTGAGCCTAATTTTGACGATCCGAATCGCTCAATGTTTTTAAAATGTGTTTTTAAGGGCCTACGTGAAGATTCGGCAACAAAAAAAAAAAAACCCAGAAGGGCTTGATCCAAATAGTTTTCCGTAAAACTGTACATAGCAAAAACTGTTTGGATTGAGCTCTTCCAGGAACTTTTTTTGCCGAAGCTTCACGTAGTCCCTTAAAAACGCATTTTAAAAACATTGAGCAGTTCAGATCGTCAAAATTTGATCCGGAAACTTGAAAAAAGGCTAGGTCCGCACCAAATTTTAAATAAGGGATCCCTTAGGAGAACGGGATCCTATATATATACACCGGTGATCCAGACAAAGATCCCAGATTGAAGGGTTTTGGGTGTTTTGAAGATTTTAAAAGATATTTTTGCATGATCTGAGCCGTCCAATGTGCTCAAAAGGTGTTTTCCAAAGTCTAAGCAGGAAACCTGCAAAAAAAAATACCGGGAAGGGCTTGATCCAAGCAGTTTCTCGCAAAAATTGTATATTTACTATTTTGCGAAAACTATTTGGATCAAGGCCTTTCCGGTATTTTTTGTATGATTTTCTGTGTGGACCCTTAAAAACACCTTTTGAACATATTGGACAATTCGGATCATGAAAATTTGATCCAGAACCATAAGTTCCGAGCTTAGAGATCCTGGACTAGATCGGGACTCTCTCTCTCTCTCTCTCTCTCTCTCTCTCTCTATATATATATATATATATATATATATAACCATATACTCATGTCCAAGAGAGAGAAAGAGAGAAAGAAAGAGAAAGAGAGAGAGAGAGAGAGATAACAGATCTGAGAGAGATAACACACGTACTCGATCTGTGTTAACGTATTTGAATCTTCTTTTTCTTCTTCTTTTTCATTGTTTTAAGATGGCGTTGACGTATTTGCCGACGATGAAAGAAGGCTAGACGATGACGCCGCGAGGCGGTAAGCTTAACGTGTAACTGTGGAAGATGACAAAGGGAAGGGAAAGGTGGAGAGAGAGAGGAGGCGATGTACTCTCTCATGTCTGTGTGTGATGAGTAATGACTGATGGGTGAAATGATTTTGGGATTTTGATTTTTAAGAGGGGTAAAGGGAATCAAGTAGTAATAAATATTTTTATTACCAAACCTTAGATGAAAAGGTTGTTCAGCCAAGTGGTAAAGAGTTGACCTCCCATATGTTTGGTCATGGGTTCGATCTTCACCCCCCTCATTTTTTAGTTATAAGAGTGTATTATATATATAACCGGTTCGGTTCACCTCAAAATCGTAAGAACCGGGAACCAAACTGGATTTCAAAAAAATTCACTCTGCGAACCAAACCGGGAAACGAAAAAATCGAAAAAACAAACCTGTTCGGTCCAGTTTATCATTTTTTTTGTTCACCCCTGCATCGTACCAGATACATATCTGACACGCCATATGTCTCCTAATCATTTAGCATACACATCTCACTCATTTAAAACATTAGGTTATACTCTAGGCATGTCATATAGGCCCCTTGTCACTCCGGACAAACTATAAAGGCCCTGTGTCACTCCAGGCATACCCTATCGGGCCCTGTGTCATAATTATCACATTAGAAAGTTCATTTCATGCTCATTAGTATTGCTATGGTGTCCATATGTCTCATCGTCTCAATTAATTATTCATCTACCAAGTATAGGACAAATTATCTAAAAGAAATCACAAGTTTCTAAACTTTAGAGAATGATTTGGGGCTTACCGGAAGCTAAAAGAACAAAAGAACGACGTATTAAAGAATAGTGGATAAAGGTATTGATACACCATTTCGGGTGTATGAATACCCAAGTTACGAAGTTCCAGGCAATAAGTGTATTGATACACTCTTTCTGATGTATCAATACACAAACTACAGAATCCAGAGAGCAAGTGTATTGATACACTATTTCTGGCGTATCAGCAGTACAAGAAAATTTTCATGGCAGAGGATAAGTTTCGGATGGGTCTCCACTAAACTTAATGAGATAAGACTCCCATCACAAAATTCATGGTACCAATAACTCATATGCACTAGAGAGCAAAAGATAATAAAAAAACCTTTCAACAACTTCATGGGAACAAGTATCAATTTCAAAGATCAAGCCAAGCATGATTAAAATGAGTTTTTCTCAAGGAAAGAAACCCACCATAAAAAAGATTGATTAAAGAGAAAGAGAAGCTATACACACACCCACACTACATTAGCACTTAGAAAATGTAGAAATTTCTCTACCTCAAGTGAGAGAGAGCTTGGAATCAATGTGAGAGCAAAACCCTAGCTTCCAAACTCAAGAATCCACCAATTTGAGCTTTTCCAAGGTAAATGAAAGAAGATATCAAGTTTAAGTGACCAATAGTTGAAGGATTAAGAGGAATTGTGAAATTTTTGGGAGATTTGTGAAGGTGAAGGAAGAACAATGGAGGAGGAGAAGGAGAGAGAGAGAGAGAGAGAGAGAGAGAGAGAGAGAGAGAGAGAGAGAGAGAGAAGTGGGTCGGCTGATTTGGGGAGGGAAAAATGAGTTCTGTCTCCTCTCACACACTACATATACACCCATATTTCAAATAATTACACCCTCGGCCCTTGTATTGTCTTGTGTAATGCATTTTGGCCCAATGTCACGCATATGACTAAATAATTCAACACTTAAACATTTCAAACAATTCCTTACATTAGCCCAATGTTATTTGCAAAACAATAAATATATGATTTTTCGGGTCTTTACATCAGCCTAGTCCATTGGCCTAGGTAGTCGCTGTTTTACTAATGAAATGTTTGGGATATTATTTCGATTTCACCTTGGGGGGCAAAGTTGCCCAAACATTTTTTTTTTGGTTTGACTTCACTTTTGGTGCAAGGGTGCCCAAATATTTGAATCATAGGATGTTATTTGACTTCACCTATAAGGACCCGTGTTCTTTTTTGTTTTTTTTTAAAAAAAAAAAAATTTTCGAAAATAATGTTGGGAAATGTGAGAAATGTTTTAACATGCAAATTGGGGTCAATGTGAGCATAGTAATTGCGTTTGGGTGTATCTAGAGCACATTTGAAACTTAGGGGGGTGTGTATGCAAGTAAAGAGATATATTTATACTTTGGGGGCTGATTTTTTTTCTCAATAACACATGTCTCCCTCCCTCTAAAAAGGGCAGCAGCCCCTCTCTCTTTTTCCTCCCCATATTTTCATCAAATTTCATCACAAATCCACCTCCCACACCTCTCAAACTCAAGATTCAACCACATATTCATCATCAACACGTGATTAAGAGTCCGGGTACATTTGGTTTTGCTTGGAGGAGGTGCATTTTGGTGGGGATCCAAGAACAAGAGCTAGGGCTTTCACTCTCTCATTCTTGGAGCTAAACCATTGAGGTAGGGAACAATCTTCTATCTCCTCTAAGTGTATATTGGTTGAATAATTACATTATTTGTGTTCTTGTTCCCAAAACTCTTGTTAAACTTGATTATCTCCATGAAATTGACTTTGGATCATGAATGAGTTTGGGTTTTGTGTATTTGTTTGATAAATCCATGAATTGGTTGTTGATATATCCCTATTCTATGGTTATTTGTTGTTTGAAACCTCACTTTTGGCTTGGGTTAAAACCCCCTCCATTTTAGAAAAATCTGCAAATTTTGCTCGTAATGGTCTTTGTATCGATACCCCCTTTTAGAAGTATTGATACCCAGCGTTATGTTCAGTTTTTGGTGATCTGGTATCGATACAACTTTCATGGGTATCGATACCCAGCTGTCTGTAAGGCAGGTTTTTTACCCAACTTCATGGGCACGCCCCGGCTTCGTCCGAACTCCGATTGAGGCGATTCTTGGACCGTTGGAAAGCTCTATGAGTCTACTTTCAAACTCAATTGGTCTTACGTCCATAGCCTTTTTATTTTGAAAGAAATATGCTTTTTCCTATCGGTATGTCGAATTTTCTTGAGATTCATAGTTCTATTTTCATGTTCCTTTGCTCCGGGCTTTCATTGGTCCTTCCAAGACTCCTCAAATTGACCTCTAAGCTTCAGTAACATATCGTGGTACATTTTTATGATTTGTCTTGGTTTCTTACGTCCTTTGACACTTGTTAACTTTGTTACAACCAATACACTACGAGTTTTTGAACTAAGTAAATTACATGGATGTTTTGGACACTTGTGACAGGGTATTGTGATACGTGAATTGGATTTGGATACTAAGTTGAACTTATTAATTGATAAGTGAAAATATAAATGTGAAATACATGACACGGGGCCCGAAATGGTATGCCCAGAGTGACACGGGGCCTATATGGCATGCCCGGAGAATAAATAAATGATTAAAAGGAATGAGATGCATATGATAAATGTAAAGAATACTTGAGTTATTCTAGATGTTTTGGGTATTTGTGAAGTATTGTGAAATGAAATGTTTGTGTAAATTGACTGCATTTCGAAGGGAATGAACCCACGACACGAAATGTAATGGTTATGAGGAAAATTATGGATACTCTGGTTTCATTAGATCTTTGAGGCATCTCCTAGACACTTTGTTATCGAGTTGATTTATCTTGATCCATCTTAGCTTATTTATTCATGTGCATTTTTCATTCTCTATACCCTTAGTGTTGGTAGAAATGTTTCCTACGAGCTAGTGAGCTCACCCTATCCTTCCCAGGTACACGGCATAGAGCATGAGATCGGATGCTTGGAGTGTGAATGCATGTCATGAAGATTTTATGATCATGAAGTTATTTTCTCATCTTCATACTAAGTACATTTTTGCAAGATAATCCTATAACTTTAATTTCTCCAAGCTTTTGACTATTTCAACTTATGTAAAACTATAAAACTTTTTTTATTTTTGGCATGGGTACGGTTACCCTTGGAGAGAAGCTTAATGTACTTTGACTTTGACTTTCTATGGGAAATTGTTTGACTTTGATCGATCCTACGTGGATTTTATTTGTATTTGGCTTATTGAAATTGAGGGCGTGACATCACCTTTGGGGAAAGGGTGCCCAAACTTTTGACGCCAATGGACCAATGATGTCCTTTAATTTATGAAAATTTTACCACTTCACTTATTTGTTGCTAAAATTCTTTTATTTTTGTTTGGGTAAAAATGAGGGCGTGACACCAAATAAGGGCAAAATAGTCATTTTTTATCATCCACCCCATTTTATAAAACATCCAAATTAAGTCAAAATTTATCCCCTATTTAATCCTTCATGTAAACTATCTACTTTTTTTTTATCCCTTTCATAAACATCACATCAATATGGGTCAATCCTTCAAAAAATAATGTTTCATCCAATTGGGGTCTAATGCTAATAAAAACTTCAAAATGCCAAAAATAGGACTAAAAATACTACAAGACAAAAATACACCTTCCTTGCACACTTACCGTTTTACCCCCCTTTAATTATTTATATTATTTACTATATTAATTCATTTTTTATATAATTCATTTAATTATTTAATTTCATTTCCTTTATTTAATTCATTTCTTTTATTTAACTATTTAGTTATCTCTTATATTAATTCCTACCTATTTATATAATCATTTCTTTTATTGAATTCATTTCTTTATATTAATTATTTATCTTTTTTTTCTTATTTAATTATTTAATTCAGTTTTTTAACTAATTATTTATTTATTTTATTCAATTTTTTATTTAATTATTTTTGATACCCCATTTTGCCACGCTGCTCTAGATTAATAAAAAAAAAGGCCTACTATTTTTAAGTCTAATGAAGAGAGATGCGTGAAAAGACATCGGCAACCTCGTATTATAAAATACGCGCCACTACATGAAAAATGACATATCCTGGGATCCGATCAGACAACATTGACTGTTTTGACAGTCTAAAATGTACCTGAAACAAATACATTGCAAAGCAAGATAACAAGGTGCAAGATATGTGTGCCACGAGTATCGTTGATATGTGTCATTGATCACAAGGTGCAAGAATTAAAAATAGTGCCATTGATATGTGTTCCAGCGAGATAACCTCTGCCATTGATATGTGTGCCAACAAATACATTGAAGCTCTGTCTATGTACGGAAATTTTATATAAATCAATTTCAAAGTGAATTTTCAGTTTGTGTTTCTTCATTCTCCCAGTACTTCATACATTCACAGAACATCTCCCACTATTTTTCTTTCTTTTTTCCTAATTCATCGAACAACATTATGGATGACTACTACTATTCAGATGGTTGGTCATTTGAGAATGATGTTCCCAGTGAAGAGAGCATCTCCTACAACATTTGCGATTGTACACTCGAATTTAGCACTAATCAGGTTAGTTATTTCCATTGTTTTTATTTATTTTGAAAGTAGATAAAATATTCAGATGGTTGGTCATTTGAGAATGATGTTCCTAGTGACGAGAGCATCTCCAACAGCAATCACGATTATACACCCGAATTTAGCACTGATCAGGTTAGTTATTTTCGTTGTCTTATGCATATTTGTCATTTATTTTGAAAGTAGATAAAATATGATATGTTTGGATAATGTTTTACTTATACATATTCGTTATTTTATTTTATTTTATTTTATTTTTTTATAGATTTTTGAAAGTAGAGAACATATGTTAGCTTGGGTGCAGAGAGTTGGTCTCCAAAATGGTATTGTGGTGGTTATTAATAAATCTGCTAATTTAAAAGGCGGCAAGCTCCCGAAGTGCATTCTTGGTTGTGAGAGATGAGGAAAGTGCAAACCGCACCATGAGGTTGAAAGGCAAATCTTCCATAGGAATACTGGAACTAAAAAATGTGATTGTGCATTTGAGTTACGAGGTATACCAATACTTCCAAATAGTGCCAAGTGGGGTTTAAAGATTTCCTATGGAGTTCATAACCCTAAAAAAGCAGAAAATATTAAGGGTCACGAGTACCTATCAAAGCTAAAACTAATGGAGAAACAATTTGTGGTTGCTATGGCCAACACCGTACCTTGTGAAATTGTTAGTATTTTGAAGCAAAAATACCTGTCAAACACTACAGTAATTAGAAGCATTTACAACGCTATTTTCATAAACAAGGAAATCAAACGGGGCGGTCTAACTAAAACTCAGTATGTCTTAGAGCAATTAATTAAGAAATGATATCTCCATGATTTTATTACAAATCAAGACGCCAACAAAATCCTAGATATTGTTTAGGTTCATCCTACAAGTCAAGAGCTATCTGTCAACTTTTCGTCAGTGTTGGTAATTGATGTCACGTACAAAACAAATGAGAATCAGAAACTAATATTGGAGGTTGTGGGTATCACATCCACAAATCTAAGTTACTCACTTATGTTCACATTGTTAGGGATTTGATTTTGATGATAATGTTTTTTATTGGAATGATTTTCAATTATGATGATTAATTATGATTTTTGTTGGGCATTAATCTTTCACTAAATTGGGCCATAATGTTTTTAGATCCATGTCTTATTATTGGGCTAATTGTTTAAAAAATCAAAGCCCATTTATCTTAGTTCAGACCTATTTATTTTTCTTTTTGGCCGACAAAGGATGAAGGCAAAATGAAGAAAAGGGAGGAGCCTACCCAGGAGCCTATATAAGAACCTATACAAGAGCCTATGTAGGAGCTAGTTGGGAACCTAAGAAGGAGCCTTTGTGGGAGCCCTAGTTAGGAGCCTTTGTGGGAGCCTAGGAGTGAAACAAAGAAAAACTAGAGCCCCCCTGTTCGTCCCACTCTGTTTTTATTTCTCTCTCTCTAGATTTTAATCGTGGGACTACAATATTTTCTACGGTTTTTCATCAATCAAATTATGCCAAATATATTCTCTCACTTTTATTTATTATTTGCCACTCTCAATTTGAAATTTGCAGGGCAAATTGATTTAGCCGTATTCCTGATTTTTGAAATCTGAAAAAGGGAGATTTGCTACTTTTGAGAGATTTGCAATTACTGCAAATACTCGTTGGACTATTTGAAATATGAGAGCATATATTTTTAACCCAATATTTGTCTAGTTGTGTGGCCAGAGAAATCAAAGCAAATGATATTTTGATCGTTGAGCCGTAAAGGAGAAAACATGGGATTAATTTATATGAACGTTGGAGCTGTCATTGGAAGACTTTGTGGGTTTCATTCATGGCTATTCAAAAGAAGTCTTCACCAGAGATGAAACAAGCCTTCAAGAGAATCAATCGTTCAAATACTCAAAGAATACAAGTCTGAGATATACACTGTAGATTATCTTCTTCAGACTTTAGGAAGAGAGTTTTTTGCTGTAGATTTTTATATTCTCTATGTATAAGCCTACACTTGTAAATTCACCCTTACTTAGAGGGATTGAATCACACCACACTTAAACCCACCTTGTGAGAGAGGGAACCTAATCCATTGTGTTGTCAGTTAGGATTTTGTTCCTCCATTTACTGGGTAGAGTTTGGTTGTAGTTTGTAAACTGGTCTGCTTGTACTAGTAGTGGAAGTTTGTGAACTGGTCTGTATGTACCAGTAAGTTGTGTCTGGTCTGCGTGTACTAGAGGAGTTGTTGTAAAAGAGTGTTGGCTCCTATGAAATCCAACCCTGGTGTAAGTACTGAGAACATAGTGGATATCGGTGAGTGTTCGGGTGAATATCACTGAAGAGTGGACTAAGCAGTTAGCATAACCACTATAAAAATCCTTTGTCTCATCTCTTGATTATTTCAGTACTTCAATTATCCGTTTAATTTGCTAATCCTTCTACTCGCAAAAGAAAAATTGAGTATTACAGGATTCAAACCTATTCACTCCCCCCTCCCCCCTCTTCTAGGTTGGAATATCAGGCATATCTTAATAATAAGAGGGCAGAGCGAATGACATAGGCCTTAAATACCTTAAAGAAGTGGATGGTTGGAAAAGGGCATTGTTGCCATTGATATTTGTTACAAATCGGGATTTGGCAGTTATTAAAACTATTGAAGCATGTTTCCCCACGACACATCACATCATTTGCATTTGACACATAAATCAGTGCGTAATGAAGAACTACAACACTATGTTAGGTACTAAGTTTACCATTCATGGTAGTCCGTTATTCATTTATCGACCACTTCATCTTACCAGTAAAAATGGGTTGTCATGTGTGAGGAGTATAGCTAATATCCACATGTCATAACTTATCTTGCAGATACATAGTTAAGGCCGTATAGAAATCAGTTTATTTCAGCATGGACAGATACATATATGCACCTCAAAAGCAATTCAAGTCAAAGATATAGTCACTTTATAACTTTACAAATTAAATTTGTTGCATTATATTGTACTACACTATTTAAACTTTTCTATTTAAACAAAGTGCATTATTCTATTATAGGGCCAAGTCTACACGTGCGAGGCTAAAGAAGTATTTGGAAAATACTACCATGTCATTGCTCCAAACATCTTTTGACCGCATAGAAAATATGTTGAGAAATCAATTTGGGGAAATTAAGAAGTCGTTTGAGAAATCTCTCAACATTCCATGCCATTCACAATTATGTGACAACTTTTTTATGAAATAAGGTGTCGCGTTTCATTATATACACCGGAGTTAGTCGAATTTTAGCTACAATCTGCCGCAAACGCCTACCCCCTCTCAGGTGGCTACTGCGGTTGTTCGATCAAAACAATCCACAGATTGTCATGTCTGCACGAACTTGCATGTTACTGTTCCATGTGTATTCCAATTCCGCTATCGAGTATCGACATTCATTGGAGTAGGCTCTTTATGCACATACACGGATTTAATGACGAGAGAGAACCACCCGACGGGACATCTCGTGTGGTTGACATATTACAGGGGATAGATCCATGTATGCGAAAGCATATGATAGACAGGTTTGTTGATATAGCGGATCTATCTCACAGTAGTGTTCGAGGCCCATTGTACAACACTGAACATGGAGGTCAACTTGCGAGAAAAACTAGGCAAAGTGGACGGCGCAAACCTTCTTGTACAGAAGCATCTACTTCATCTATATTGAAAGGGAAAGGAAAAAATGCAGGGAGGGAGAGGGCAGAGACGGAAAGGGAGGAGGCTTAGTAAATTCAGCATTTACCTTGGCAATTTCAACAATATATGTCTTACACTAAAGATGTTAAAGCTGATAGTCATTATGGATTTAAGGTGATAGTTGCTCAAATCTATGGCACTGAGGAGGGCTGGACTCACGTACGATAGGATCTTATTTAAGAAATTCATTAGAACGGTTCATCCACAACATAATATGACAGATGAGGTACTACATTCACTAAGCTGTTTCCTACCTATGACTAATGTGGCAAATTGGATGGACTGTATGAGTTTGGGGGTAGTCATCGCATTACGGTACAATATTGTACTACGTACGTTTGACCAGAATGTTGGAGGTTGTTTTACTCACTTGCCCTTGAGATCCCCTCTAGTTGTAGTCCGACAACGCAAAAAAATAGCTATTGTTCATCTTAACAATCACTTCGTGTAACTTTTTTTACACAGATGTCGCTAAAAGATGGGCTTTTACTTATAATATACGTGTTGATTTGTGGTTTGGCATACTGGGCGTCGTTCCAGGACCACAATTTAAAGGCAATATTAATTAGGGTTGAACATTGTCAATTGTAATATTTATTCACTTTTAAATGTGATCGTAATATTTATTTACTTTTAAACATTAATGTAATATTATTCACTTTTAGAATTTTTTTTTTATTGTTATTCATTATTAAGACAAATTAATTAACTAATTAAAATATAAAGTCAAATTTAAATCAATATAAAAAAATAAATGACTTGTAAATATAATTTGAGTAAACTAAATTAAATAAGTAATTAAATAAATAAAGTTAAAAGAAAAAAAGATAAAAGATAAAAAGAAAAGAAAAAAAAGGGGGAGTTTGGCCGAACAGGGGAGCGGGGCTTAACAGCTCTCTTTCCACTTCTTCCTTCTGCAAAAACCGTCATAAACCCTACACCTCTCTCTCTCTCTCTCTCTCTCTCTCTCTCTCTCTCTCTCTCTATGATGAAGCTCCCAAACCTAAACAAAATACCCATCAAATACAGACCCAAAGCAATCGAACAAGCCCAGAAGGCCCTCACCGAATACCTCCACTCCACCAGGTCCTTACCCTTCACGTACGCCGAGCACATTAGCAAGTACTCCCATCATTCTCTCTCTGAGGTGGCTTCTAAAGTCCGTTTCTCCCCCTCAACCTTCTTCAATTCCCTCCAGAGGTTCCTCAGGTACCACCCCATCAATGAATTTGAGTTTTTCTATGAGAGTATTGGGATTAATTATGTTGAAATTAATGGGTTCTTGCCCCAAAACAAGTTCTTTCTGTGTGAGGATCTGAGGGTGTTGAATGTTGCTTGTGCATTGTCTTCTTTTGGTTTCCCATGGAATCATTTGGGTGAATTGTATAGGGAGGAAATTTCGATTTTCAGTAGAGACCCAAGTGACTTAAGTAAAATGCTACTTGGGTTTAAAGAATACGGGTTCAATAGCATAACCGTAATTGGGATTTGTTTGGTTTTCCCTCAAGTTTTGGGTGGGGGACATGAAATGCGTGGTGAAATCGATGCGATTTTTGGCGATTTGAGAAAGTTGTTTATTGATTTTGATTTGGTGAGTTTTGTGGAGGGGAATGTGGATGCTTGGGTTGAGGTTTGTAGGAAAGTACGGGTGTTTTATGACTTGGGTTGCCAGAAGGGTGAGCTGGGGGAAGTTATGGGTAGGAGCAAAATAACTTTCATAAAATACCCAGAAGAGGTTTTGGTCAAGAAAACGGAGTTCTTTTCTAGATTGGGTGTTTGTAAGAGTGATATTGGTCTATTGCTTCTTGAAAGACGTGAAATTCTGGATTTCGATTTAGAGAACCCACTGGTTTCCGTGTTGGGGTTTTTGAAACACATGGGAATGAACGAGGTAGAAGTAAAGGCTATTGCTCAAGAGTATCCTTATGTTTTGGGAAGAAATAAAATGGCTAACTTGCCTCATGTAATGAGAGCTTTGGATAGGCATGAATGGTTCTTTAATCAGATGAGATTTGGGAATCACCAATTATTAGGTACTTACTCCATTGGCAATCCGAATAAAGATTTGGACAAGGATTACAAAAGTAGCCTGGATAAGATACAATCTACAAGGACCCCTGTTCACACAATTAGCAAGCTGAATTTCTTGCATGGTATTGGGTTTGGAGAAAATAGGTTGACCATAAAAGTCCTAGCAGACTCGCACGGAACTAGTACCGAGATAAAAGAGCGGTTTGATTGCCTTCTCAGTAGTGGGATTGAATATGCAAAACTATGTAAAATGGTAAGGTTGTCGCCGAAGATCTTAAACCAAAATTCCGAGATTCTTGAGAGGAAAATTAAGTTTCTTTGCAAGGACATGGGATCTTCGTTGCAGTATCTTGATCTATTTCCTGCCTATTTGTGTTATGACCTAGAGAAAAGGATTAAGCCTAGATACTTTTTCCACACATGGCTTTTAGGGAAGGGGTTTAGTGTAAAAAGGTACTCTGTTGCAAGCATGATAGCAACTAGCGAGAAAAGTTTTATAGCTCGTCTTTATCGAATGCACCCAGCTGCTCCAAAACAGTGGTTGGAGTGTTTCTCAAACCCGAACCAGAGGCCTTATTGCAGGAAATGTAGATAAGATATCAATATTGCACCACTCTGGACAAGATGGTTACCAAACACCAACAATGTGACAAGTTAGTATCACAGTGGAAAGCATCACGGGATTTTACTTGTAATTATAGTTGATTGCTTTGGAAAAAAAGATCTGTCCAAGATTATCTCAAAATTATTTTTACTGTTCGGTTCATCAATGGAGACAGGGGATCCATTTGCACAAGTCTCCTATGACAATGTTTGTCGATTCTATTCATTCCTGGATTCTGGTTGACAGTGATGGCGCGGATGCTAAATTTGTTAGCAGTTTTTTTGTCACCCATTCTGATACAACTTCAGCAAGGTGCTGACAATCCTTATTGCAGCTCTAGAGGAAGCCAAGGAACTGTATCAAGAAACCATGTAAGCTTCACTTACTCCCTCTAAGCATTGGCATTTACTCATTCTTTTCATAATTGAGAGGATATATATTAAAGAAGACATCAAGGAGATGCCACCAGTGTACAAAAGAAGGCCAATGCCAAGCATTAGTTTTCATGACATTCCGCAAAATATTGTTGTTTTCTTTTCAAATCCTCAAAGGTATTGAATGTGAAATGAGACAATGCGAATCTCTGCCACAATTGTGGCAGCCAAGCTGGAAATGGCGAAACATTAACACATCGGTCTCTCCCTCTACACACACACACACACATTTTCTTTTACTCAACCAGAGACGACTTCGGTTCTTTCGCTTCAATTTATTAGCAATTCATCTTTTTCACATGTGGTCCCACATGTTTTCTCTATCTGAAGTGTTTATTTTTCTTTTTCTGTGGGTTGCTAGTTATTGCTTGACAGTAACTTATATTTCATGGATTCTGGGGAATTCTTTTGTTGGTGTGCTTTCTGTTTGATTCCCAAATCCTATCCTCATATTTGAAAAAATTCCCAGAGACTTCTCAAGTTTTCAATACGAAGTTTTTGGTCTCCATTTTTCTTGTGAAAAAAAATAATATTAACCTCTGCAACTGTTGTGTTTGTTTTTTCAGCTTTTAAGCTTGTTAAAAAGTTAGAACCTTCTAGCTGTTATTATTGGTGGTTTTCTCTTTACATTCAGAATCACTTTTTTCAAAGGCCAAGTTGAAGCTTGCTTTGCTGCTCACATCAAGGCTAGGCAATCGAGAAATGTCTCCTGGCCTTCGAATTTGTGCTTTACCCTCCAAAAACGTACGCCTTGTCTGCGGGTATGGGCCCTTTCAGGTGTCCGCATTGTGTGGGCTTTCTGCCCACTTTTACGTACTTCGTGAGGGTACACTTTTTCGGAACATGGCCTTTAGATCTTCACACTCTCGTCCTCTCACAACCTATCAATCTTTACTTGAAGGGAGAGAGTATGTATTTGAGTATTTTCTTTTTGTTATTAGAAAATTGGTGTACACTTACATTCAGATGTAGCTTTTCAAAAAAAAATTCAGACATGTCTCTGGAATTAGAGGAGCTTTTCTAACTGTGAACTAGCATTGCTACACCTTCGTTTTTTGTAGTTGTTTTTTGTGGTTGTGTAGTTATTGAACTTAAGATTACAAAGTCTATAAGCTTGTGCCTCAAGCCTCGCCTCTTGAGGGATGAAATGCCTTGCATTAAGTGTTTGCCTTTGAAAACATTGTTCGAATAGCAATTATTTATTTGGGAATAGTGCGAGTAAAGTGTAAAGGGGAAGTGGTTAGGTACTTAGGTTATCCTTCCGAATGATCCATTACACGTTACATTACTTTGGAATTGTAGTACTAGTTGGACACAAAATACAAGTTTTTTTTTGTTCATTTGCATGATCTAGTCACTTTTGAGAATTTTATCAAAAACCTTATACTGACTTTTGCCTTTTGTAAAAATGGGTACTAATTGGATCATTGGATATGTGTAAACCCAGTCTGATCCATTAGGAAGACATGACTAAGGATTAACCTTCGATGAGAACGCAAGCAGAGTTGCACCAGTGAGGTTGACGCATACAATATTCATTTAATGTTGGGACATTGGCTCTTCTTCTTGATGCACTTCCATTAGTGGGTACGCTGGTGTGTAAAGTTGCACATTTTCGGTTCTCTCAGTGAGTTATTTGCCATGCCTGAGTGGTTTCAAAAGTTCTTCAACAGGTAAAGCTGTTTTTTTTAACCGTCTCCCATATACAAGTAGTTCTTGGAGTTGTTTCTTGAAAACACAACCTCGATAAACTTATTTTCAGAAGTCATTGAAGCCTAAAGATTGTGTTTTAAAGGTTTGAGACATAGGTTCAAAACATGTGATTGAGAAGTGCAATCCCTCATCGTTTGAGTTTGGTGAAAGAGCAACTACTTTTTTTGTATTGTTGGAGTCCTGTGTTGGGATTTGCAATCTTGTGTTTTGATGCTAAAATATTATGAAATGCAGGAATGCTTCAGCGTCAGGTACTTGATAGCGCTTCAGCGTCAGGTCAGCCCTGCTGAGTGATCAAATGGGGGCCATTCTGGACCCATGGAATTGATCCTAGACGTTTGTTTTATTCAGTTTATCCATTCACTTGTCCATTTCAAGAGTAAGATTGAATTTAACATTCATAGGTGTATGCTCGGATCATATTTTCTTATGGAGTAAAAGTGCTAGTCCTACTATGATTCTGAAGATGTGTTGTGAGATAAATACATTCATATGCTGTATTATTCTGATCCATTTGGTTTTTCGACTGGATGAATGGCAAAGGATTTTTGTGTTTGAGTCTGGAAACATGAAAAATTCTTCAACTTTGTCACCTAAACATATTCACAGGAAAGAAAATTGTGTAGATGAAGAAGACCCACAATGCCCCAGAGAAATAAACTCTTGTGTGCCTTGTGAAGACAGACAATGATTCTCATCATTAGTGGCAAATATAAGATTTGTACTTTTGAGTTGAATAACATGTACTTTCACATCAGTAACAAGTAAATTCTATAAGCATATATTGCTATTTGCGCAGGTTTGGAGGAAAAACAAAATAATTTGTGTAAAAATGTAGTCCTCATTTAATTTTATTTCCACGGCCATAATGAATTGATAAAGTGGAAGTTTTTCAGCCTTTTCTCTTGCACATACATAATTTTTTATATTATTTTTCATCCAAAAAATTTCAGGGCTTAATACCTCAACTTTATTAGTTAATTATATAATTGCTAATAAGCATCTGCTCGTGGGCATATCGGTCTTAAAAAACAAGGGCCTTTCAGTTTCTGTTGCACAATAAATTTTAGAACTATTTTTTAAGAATATCTTCAACCCGGACCATTGCTTGGTTTAAATTTTAGAACTTAGCCAATCTCTTCTCTTCGTCTTGGTTCTTTCAACGAGCTTGGTTTACATTCAACAAGAACTTCATCAGTAGATCGTCCTGTGCCAACTTCATCAAACAACATTGCACATCTGAGAATGTTAGTGTATTATCTTCGACATAAGCCTAAACTATGAAAGTCTCTCTCCCTCTTCACGGACACAAAATACACCCTACCGATCTAGCAACGACTTGAACCACCATTACTTGATTCTTGAATTTGATTTTATGCTTTTATGATGGAGAACACACTTCTAATTGGTTTTATATATATATATATATATATATATATATATATATATATATATATATATATATATATATATATATATATATACACACACACACACGTTATAAAGTAGTTTTAAAAAATGAGGACTTTTTCCAAGATAGTTAATAATTATGATTGATTAACATATTGAGCATGCCACAGGTCTGCTCTAGGGTCTTACAAAGTACAACATTCGCGAGAGTGAGCTTGAGCAAAAGTACAAGCATGAACTTGAAAGGTTTTTCTAATCATATCTCAAACTACTAAAATTCGCGAGAGCGAGGTTTGAAACCATGGGCACAATGTTAGGATTGAGAAGGAGAGTGCAAGAAATTTTGAAGAATTATGTGATTGAGATTTTAGAAGGTAGTAATTGATCCCTGGGCATAGCATGAATTCGTTATTAGTTTTTTTTTTATCCAAATTAGAGGAGACTCAAATCCATACTTTTTTACGTGAAAGAAAAAATCCGTACTTTTTTCTCTCTACATTACTTTTCACTCTCTTATTATATTTATAAATGTGCCATGACTCATATGTTGAAGAAAATACAAAAAGTAAAAACGTTAGATTTGAGTTTTAAAAAAAATAGGTTTAACATTTGAAAAAGTATAATCAAATGAAGCTTTTGACGCAAGATGTGGCTAACTCATGCGATAAAACTCTTGGATCCCTCAAACTGCATTCCAGGATCGAGCCCATTTCCTCATTTTCTCCTTCCCATGTAATAGATTAAAAATGATGAATGACAATTTTTTTTTTGAAGCTTTTCACCCCGAATATAAATTAAAAAATGGGTTCTGAATGGCGAGAAGGTGTGAGAAAAGAAAAAGGAAGTCCTTTCTCACAAAATCTCAATCATTTATGGGGAGAAGGGAGTAGCCAATCAAAATATTTTATTTTTGTACTTTTCTCTTCATTTTTCACCAAAATGACTAATCCAAACAAGATTCGGGTAAAAATCACAAGGAAAAAGCTACCAAAATGACTAATCCTTTCTTTTCTCTTATCATGAAATCATCCAATCCAAAGCGGTTATTTTTTAAAAGAATTTTCAATAAAACCCTATAAATTTGTTTTCCAAATTCGAAAAAAACAACATTTCCATGTGTGTTCTGAAAAAAGAAATATAGGGGAACTTGACGCTCAAACGAAAACACTAGTACTGGTAGTAATTAGTAAACACGAAAAATGGAGGAATTGGGCGGAGGAGGAGGCGGAGGCGGAGGGTACTGGTGGTGGGCCGCCGCCAGCACCGCCCAGATTGTGTTGGGTATAAGGTCCTACCGCAGAGGCCACGCTGGCGACTCCCATCTCATGCCCTTCAATGCCTTCATTGTCGCCTCTCTCTTCGTCGGCGCCACCGCCTCTGCCGCCGTCGCCGCTCTCCGGTCATCTGGCATCTACTCGGTACTTCTCTCTCTCTCTCTCTCTCTCTCTCTCTCTCTCTCGGTACTCAATGAGAGTAGCTCAAACTTGGATGTGAGTTTGCACAGGGAGTTTGAGATCTCTATCGAGATTGATTTGGAATAGTCAGGCAATATCAATAATCTCTCATGGTAAGAATCATAGATATTCAAGGTTCCCAGTAAAATGTATCTCTTCGACTTCTAATCCGCTATTTATCCAAAAAAATCCCCCATCCGCTCTAGTTTCGCAGACCAGATTAACTCAATCTGTTATGTTTTGTTCAAATTGGATATTAAATCCTTTCATTGGAAATCGACTAATGACTAAACCTCTCTCGTGCGTGCGCGCGCGTTAAATATTAAATCTTGAATCTGAAAATCACATTCCTTGATGTGAAATCCACTTATATCCAGCCAGTGCCTTGGGAAATTTGTCGATTGCTTGTGATTCTAGGAGAAGGTATTTGAGGACTTTCATGATCCTTTTGGTGTGACGTTCTTTGCCAGTTCGCCTATACAATGGCACAGGAGGAGGATCCTGACCATTGACAATTTGCTCTAGTAGGTGCTTCATATGTAAATGTGTTACTGTTTCAAAAGATAAAGTTGTGTAAAGCCGTGGCCTTTACAAAGGAAGAAACAGTGTATAGGTGTGGAGCAGACGGTTGATTGTCTCCTCCAATTACGTTGGCTGCTGAGGCCTCTGTTCCTTTTTCTGTATTTGGTCATGCCTAATGCTGGAATGGGGACAGTATTGGTCGGAGGAGTGTGTACGAAGTGGTTGCTCCAAGCCTCATTTGTTGCATTTGGAATTAAAAGGAAGAGGTTAAGTTGTGTTGAGTGACTCATGATAAAGGAGATCCTTTTTTAGTTGTTGTGAAGGAACAAGAAAGGAAAATCCCTCCTCAGATTCTTTTCTTCCTTTTGCTCGTGATTTGGAACATGTAGGTGTTTGGTTCTTTCTTATGGGTGTGGTCTTTTTACTTGGCATTTAGTCGGATGGCATGCCCCTTTTTGGTGCTTATGTATTGAAGACCATCAAAAAAATGAGAGAAAACTATCGCTAACTCAGAAGCAGAAGTTATAAACAGGATTACATTTGGAATCATACTGACAACCTAGTGGGTTAATGTGAATAAAAGGAAATTTTTATGGTGTGGGTGTTAGCTTAATCCCTTGACTGTGCTTTTACTCTCTTTCCCCTTGTTTTACACGTCTATGGTTTTTTCAGTCCTGACCTTTTGGCTTGAAATGACTGGCCAAGACTCTCTCTCTTAATACTGGAACTTCACCTTTCATCTAACTCTAACATTGTGTTGCAAAACCAACTAGATTTTTTTACTTTTTTTGATAAGTACAGCAAAACTAATTGGATTGTCCATTTGGGATTGCATTTACTGGAGTTCCCTCACTGGTACTGGTTGCATGTTTTTTTAGGTTGAAGACATGAAGGAAGCTGGTTCAAATATAAGGACTGGATTAGGGGTTCCTCCACGGGCACAAGATAAATAGATTTTTGAAATTTAAGGTAGTTTCATTCCCCTGATCTCCTCAAATGACTTCTTGTTCAAATATTTTTCCTCTTTTCCTCCCACTGGTTAAGACATTAGTTTTCCTGGCATGGATAAGTAGCTAATGTATTGTTCACATTTATATACAGGATTTTTCCCGAAACACATTCCCTGGGTTTATCACTTTCCGTTGGTTTTTGGTGTTGATTCTCAACTCTTTATGTTAGTATAAAAGGAAAGATAGTCGGAAGCCAGAAACTCTTCGGGCCATAACTGATGTTACATGGTTCTACAGCTTGCTTCTTAAACAGAAGTAGGTAGAGGGTACATAGAGTCTTCTGTATATTCTCATTCACATCCGATGTCTGTTGCTAAAAAACACACCCGATCACCCCTGGTTTCTTTGTAGAAGCTTGACATCAATCATTTCTGTTTCCTGAGTTTTGAGCAATCTCTCTCATGTATCACATTATGTCTTGCAGATCAAGAATGTTGATCTTGTATAAGAATTCATATTCTAATGCAGACTAGGGATCTTTCCAATGTATTTGAACCTGACAATTATTTTTTTGATGAAGAACAAGATTTCCTTGATTTGGCGGTAGCATGCTGTTAGCATTATTTCTAGTGATTTTTGACGAAATTTTGTCACCATTTTGGGTTGCTGAGTTGGACAATTTAAGAAAGTTTCCAGAATACTTGATTTTGTATGTATTTCAGTCGTAATTACTTGGATTCGCAGACATATCCAGATATATTCTGGGATGACAGTGAAAAGTCATCCAGGTTCGAAATACTCATTGCCGTTGACCTCTTCAGTTTAAGCTAGTGTCCTTGCTTATGCAACTGATGGTAAAATGTTTTTTGTTTTTGTTTTTTGACTCGATGTTAAAATGTTCTACGAGTGTATAAGGAGTGACAGAGGGCTTTCATCTCTTTCTCAGAGAATAAGGATGTTGCTGTTGCCCCTATGTGAGAGACATTGTCACAAGGAATATTGATTTAACCATACTTTTTTTTTGCTAGTAAATACTAGTTAAAATCTTAGTGGGGAATAAAAAGGGATGAAGCAATTGGTAATACTCATATGGCCTCATTTGATTCGTGGATTAACGGTCTGTGATAGAACTAATTGTACCATTTTTTGGTTTATCCCATGTTTGGTTTTCAAATGATGCTCAGAATTGTTAATCCTGGTATTATTTTTATCCATATATGTGGGATACTAAATAATTCCAGGGGGAGGTGGGATTGAGTGAGATTGACAAAGATGGGATTGTTTACGAAAATATTCGGATGATATTCGAATTGTTCTCAAAAAGTATTTTCAAATTTGTTTTGTAAAAAAGATGATTTAAAAAATTTATAAATATATTTTCAAAATTTCAAATAATATTTTCTATAAAAAAATTATTTTAAAAAAATTCCAAGTTTTTTGGAAATAATTATTTATCTAAAAAACTTTATTTATACAAAAAAAAAAATTCCAAAAAATAAATATATCTAAAAAATTATTTGGAAATAATATTTTATAAAAAAATCTTTTTAATAAATTATTTTGGAAATAATAAAATTTTAAAATAAATTATTTTTTTTAAATGATTTTTTAAAATTTTTCCAAAATAAATTTTTTTCAAAAACTGTTTTCCAAAAATATTTTTTTAAAAAATAATTCAAAAAAAAAAAACTTTTTTAACTCTTTTTTTCAAAAAAAAAAAAAATTTATTAAAAAAATTATTAATCCCACCTATTTCAATCCGCGAATCAAACGAGGCCATAATGAATAAGATCCAGTTCACCCCTACCTTAATGCCAAAGATCAAATTTCTTTTCCCTTTGTTATTTTGGTTAAGCTAAACAAAATTTCTTTTCAAATGATTGTTGAAGCAACTAATGTTTTGATTGATGTACCCCTAGTGTTTCAGTTTCGTCTAGTTATGGTTCTGTGGAAACATAGAAAGTACATATTAGTGTTTTGTTGCTCGAGTATGACTTCCTTTTCAAAATGAAACTGCTTGGATCCGGGAGACCTGTAGTGAACTTAGTAATAAGCATAGTGCTTGCGGGAATAACATAAGATTTTTTTTTTTTTGATAAGTGAATAATTGTATTAAAGGAAGCATTAAGGGATGCTACCTGTATACAAATAGAGGCCGCTGACCAAAAGGCCATATACACCATCATGTGAAATAAAAGATCAAACCAATCAAAAAATTGGTCAAAAGAAGGATAACATTCTCTCTTGTCCCAACTATACAAGCTATTCACCAAAAAACTTTTGATCCTAAACAAAGGCTTTTCTACTCCATCAAAACATCTTTGATTTCTCTCGCCAAATATCCGAACACGCTTCCTTATCATTCCCACGCTTGCACCTCTCTAAGCAATTAGAAGTTCCATGACATTTCTTGACATAGCCCACTGAATACCAAACCAAGACAACAACAAAGTCCATAAATCTCATGCCAGTGGACAATGAATGAGAAAGCGATCAACTGTCTCCATATCTTTTTTGCACATACAACACCAATTAACAATGATTATCCACCTTCGAATCAAATTATCGATTGTAAGAATCTTTCCTTGGCTGCACACCAAACAAAAAAAAAAACCCACCTTCCCGATTGCTTTCCATGGAAAGAAAGCTCTTCCACCCCTCTTAATAGATTTGACAAAATGATTTCACTGAGACTCCCTTGATTTAGAAAGATTCCATACATCATAGAAAAATAAAGCTATCAAAGCCTCCACCTCTCGGTCAAGCAGTTTCCCTACGCAGCGTATATCCCAAACTATATTTCTTTCACAAATTTAATGGTAATCAAAAATGGATGCTTCCCTGTTGCAAGCCAAACGATAGATGAAAAGCATACGGCAAACTATCATCCCCGCACCAAACATGCTCCAAAACTTCATCATTCTTCCATTGCCAACCCTAAAATGAATGGACTGCACAAAAATCTCTCATTTATTCATAATACCCCTCCAAACTGCCATTCCATGTGGCAGTCGCACCGAAAGGGAGGACCATCCTCCCCACCCACCATACTTTGCTACAATCATCCTCCACCATCTTTCCCTTTTACACGCAAATCTCCAAAGCCATTTTCCCAACAAGGTGTGATTAAATAACTTTAGCCACCTCCCTCCCAACCCTCCCTTTCTAATTGGAGCACAAATTGTATCCCAGTCAACAAGATGGTATTTAAACTCTTCCTCCATGCCTCCCCAAAGAAGTCTCTTTGTACTTTTTCAAGTCTCTTTACAACCGAAACCAGGATAACAAACAAGGACAAAATACATAGGCAAAGGGCCAAAGTTGAAAGTTTACTTTTGATTAACATTAGTGTACCTCCTTTTGAAATATAATGATGCTTCCATCCCTCCAATCTCTTCAAAAATCCTTACCACAACTGAATTCCAAACTGCCTTGGATTTAAAGGATGAACCCAAGGACAATAACATAACAAATTCTTTTATGTATCTGCTAAACAAGCAATTTTGTTCATGCATCTAGTGACATCCAATAAATATGAATTTTGGCATTATAGCTATTTTTGACATGTTCTATGAATACAAGTTTCCAATCATCAAATTGATAGCTCCTATGTGCTAATGTGACAAATTGGTTGTAAGTTTGATAGTAAAAGGGGGATTAGATTTTTCCATGAAAAAAGGAAGGGAAATCCTTATTTTCCTCTCTCTTGTTATTTCCTCCCTTGTTCACCAATAGATTTTACAGAAAATTGGTGTAAAGACCAAGCTTGAGGCTTTAATTTGTGTTTAGTCCAGCTTAACTTATTTTAATGCTTCTAATACATTGATAAAAAATATTTAATGGCTCAAGGACAACATTAGACAAAAATACCATTAATGAAATCCACACTCACGCGCGCATCAAAAATGGGGTTTTGTTCCAATATTCCGACAAAAGTGAAAGTCAGCACACTTTTGATGATGACCTTGGCGACAATACTAGACCCTAGTGACCCTAGCGACACTATTGATGATGACCCACCCACCCGTCCTTTCTCTCTCTCTCATGAAGGAAATTGAATTTTCTGCCGACAAGTTGATGTACAATATGACCAAACCTTTAACTTTTTCGTGACCCATCACTTTCCCTCTCTCTCATGCGTGGGTCACTCTTTAATTTTGCGATTTGGTTCAATTTTGGATTCAATTTTGGGTTTAAGCACTTAGGGTGCATTTTTCATTATAGGGTTTTAGCTGTTTAAGCACTTTCATAGGGTACCCTAGGATTTAGGCATTTAGGGTGCACTTTCCAATTATAGGATTTTAGTTATTTAGGCACTTTCATAGGGTACCGTAGTGTTTTAGGCACTTTTATAGGGTACCCTAGGGTTTAGGCATTTAGGGTGCACTTTCCAATTATAGGGTTTTAATAGTTTAGGCACTTTCTTAGGGTACTCTAGGGTTTTAGGCACTTTCATAGGATCCCATGAGGTTTAGGTTTAGGCATTTTCATTAGGTTTGGGGGTTTAGGCACTTTCATTGGCTAGTGGGGGCATTTTTGGAATGTGTAGTTGATTTGTCCTTTTGGCATTAAAGAAAAAGTTAATGTCCTTATTGAAGTAAAGACCCATTTATTATGTCCTTCTAAAAAACGGACCCTAGATTTTATCCATTGGTGAAGAGATTTGATAAAATCTTAAATTTTTGCATTGGATTCTAAAGCAAAAATCTTAGATTTTATCAAATCTCTTCACCAATGGATAAAATCAAGTGCTTGATTTTATCAATTCTTGATAAAATCCATTTGAGATAGTCCGAATTCCAAACACGCCCTAATTAGGAAGGAGAAATTCCAAAAGGATACATGTACTAACTGATAAAAATATGGTGCACAAAACAAGGCCAAACGATGGATGCAATATGGTACCTTTTATACATGGGTGCACCCATTGAACAACTACTACGCCGGCTGAAAAGGTTTTCAAGGTGCACTAACAGAAATGAGAAATAAGAAATAAGAATGTGAAATCACTTGTTTTTAACATCTGTTCGAATAAAATCAAATTGCGAACTACCAGAAATGAGAAATAAGAATGTGAAATCACTTGTTTTTAACATCTGTTCGATTAAAATCAAATTGTTTCCTACAAGGGAAGCACGTCTTCAGATAGAAATCCATTCTCAATTCAAAAACAGGCACGAACCACCTTCCAACAATCCATATTAATTCAGGAAATACTATGTTCAAGCAAAATCTATAGCTGAAGTTATGAGTTCCAACCATTTGCCAATCAAAACTTGGACTCGGCAAGTTATATCAGCCCCCAGAGAGAAACAAGATTTCGGAGAACCATCAATGGCTGAAACATAGCTTTACAGAGAGATGCAACTGAGGTAAGCAGAACCATTACTGTATGCATACACTTCAAGCTGGGACATAAGACTCGAGCATTATTTGAGCTGGGGAAGGCGATAGGATCTCAACAATCAAATAAGTGAATTTCCACTGCTTGTCCACCTTGTCTTTGAACATCTCTGTATAAACTTTTCCAGCTCCTTGGGGTCCCCGAATATAAAAATTAACCTGTTTATTCAATTGGTTAAATCAACGACGAGTCAAAGACCGAACAAAGTTCTTATACTAGATCTTGTTTAAAAGATCCATCACTCTTTTGGCCATTTCCTAGTGAATTTATTAAGAGAATTTAAGGGACTGAAAGAAAATTGAATTTCTTATTTGGATTCAGAATTCGCACAGGCATGCCATTCAGCATTTTGTATGGCTAAATGAATTTGCTTACAGCTTTGAACAAAGTTCTTATACTAGATCTTGTTTAAAAGATCCATCACTCTTTTCGCCATTTCCTAGTGAATTTATTCAGAGAATTTAAGGGACTGAAAGAAAATTGAATTTCTTATTTGGATTCAGAATTCACAGAGGCATGCCATTCAGCATTTTGTATGGCTGAATGGATTTGCTTACAGCTTTTTGCTATTCTTTTTTGAGTTTGTGGCCAATGTTTGGTGCAGCTTCTGCTCACAGGTGAAGAGGGGAAAATACAACTTAAACAAGCTGGAAAAAAATGAACTCCCTCCGTGACAAAATGGATGTCCATTTTGATGCATTTTGTTTGTCCATTTTAAAATGTCAAAGGGACAAAACTAATTATGTTTCCCCTTTGCCCTTCTCTAATTAATTAAAATATTAAGACAAAAGGACAAAAGAAGTGATGATTGAATAGCATTCTTGCCATAACTTGGAAAAAGTAATGATTGTGTCTCCTAATTTTTTTGAAATCCATAAAATGGACATCTATTTTGGGACGGAGGGAGTAATCTGAAAGATTAGCGGATAGGTGCTTTTATCTTTTGGTTACTTATTCTCATGAACAAAGGCGGGCCCTCCCCAATTATGATGAATTTTGAGATGCACGCAAGGAGTTACCTCGACATGCTCAACACCATCTTCATCGGTCCATGTCCTATTAGGAATTCGTTGACGAGCAGCGCGATTTCTACTTTCCTGGCCATAGCCTGTAACTGGGGATCCAATTCTCACTCTAACCTGACCCAAAGAGAAAATTTAAAGCATTTCAACATTGAACCTGTACCGAAAGTGTACACAAACATAAATCACTATATCTAGTCTTTCTGCTGAAACCGTATAGCCTGCATTAGGGCCTTTAAATACCATGAGTTCCATAAAAGTAGAAAGCTAGACTACGGCAATGGATACTGATAAATGCTCACATAGATTCCCCTTGGATTTGAAGTACTCAAGCAACTTATAAAACTAAAACCCAAGGAGATTTTGAAGGTAATGGCAAAATATAAAGGTCACCAAGTGGAAAATTGTTGTTTAGTTGGAAAGTTAGAGAGTACAAGGATGGTGGAAGACTTATGGAAAGTAAAAGTATTATGGTCATTGAGATGGGCTGTACCACCTGAGGTAGAAGGTGATCAATTGGCTTTTGAGAGAGAGAGAGAGAGAGAGAGAGAGAGAGAGAGAGAGAGAGAGATGAATTTCTGGAGTGGCGAAGGCAAAGTATGGGAATAGGACGAAAGTAATTGGATAGTTCTCATATAAACTTTTCATGTTTTTGTGATAACTAGGGGAAAATTGTTGAGACTAGCTAATCTTGGAGTAGAGATTATGTGCCCTAGATGGTAAAATGCCAAGTCGCTGCCTCTGGTGGCCTAACTCTGTCAGTGGCAGTGATATCCTGTATGACACTCAGAATGGAGTAGCTCAGGTGCACATAATCTAGGTGAGCCTATGCGAGAGTGGAGTAGTTCAGCTCCCCAAAGATGTGGCACAAACCCAAGGGCATCTAAGGCTACTCACAACCTAAGTAGCATACGGAGCCTTAGGGTCCTAGTCCTAAAAGTGTTCCTTGTTGAGAGAGCATTTAGCAAAGGCAAAAAAGGCTGAATGCACATGCTTTAGAGAAGGGATGATTCGGAAGAAATTTGCTCGAATGCGGTTGGGAGATTGTTTGAGCCAACAAGGATATCAAAATGCAAAAAAGGCTGAATGCACATGCTTTAGAGAAGGGATGATTCGGAAGAAATTTGCTTGAATGCAGTTGGGAGATTGTTTGAGCCAACAAGGATATCAAAATGCTACTTCAAGATGCCTCTGCTCAAACTAATCCGGGGTAAGGCCTCAAATGCCTTATTGTAGACTGAAATAGCTTCAATATGGAGGGAGGATTGCCTCATGACTCACATCATTGGCCACACCATCATTGCCTCACGAAGTGACACATTGACCAATAATGTAGAGGAGATGAAAGTTCAAAGATTTCTTTTTAGTTGCTAAAGTAATTAGAGGTTAGTAAACTAGAATGTACTTTTGCGTGCTTGAAATTCATTTTACAATTACCTACTTCCTGTTTTTTGCTAGTGTTAGATCCTGGAAAAGTTCAACACACATGCACATGAGAATCGTGAAACACCAATGCCTGCCACACAGCGCATACAAGTACCAACAAGCAACTATTCTATCACCAAAAAAAAAAAGAAGGAAAGAAGTGCCTGAGTATGGAATATCAGATGGGCTTTGGCGTATGCGCTTCGTGCGCCATTGACGCTTTGCTCTCCTCTTATTCTTCATTGGAAGTTTCGGATGTTCTAATGTTAAACGATTTTTTTCTGCACTTTATTTCAACCATATATTTGCCCTTTTAGAAAGTAGAAAGAAGGTTTTCAAGGCTTAGCATTAATCCTTTGAATTTCACGCTAAATACATAATGCAGTCCTAAACCAACCAAAAATGTAAGACAAGTGCCCATAAGTTCGCTTGTATATTTGAATTCCCTAATGGAATGGCTAGTTGTTGAATACTTTTGAATTGACCTTAAGAAAATGTAGCTTGCGACAAAGAAATTAGAAATTTAGAATTCAATCAAACCTGGCTGTCATTTTGTACCCGATCAAGAGCCTTGCCAAAAATCTTGTACCTACAGAAGATGACCATTAGTGATTCTAGTAGAAAAACAACAGAATCCATTTTCTGCCCAGAAAATCGATTGTGGGTTTTTAGTCACAACAGCAAAAAATCTTCTCAAATTTGAACCATCGAGTTTTGATTGCTGACCGTGATTCCACACAAGGTTCTAACCAGAATACATGATGTTAATTTGAAATGCTAAATCTTACTCTTTTGGTTGGAAAATAAGTTCTTTGAAAACAGCATATGCTGCTGCTGCTGCAATACCAAGCCCAGCTAGAATTATAACGCTGTAGGAAGCTCCCTCAGTGAATGTCACAGGCTTCTCTGGGATATTGTAAGTAGGAGCGTCAAATGGATCCTCAATTTTTGATATATCTTTTCTAGCCTGTTAAAGGAAAATGAGGTGACTTGATTGAGGCATAAAACTTGACATTAACATGGAAATTTCAGTAACATAGAATTCAGATAATACATGGATAGGAGCAAAATACGATACATACACTCCAACAAAAGAAAATATAAGTGATAAAAGCTAAATGTCATTCTCCTGTAAGTTGGATGATTTAAACTGGATTATACTAGAATGAAGCCATTATCACGGCTATCAAAACAAAGGTCTTCTCTAATCCCACTAATAATCAGTAGTAGGCTGGTAGTGTAGCAACCTTTGGACATGAAGGCTTGACAAGGTAGTGTTGTCCATCTTATCACCAGATAATTCAACAATATGTAATATATACTCAACAAATCATAAAATCTAATTCAAAGTCAAACCTCTGATGACTTTCGTCGTTCTTGTTCTGAAGCCGTTGATGCAAACGTTCTAGCAAAGCAAGGTCCTTTGATGTTGGCAACATGACTTCCGGTGAGTTGGAATGGTGACTTAAACCTCCTTACACTTTCTTTACTCTGCTGCCCTGCAGACAGAAAAGATGCTCCTGCCAGAAGAACAGAAATCACTAAGAATATAAAAGGAAGGGAAAAAAAAAATACCAGAGAGAATTCAAAATTGTACTCCCTCTGAAGGCTTAACATATGCAACATGGTGTGCCACTATCGGTTTTAGAACCAAACCCAACAAATTCCATTACGCCTAAATCATTTACTCTCGCATGTTGATTAATGAGTTCCACAGAGGCTCAATTACATTACGGGTAGCAAGGCCATGAAAAGTTGCAAGGCTAAAATTACTTAAAATAGAGCCTAGACTACCATACCAGCTTTCTCGTATTCAGAACCCATTTTTATGGTTTCAAATGATTATCCTCGAAACGCTCAGTATTGCTAACTGCTAAGGGGTCCTCACATTATCTCTAAAGCCTTAAATTCGAAATATTCAGGTTTAATCATTTTAGTTTATACCAAAGGTCATATGAAGGTTTAGACAGTAGTAGGGTATTAGTCAGCCTTTGGATATGATCCAACCATCTGAGACCAGATATTGCTTTTGATTACCTGTGATGCCACTCAAGCCCCCCATTAAAGCACAGACACAGACAAGGATATGAACACAGGATGGCAGTTCTAAATAAATTGGGACGCAGACTTGGCAAAAAACATGGTATGTATTACTCGTATCAACATTTCGTCGTCAATGAGACACTTGGCAACACCTAAGTCTTTCTGTTAAAATTAGCATCGAAATAAATATCTTAATTTAAACAACTTTTTTAGTTCTATCCCTGGACTGGATAGGAGGTAGAACTATACATTTTTTAGCAAAGGAGGTGACTAATATGGCACTTAAGATTCCAAAAGTGCCTTTTATGGCAGATCCAGAAGATGAAAACAAAATCGAAACTGAAAAGGAAAAGGAAGAAGAGAAAGTAAAAAAACGTTGAATCTTAATTCACACCATTCTTTATGAAAGAGCATTTCTTTTTTAAAGCGAAGATATTACTAAGAAAAGTGCAAATACCATAATAGGTCTTATTATCTATCTGGCTATCGAAGATCCTCCCCGAGATGTGCAATTGTTTATTCTAAACTGCGTTACCTGATCCGCACCAATGGTTTGCTGTCGATGCAATCCAATTGGTTCCAACAGATGTAACCACAAAAGGATGTGGAAAAAATGCTGTAGTGGGATCTTGGATACAACCAAAACTGATAGTATCTTTACAACTTATTGTTGTCTTTTGAATTTTACAAGTTAAACGAGGGTTTTATTTGGTCAAAATTTATATATTCGTACTTTATTCCTTGTAGTTTTGGAATACCATACCCCCGAAATAAGCTTTCAATATAATCAACTGATCTCCGTTATGTTTCCATCTGTGTCCAAATTGAGACATGGTTGTGTCTCTCCCACATGTATTCCCTACTTTGGGATAGTTAAATTTATAGGACACGGCAAGTGGTGTGCTCCACATGTGTGACTTGTGTCCCTAGAGCGTCCAACCTGAATATGGCATCTGAATTATCAACTTCGATACAAGTGGATCAACCGATCCATCCTCATTATCTAAGTCATGCATTTATTTTACGTAGGAAAGGTTTTGTGATCTCCATACTGAGAATCTTTAGATTCCTTAGCAATTCAGACTTCTAGATATAAACTAAGTTTATGGCAAGGTTCCTTGATTACAATCTCAGCAAACAACATACTACTTTCTGGGAACTCCATTTCAGTGGTAACACATCTCTAACATTAATGCATATGACAAGTAAATCAGCAACCATGTGTATCCTATAAACAGCTAAGTTTTCAATTGTTTCAGTTGAAAACCAAGAATAAGACTCCTTAGCACCTTGTCCCTGTTTTACATGTTGGAAATTATAAGTCGTGCAGTCTTAACAACTGGTCATAAATCTAGCAGGAAAGATAATTCAAGGTTACCAAAGAAGGTACATATAGTCCTTTCCCAACTTAGATAAGATGTAGTTACAAAACTATATAAACCCATGTGATTTACTAACCAGCAGCTTCAAGCACCTCCTGCAGAATAAAAAAAGGAACAAAAGATAAGTGGCCGGTGATGTACGAGCATAATAATATAAAGTGAACAAGAATGTATGGGTCAACCTTAGCCGTATAATTCGCATTGTATGATCTTGCACAACCTGACCTACGCACCACCTGGAACCAAATCATTACAAGAATTGTATCAAAAGTTGCAAAATTAAACATGATATGCAAATTTAATTTTGGAAAATACCAATAAATTTAACGGACATTCTATGAAGGACAAAAAAAATTCGAATAACAAAATTAATCATTCCAGGTATCCTGATCATTAGCCCAGTAAATCAAAAGCCTAGTTTTGGTTGTTTATTTGTATAACATATTCCGAGGAACCATGTAACACAGCAGACTTCTTGCTTTGGTTCTAGAGGAAGGGTTCATACTTCATACAGACGATGGGCCAGTCATGCCTACTTTTGAGTTAGTTGTGCTAATAAAGCTGTATGCCCAACTGCATTTCAAGTAGTCATGAAACAGATTCTTACCTATCACATAACTTCCATTGTCATCAGTGACTGATTGCACATGGTGTGTGACACGTATGGTTCGACTAAAGAAACCACTTTGACCACCAATGTCAAAAAGTGTATAGTATTATAATGAAAAGGAAGTCCAAGAATAAAGGCTAGGAGATGATAAATTCTTAGGAAATGGAAGGAATAAGAAAAAAGTGCTGACAAGGAAATGTGCTAGAAGAACATCCAAAACAAGCAAACAACCAGAATTGATTTCAACCTAGTTAGAAATCTCTCAAAAACATCAATACTCAACTAGACTAATTGTCACTCAAGGCACAAAAAGGCTATGGATATAATGGTGTTCTGGCAAAAATAATCCAACTTTTTGTCTTCATTCCAAAAAAATTTGCATTTGTTAGTTTTGCATTGATTTTTTTTTTTGGATTATTGGTTCATCTCGACGAGAGGAATCTAAAGAGCAAACAATTAGTAACAAAACTAAAAAATTTGGTGAACAAAGCCAGAAATTATCCAATAATCCACAAAAATTTGCATTATTTTTGTCTTTAGTGACCTTTTCTAAAATTTTGATAATAATTTTTAACTTTATAGATTCCTCTCGTTGAGACGAACCAACAATCCACAAAAATCAACGCAAAACTAAAAAATGCAAAAAAATTTTAAAAATAAAGGCAATTATTAACCAAACTAAATTTTTTAGATTATTTTTGCCAAAAACGCATACACATACAAAAGAAACAAATTCTCTGAGGGATCCCTCTTTCTCAGCGCCTAGATAGTGAAAGAAACAAAGTGCATCTCCTTATTTTCAATCTTGTCCTCCTAGCCAATTTATTTCACAACCTCTTTCTTTCATTCAGTCCGTCTTGTTGAAATTGTTAATTAAAACTTCTTTACAAATGGACAAGCACATACTTAGTAATCCCAAGAACCAAAATGAAGCCTGAGAAAGCTACATAACTTAAAGGGGCATAACATGACACCACACTCTTTTAACTTCAATTGACAAAGACTATAGTTTCGTGTCTCTATATGTGTCTAATTATATTCCCTTCTTGGATTGTTGCTACTAACCCATTCTTCACACAGGTTGTGTTTCCAAACCTAGAAATCACAAAGAAATTCCTTTTACATGACAACAGGTTGTATTACCAATGTAGAATTAAATATATTCAAGTTAAAGATAGACACAGAAGTTGGAAATAAAAAAACCCAAGAACAAATGTTTTGGGCCATATGTGCTCAACTTTTATTTTGTATGGGTGGCAATGACATTCCCTTAATTCCATTGTTCCAATACATATATTATGGTACTTGTCACACCAAAAAAAAAAAGGCCAAGAAGAAAAATGTTACATAAATCTTGTTAGTATTACAATTATAGATGCATTGCATGCAGACTGCTTGTATTACCAATGTAGAATTAATATTATCAAGTAAAACTCTGTAAAAGATAGATACGGAAGTGGGAAATAAAGACACCAAGAAGAAGCAGATAGGGCCTTCTTGTGACCGCCTTTTATTTTGCATGGGTGCCAATGACATTCCCTCGATCCATGCATATTTATGCCTATTTACAGTACTTATAACCACAAAAAAAGAAAAGAAAAGAAAAGTAAAGACCTTGAAAGATGATACATAAATCTTGGTTAGCATTACAATGTACCAATTCATTTCCTAGACGAAAGAGAGAAGATAGATAAGAGATGGTGAATAGATAATAATCATTGAGCAAATGAATTGTGTTCCCCCGTCACAACATTGAGTTGGCATTCTATACGTGGCACTTCCTTTTATTGTACTAATAAATTCCTATTTGTCAGGTCCACAAGGTTTTAAGGGGACACTTAAGATTCTCTGAATCATTTGACACTTCAAATGGATCACCGGGTTGGTTTCCTATACCTTACTCTTATTTAATAGTCAGTTCATTTTCATGACAAATTCCCCCAGTTTTACACAAGAACATTATTATTTCGATCAAGTGTTTTGATTGCTAGAATTGAAAAGCGGAAACAAAAAATGTTTGCTCAAAATACCAATTCAAGTTAGTTGCCTCAAAGAGAAAGGGTTAACGACAATGGCACACTTGCTTTGACTCTTTAATAAATACAGAAAATGTCAATATGAAGTAACGGCATATCACACAGATATTCCTTATCAGATCTCTTAAAACAAATGTCCATTCGACTGCCAAAACACCTTTCTTTCAATCCCACTCTACTTGATTGCTTCAAGTTAACATGTCTACCCTTTGGCAGATTTCATTTCCAAGAACTATGGTTATTTTAGGAAGACCCATTTACTGGTCCAACAGTTCAATGGACAAATGAAGAGCATTTAGGAGCAATTATGAAGAAACCATGCTCATGAGTGATGACCAACAAACAACAATGGACACTGGCTGGAAGATATTAAAAAGATTCAGTAGTTTTTAAGTTACCTACCAGCCGTGTAGGATGACAATGAATAACAACTTATAAAGAAAACTAAGCTCCCCAAAGAATTACCCACTTGGTTTGTATGAGTTGCACGCATTTAATTAAGGCGTGAAATACATATCCATGAATTGTGGCCTTTCCAAGATAGCCATAGTCGTACATGGAAAAGGAATTAACAAAGTGTGCAGGTGTATGCCTACGAAAAGCCTCATTGAATCCCATGTGAAAAGGTGACTATTCGGATGTGTTGGTTCTGATTCTTCCGAATATGGAAGCCATGACCCACCCTGTGCTGCATATTTGCTTGAAAACCCATGCAGCTGAGATAGAAGCCACAGGGTTCAGCTTGAATTCTCAAATAAAGCAAATAAGTGATTTTAGCTCGTAGCTGCCGCTTATAGTTGGAAAGTGAACAAACACAGCCACAGTAAAATTCAGGGTGGAAAACACCCTCATTTTAGTACATAGGATTGTGGATTGTATGGGCCCTACATTTTCGGATCACTTTACTATCACCTCTCACAACCTTTTAAAAATGCATCCCCTGCAAAATCAAAACCAACCTCGTATGACATTTACCTGAACCACATTTAGCTATTGCGAAGTATTCTTTACACCCACCCATTCAATCCTCCTCTTTTTGAAAGCAACCAGTTCAATACTCCGCTGGCCATTTATCCTCTTTATTGACATATTTTCCTCAGTTGAAACCCATCTCTCATTTCTTTTACCCTGTTCTCTTTTTTCTCTTAACACAATTAGTTTCGGGTACTTATTTTCTCCTCTTTAAATAAAAGATCAAAAAATAAAACAAGACCAAACCTTATCTTTCATCATCCATCATCTAAGAAAGAAAATAAAGTATTGATACTCCTAGAGATTTGCCAACCTCAAATGCAAAAAGCCATTCTCCACATACACTTCTTCCATCTCTTAAGCAATGGAAATCCAAATTTCCAAGAAACAACACCAAATGAAATTGTTACACAACACTCGTTGATTGAAATTTGGATTCCATCCCTTTATCCACATTATCTCCAATGCAAACTTAGGCATGTGACAAAAAATAATAGTAATAATAAAATAGAGCAAGAAAAGGTTACAGCAGAGGCTCATCTTCCAAGAAACAACACCAAATGAAATTGTTACACAACATTCGTCAATCGAAATTTGGATTCCATCCCTTTATCCAAATTATCTCCAACGCAAACTTAGGCTTGTGACAAAAAAATTAATATTAATAAATAGAGCAAGAAAAGGTAACAGCAGAGGCTCATCTTCTCGGATCAATCTCATTTGTTACAGAGGAAATAAAGCAGCAATTAAAGGCATCAATTGCCAAAACAACAAATACAATTTAGGGTTTTAGAGAGATTGAACCGGTGGGGGTATAACCAAAGCAAATTTTAAGTTTGAAACTCTCCACATTTCCTCCCAGCTAGCTAGAGTTTTAACAAAGCTCTAAAATAAAGCTAGAACATGTTACACAGAGGCTGATCTTTTGATCAATCTCATTTCGTCCTATAGAGCAAATAAGGCAGCAATGGGAGCCATCACTGCAGCACGATGGTCTCAAATGGCAAAGCGAAATCAAATTAGGGTTTAGAGAGAGAGAGAGAGAAAGGGTACCGGGGATAAAGCCAAAGCTGCAGAGACAGACTTGAAGCTGGGCGATATCAGTCGGGTTATTTTAGACCTCATTCAGACGGTGAGAGGGAACTGACGATGCGGTTGCTGAGAGAGAGAGAGAGAGAGAGAGAGAGAGAGAGAGAGAGAGAGATGAGTGTGTCAGCCGGGAGAGAGGCGGTGGAGGAGGTTCAGGGCGGAGGAATTTGAAGGCGATTGAAGCGGAGCTTCTAAATGCACACCAAACTTGTCCTTCAAGAAGACTGCTCTTTCTCACTACACCCACACTAATTTTGGCGTTTCCTTGATGTCAATTACTCGAATTTAATTTTATTCACACTCTTAATATTAATATAAGGTGAACAAAACTCTCATTCTCAATGGTTTACTTGAAATTGTGGAAATACTACCGAAAAAGTGATATCATCCCACCAAAAAAGTAATGTCATCTTTATCCAAAAAATATATATATTGCAACCTCCATGGAGGATCCCATCACTTATTTGGAAGAAAAGTTTAGCGAAACCCGCCTCAAATAATACTCTATTTCAATGTCGAGAAGGTACCATGTCCGGCCGTCTAAAAATGCAACAGATGGCCTGGATTAAAAGTACCTGAATGAATTTTAAAAATGAAAAAAGAAAAGGAAAAATGTGTTTCATCCAGGCCATCCGTTACATTTTTGAACGGCCGAATGTTTGCGAATGGATACTATATCAGCAATACCCGCTTGGCACGGAAAATTCAAGGGGATGTAAGTACCGACGTGCTCCTCACTCTCTTAACCTTTTTTGTATTCTCATATAAAGGATTATTTAAAGGTGAGCAAATACTCACATTATTTTTGTATGCACACACTTTTGTTCATCCATTTCAACTACTAAAGAAACTCCTTGGTTAACACCCCATGCTTAACTAATTATTCCTTATCAGTTCAAAAAAAACCAATTATCCTTATAGCACATCTACCTCTTGCTGCCCCTTCTTCTTATCTTTCAAAATCATACTTCCTCTGTATCTAAACTTTTGACACTTTTTAGATAGTGTGCCATTTTCAAATGTCTATATCTTTCAAAGTAAATGTCAAAAAATATGTAATATGGATTTTGTTTGATAGATTTTAATTAGTTTTATTAAACAAAGTTTTCAAAATCACATAAAACTTTATAAATGAAAAGATACAAGCAATTTAAAATGACACACAATCCCAAAAAGGTCAAAAGTTTAAGGGCAGAGGGAGTATCATTCTTTCAAAATCATACTAGTTGTGAACGCATCTCGAAAAGTAAACAAGTTTTAGCGGAAAACTTGGTTTTTTTATTTATTGATTTTGTTTTAAAAACTTTAGTTAAATAAAAAGGTCAATTTTTTTTTGACATTCGTCATTCTTAATTTATTACATGGTGACACAGTCATACAGTTACCCGAGATTAGGTGAGCAATTGCCTAGTTTGAGAGATTTATGGGTCCGACCTTTACGGGGGGGAAAAAAATTGCCCTAGATTTAAATTGTAACTTTAGGTATATACGAATCAAAAGACATAGCAAAAATGACTAAATCGAAAGATATAACTGCTGCGAGCCATTTGGTCGTTTAGGGTTTATTGTTTTATTTCGTTTTAAATCTTAATCCATATTGTCAAATTTCGGTCGAAAACTAAATGAACTTTTTCCTATAACCAAAACTTTCACAATATCAAGATTTTTTAGGAAAATAATGATGGGATAACGCCCTCATTAAAGTTATTTAATGTGACCATCTTTGTGCACTATCTGGTGACATATATCATCCATTTGATAGTAATGCGAAATTTTGTTATATTTTTATTTTTATTTTTTTCCTTTTTGGGTTGAAGATTTTACTTTCAATAAGAGACTTTCTTAATTGTGGATGTTTTCTGATGCAATCTTTATACAATGGACCTCCTGCGAATTTTTTTTTGACGCAAAACGCCTTATGAACTACAGAAAATACGGAAAAACGGAAACCCTAATTGATTTGCCCAGAAAAAGGAAGCCAAATCAATAATTTACAAAAAATTACCAAAAATAGAAAATTCAAAAATAATACCAAAATAAAAACTTGAGAAAATCTATGTTTTCAAAAGCACAACTTAATTCGGATTTTCCATACCTAAGTAATTGGTGAGTCAAATGTTTTATTAAATGACAAATTTGGTCATTTGGTGCCCTAAACAGCGACGAAAGCCTGAAAAACGATGTACGCCATGGCCAAAGGTGATGCGTCTTGATCGTTGGGATGTTTCAGGTCGGACCCAAGTGGGCCCAATGCAAAATTCAGCATCAACATAATTATGATTTTGCCACCCTAGGCTTAAAATGCCTAAGGTACACTTTCTTCATGGCTACTGCATCACTTTTTGATTTTCAGCAGAGTGGTAATACATAGAGAAATAATTATGTTATGGAAGACTCTTCAAACGTCCGTAAGAATTATTTAGAGTTTTCTCATATGTTACCAATAAATTGGGTTTTCTACGCATACAATTGATAGTAGCTTGAAGGCACGAATCAACACGTTTTGAACACATTTTAAATAAATTATAGAGTTCATCAAATCAACGGCATTAATTCCCACCAACTATTTGCGGAGAGCCAATTCAAGCCAGAGCAAAGTTTCCGTATGGATTGATCCCAAAAGAATTGATAGCACCTGAGAGGTTTCAAACTTAAGACTTTAAGAGAGAACAAATCTCTAAGTTTTGGGTCTTGATCACCCGACCAACCATTTGAGATTTAGGGGTATATTTTACTCATCATCATTGAAAGAGAAGTTCCAAAACCCTATAAAACGCGGATTGCGGACAATCAAAAGAGTTTATGGCTTGCAAGTGGTGGTTATCTTAGGATCGAGTCCCATTCTCTCCCCTCCTCCATTTAAAAGATTAAGAATGACAAATGACAAAAAGAAAAAAAGAGTTTATGGCTTAACATGTAAATTGCCCGTCGCTTATGCACACTGATTTGGGATTTGCCCAAGCATATGAACATTTAGGATGGTCACTTTGCATATTCCCCCTGTTAAGCTCAACTTTAAACGCTGAGGATCGGCCAGATAACCATGTGAATTTGGCCAAATAACCATGTGATCACCGATTGGATGGCCGAGAGAGCTTACTACACGCATGTAGTGAGCTCACTCACTACAGCCCCTAGATCGGTAAATTGTGGCCAAATAACCGCATAAGACCTAATTTTTTTTGAGAAACAATATAGATACCCGTAATCATATACATAATGAACTTTACCCTCCGTCAAGAAAAGAAAAAGAAAAACAATATAGATACCAGTAATCATATAGGTAACGAACTTTACCCTTTGTCAAGAAAAGGAAATGAAAAACAATATAGATACCAGTAATCATATAGGTAACGAACTTTACCCTTTGTGTAAGAAAAGGAAATGAAAAACGTTTGACTAGGGTTAATCAAATATAGATACATTGAATGTAAGCAACCCATTTGTGGTTAATCAATCATTTTTCATTCTTCTTCCACAGTTAACTCATATGAATGTGATCAACTAAAAACAGTAGTCAATTGAAAAGGAAATAGGTAGAATACGTATAAAGGTAGTCAATAGGTAGGAAAAATAGGTTCAAATATTAAGGAAGATTCTCTTGTAATCTTCTTATGTGGAGGGTTCTAGGTTTGTATGTTTAGACATTTTCTGCTGTTTTAATTGTATAAATAGGTTATGAAAAGTTAACAATTTAATACTCCCTCCGTTTCTTTTTAACTGATACATTTGGAAAATGCGTATTTTTATAGATGTTAAAAAATGTATTTCTATAGAACATTTTTATTTTTTCACTAAATTAAAGTACTAAATGAACACTTTAATTTGGTATAAAAAATTTAAAATTACATAAAGAAATACGTTTTTTAGGAATTTGAAATTGCACGAATTCCGATAGGAATCAGTTAAAAATGGACAGAGGGGATACTTTATTTATTTACATTCTAAAGTTCACAAAACCTAATCAATTGGAATGTCTATATATATTAACCCAATATGCAACATCTTTAGATTTTAAAAGGAAAATAAAAGAGTTGTCCTTGTGAAAGAACATTTTCTTCTAATTGAAAACCCTACTCTTATTTTAAACGAGAAATCGAGGTCTCTCTACAGAACTGTTCATTCGATCATCAATGATTCAAATTATTTTACATGTAAAGTAAGAAAGTAAGACTTACCTTACATATAAGATAACTTTTGAAATACTTTTGAACGGCTGAGATCGGGCACTTCACCCAAAGGGACTACCGGCCAGTTTCCATTTTAAACACCCATTCAAAAAAAAAAAAAAAAAAACAGAAAGCCGGTGGTCATTTTGGTAACTCCACTCACCCATTTTTTGAACAATGAGAAAAAATTGGAAACCCATGTGACTAAAATGCAGAGACCAGAGGGAAAAAATTTCAGTGCAGAGCTCGCACTGGCATGTCATGTCCGTGGGCTCATTCGGGCCGTCCATCTGCATTTTATACAGATCAGATTTGTTGGGTAGTTCTGTGGCATTTTTATAATTTGGAGGAATAAATTTACTCGATAGATCTTGACCGTTCAAAACAGAAATAAATGACTCAAATGAGCCGAGGGACACCACGTGATTGCCAGTTAGTGGCCGCTTGGCACTGAATATTTCTTGCAGTAGAGAGGGGCAATAAGCCAATAACCGTCTCAACCGCCATTATAACAATACACATTCTAGAAAGAGAGAGAGAGAGAGAGAGTGTCTTTGTGGTAATCGAAGAAGTAAAATTTAGTGGAAGAAGTGGGTGTGAAGTAAATGAAACAAATGGGTAATAGTCGGCTTGAAATTCTGGATATTGGGGATGAAATAAAGAAGGGGCGATGGAATGAAGAGGAAGATGAAGTACTGGTAAGGCATGTGATGAAGTATGGTCCAAGAGACTGGAGCTCCATTCGATCCAAAGGTCTTTTGCAGCGCACTGGCAAGTCCTGTCGCCTACGCTGGGTTAACAAACTCAGACCCAATTTGAAGAAGTACGCATTGATTGCTTCTATTTTATTGCTTTTTATTGTTTAGTTCCGCATAGAGTTGTATGTATAGACGCGTTTATGATCTTCAAATGTCATAAGAAGATGGTACTTGAAATGGGTTTCGCTGCAATTGATCTCTGTTTGTCTCTCTTACCTTTTTGAATCTGGTGAACATGTGTTCATTTGATGGGTATATACGACGAATATCCGGCGTGCTTGGTTAGTGAGGCGGAATTTCTGGAAGTACTAATTAATCAATCACTTTAGTCTCCCAGTGTCCATTTTTCTTGTTATTTGATCGAACATTGATGTCATGAGTATTAATTCTCATTGGACAATCCCACAAAATCAATGGACATCCGAACCGATCTCTATTGATAAGGACGGTTTTTACCCCCCATTTTCGGCCAGGGTCTTGGTTTAGATTTGCAATGTGAAAAAAAAAACCCGGCAAGTTTTGATTCAGGTTCTGTTATATATATTATCCACACCAAAAACTGAATCCGAATAGTAATATATTTACATGAATGCACTCATGGGTATAACTAAATATATGTGTATATATGTAGATACACAGACATCTAGTATAACTACATATATGTATATATACACCCAAATTCAGGCTGAATCGATCCCAGTTGAAAATAGTTACCATTTTCGTAAAACAAAGCCTGTATATATACACAGACATCTAGTATAACTACATATATGTATATATACACCCAAATTTGGGTTTGGTTGGATTGGGTTCGGTTTTGTCAAGAAGAACTGGAGCCAAATTGACTCTTTACCATTCCAACATTGGCTGAGTTGAGTGTGTATTATGTGTTGATGATGTTGCTTAATTCTCACTCCTTAAATTTTCTGCATGTGTTAAAAGTGGGATGAAGTTTTCAGCAGAGGAGGAGAGGATTGTGTTAGAATTGCAAGGAAAGCTGGGGAACAAATGGGCAAGAATAGCCACGTGGTTGCCGGGGAGGACAGACAATGATGTGAAGAATTTTTGGAGTAGCAGGCAAAAGAGACTGGCAAGGATTCTGGAAAGAGCTCCATCATCATCTGAATCACAAAACAATATGGCTGTTGGTGTTCTTCATGTTGATGTGCCTACGGTCATGGAGGTAAAAAAAATGGATCCTCACATACATACAGAAAGCACACTAACAAGTAGTATATTTCCTACCTCTTACCAATCAGATAAGGCCATCGGGTTACCTTAGGTTCCGGTACATTACTTTCTATGTTTCGTTGTTGTTTTGGAACCTGTTTCAAGAATACTTGGGTTGCACTGCCCTACTAGGTGGCCAGAACATAGGCTTTGTTACTTACATTTGCGGGACTGAGGTTAGAGGATTAGTTTAGGCTATTGAAGCCCTCGCCGACCAAAAGAAAAGGTGCAAAATTGGTAGACTAACTTATTTTGGTAGTGTTAATTCTTTATGGTAGTGTTCCTTCTCTAAATTCGATGTGCCCGATATATGATTTGTGTTCACCGTAGGAGGAAGACTCACATACCCATGCCCTTTCATTGAATCCGCATTGTAGTAGCAATATGTTTAGATTCCATCACTTCCCCTTCCAAATTCTACTAAAGTTTATGCAAATCAGGAGGGATTTCACAATCTACTAAAGTTTTTCCTCCGTTGATCAAAGCTTGTGTACGACATCAAGTTATCACCTCCGCAGAATGATACAGGAAAACTATTCTAGAGCATCACTCACTAGCTAGCCTCTCTGTAAAATAGGTATAATTCATTGCCACAGTAAATTATAACAAAATTAGTGTCTCTATCTGTAATGGATGCACGAATTTGATAAAGACGGGACAAATATAACTTTATTTTGAAGGGGCTAAAGCAAAAGTATCAAGATTTTTAAAGGTTCCAAACACCAGTTTATCGTATATACGATAGGCTGCCATGTCCCATTGCACTCCCTTCTATCTGCCATAGATTTCTATGGCATTGGAATGTTGAACTCACAAGATTTGCGACGTGGCAGACAGGAGAGAGGCTTTTAAATGCTGCAATTTATTTTAGAAACTGATGGTGTTTCCAAACTTTCAGGCACCCAAGTTGAGTTCTTCACCATTGGAGGAAGAATCATTGTCCTCACTTAACAACAATTCCCAAATGATCACGATAGTATCAAAACCCAATCTTGTATATTCTCTTCTTGATGAACTTGACTTTCACCCAGCTGATGAGAAGAATCCGGTTGATGACTCACAAATGCAAGTCCCTTTCCCTTCAATTCCAGACCTCCAACAGGATTTTCCTCCACCATTGGCAACTGAAGTGTCCAAGAACTTTCTTGACGTGTTTGGGAATGTTGATGCTTCTGATAATGGAAACCTTTCACAGTTCCATTTTGTGCCACAATATCTAGGACCGTGCTTGGGAGGAAGTTGCTCAAGCGGTGGGAGGGGAGGAAATGTAAATCCTGCGATTTTCCCAGATGGATTCTTCAGTGATTTCCCAGCAGACATATTCGATCATATGGAGCCAATACCGAGGCCATCAGAGTGGGGATGACTTGTTATGGAGCAGAAGTACTGAATTGTAACTTCCCTTTGATTGTAGGAAAAAGCAAAACAAGTCCTCTTTTTTTAGTGTTCTTAGTTGAAAACTTCGTTTTTGTGTTCTTTCTGATACCAATGTAATGT
The DNA here is from genome assembly GCA_022606695.1 of Vaccinium macrocarpon. Taxonomy (NCBI): domain Eukaryota; kingdom Viridiplantae; phylum Streptophyta; class Magnoliopsida; order Ericales; family Ericaceae; genus Vaccinium; species Vaccinium macrocarpon. The sequence continues at coordinate 23,525,807 of CM040179.1, forward strand.
ACTCGATTCTATGATCTGAAGCAGATTGATTTTTTTCTCCTGTTCTATCTCGGTGAATTCATTCTAAATCTAAGGCTGCAATTTTAGTCAGCAACTAAGGGTTGTGCATTCTTGATAACCTGGGATATCGGAATATAATACGATTATAAAACATGTGGACCACGTATATTTCTTGCTGACAAATAAAAAAAAAAGGCCTATATTTCTGTCTTAATTCCTTGTTTATTGATTAATTTCAGTTCTTATTTTTTTATGCAAAACCTCCACTTTTATTCCTTTCTTACATGAGATTTCTAATGTAACACACCATCTGATAAAAAGCAAGTACTTAAAAACTAGTGTTTGAGACCAGCTAAGAAGCAAGACTACCAATATAGAAAGACCACCAAAGAAGCAAGACTACCAGTAAACAGAGCCAATCACTACCGGTAAATATCATCAGAAATAAAAAAGAAAAACAAAGTTCAAATTCAATATTCATTAAGAAACATAGCAAAGAGACATGCCCTCTCCCGCAACAATGTCTACATAGCAAAATCAGAGCACTAAACACTGCGGCCATCAATGCAGAACTTCACCTACTCCTGACCGTTCAGACAACATAAGAAGATCAGGGCTGATTATGGGCTGATTGTACCATACTAACCCAGGATTGAACCCTTATACTGTTATTATTTTGATGCACGGAAACTGAAGCTTGGATGTTTAGTGGAGGAAATTGTGGTTGTCCCATTGCAATGCCAGCTTGATTAGGAGCAGCAGCAGCAGGCCGAACCCCTGGAGCATTGGTTTTGTCCTTTGCCGAATACAAGACAAGATACTGAAGAATACGAAGAATCACATTTGCAAGGGACTAGATAGCAGCAACAGCAAAGACTCCAGGCTTGCCGAAATATTAATAGTAGCTGGCAATGCCAAAGTACAGAAGGACTGCTATGGCATATGTGAACCTGCATTATGAGGTTATCACACGCGCTGAATTAGCTAGAACTAGTTGGAAAACGTGGAAACTGTATAGGGTGATTGCTCACCTTGTGCAATAAAAATTTGAAGGAGACATAAACAAAATGGAGACCACAAAAATCCACACAAAATGGTTTTTTGCCGAAAAGGGAATCCTAGAATCATTTACATGCCCTAAACGATTACGCTTGATGAAACTTCGGTTAACCAAGCAAACTACAATGATGAATCGAAGTCACAAAAAGACATCGTGATTTCCGTATGTCCGTTGAAGTCAGAACATTTTTGGGCTGATACAAGGGGAATGACATAGATCTGAAGCATCTGAGTAGATCCAAGTATCCAATCAGTCGGCTTGGTGATACCACGATCACAAGCATACTTAAAAAATTCAGACAGATATGTGAAGTTGGCCCATAAATGCTTATTAGTCCAAGGAATAACATGGAAAGCAGAGTTTAAGGGGAATATCTAAATCACCACCAATTCAATTACCAGGAGACAGCAGAGTAGATCACTGCTAATGCCGGACCAGTTTTTGATAGATGAGGACCTCTTTTGTGACAAAAACACCCTGTTTCGATCAACATGATAACTTGAGCAGCCCCAAGAGCAGAGACAGCAATTAATCCAAGATTCGCAACTGTACTGGTGGGGTTTGTACATGTAGAAGGAGAGGTTAGCTGAACTTGAGAACCCTGTCAACGAAACAATAACCAGATGAATAGAAACTGAAACCACTCAACCTTGTTTGGACTTATAAGAGACCAAATATCTCTGTACGTAACTAATATGAGTGCAAACAGAATCACTCCATTATGCAGAGACTATATGATAGATTACATTATTAGACCTCTAACTATCTTAATGACTGTTGATGTCCAGGAAATAAACACAAATTAAAACTGACACCTAGAAATGACACATGAGTACACACACTAGTCCAGAATTAAATAAGATTATCCAAGGTGCTGGGAGTGTAGACCAGTTACAGACCTTGAGTCTTGGCTTATTTTCCCAAGGTGGTTGCCCTGCCACCCTGACTTATAGCACACTTCCACCTTTCAAACGTAATGAGAAAATAACCGAAAGGACACAAAAATGAATACGGTATCTAAACTGTTTACACAAGTTGAGGAATTTCTCCATCTTTCATGTATGAACTGTAAAACTCTAAGTTGCTCACTGATTTGTGCAGATTTTGGATAGACAATTTACGTTGGGGTCACACACACCCACAGCACAAGCATCTCATTCAGAGAAAAACTCCTTCTACATTAACAAAATGAAATACAGAATTGAAAACATTCTCCGGGGAAAGAACCAATAGCTCCCCCACTCACAGCCTCTGTAGAGTTTGAACACAACAAACAAAGGTAATTTTATTGATTACAAGAACTTGTACACTTAAGTTGTGTACAACAACACACACTATCACTCACAGTGGAAGACTCTCTTGCACACAAGAGGTAGTACACACACAATTTAGGAAGACACTTTAACTTTGGACACAAACTCTTTTAGTACTTGGACACCTCACACTTGGACTCTCACTCACTTGCTTGGAGTCTCTCTTTGTTGCCTTCACTTGCATTCACATGCATTGCATCAAATGAAGACCTCATCCCTATTTATAGGCACCAAGAGATAGTTCTAGAAGTACCCACCACTCACTACTTCTAGGTGCTTCTAGAGAAGCCCATAAGCTTCCATCATATTCCGGAATATTCTTGTACCATCCGAAATGTTCTAGTGTAGTCCATAGTATTCTGGAAGTGTCCAGAAGACTCTAGCAAAGTCTAGAGGATTCCGGAGCATTCTAGAGAAATCTAGACAT
>CM040179.1:27618606-27738606 GCA_022606695.1 Vaccinium macrocarpon
TACAAAATCATCTTTCAAAAATATAGAACAAAGATGGAAAAATAACTTCATGCTCGATGAGCTCCAATGCTACGCATCCATATATCATGCATCCATCTCATACTCCATGTCGAGTACTTGAAAATTAATAGGTTGAGCTCACTAACCCGATAGGAAAACTACTCTACCAACGCTAGGTGTATAAACATGATGCATGCATAATGACTGTGTATAATATGATGGACACGGCCAAGGTACAAGATTAGGATGAACGGAAGGCTGTAACTCAACCACTAAGTACTCGAAATGTGTTCATGTGTCTAGAATGTGTCCAAGTGTTCTAAAGCAAGTTTAAGTATACAATCAAAGTCCACATAATTGCCAAGTCTTCATACCCGTACTAAAAATTTCAATTTTCGCCAAATATTCCAAATTGAACTCAAAACGTGTCATTTCTAACATTTTATAAGAAAAACATTCATCAATTTAATAGGGAAGTATCCCTCTGCCGGATTTCATGGGCTCCGTGCACCCCTGCCAGATTTCTTGGGCTCCATGCACCCTTGCCGGATTTCATGGGCTCCGTGCACCCCTGCCGGATTTCGTGGGCTCTATGCACCCCTGCTGGATTTCATGGGCTCCGTGCACCACTGCCGGATTTCGCGGGCTTTGTGCACCCATGACCAAGGACACCAAACGGGTGATCCCTAGAGTTTACATTTATCCATAAAATATTTTCGATTTAAAACTCATCTTAAAACTTTACAATTTGTCCCAAAATTTATCATTTGCATCGAAAAGTCAAACCAACTTTTTATATTATCCAGACGATGCCAAAATATGGTTGGAGGGATGTACGATGTGTCCAATATTCAAGGGAAGGATCAAAGATGAAAATATGATATTCTAGCGTTTCCCAACCGGTTGGAGGTTTTTGCCCAACTGGTTGGACTAAAACAGAGACGAATACAAGTTTTTAGAAACGGCCAACTGGTTGGTGGTTTTTGCCCAACTGGTTGGACAGAGACAGATTCGTGTGAAAATTTCAGAAGTGCCCAACCGGTTGGAAGTTTTTGCACGACCGGTTGGGGAAACCCAGAATTTCTGCGAGTTTCTCTCAAAACATGAAACTTCAACCCAATAACATATATGAAGTTTTAGGCCAAAAGTGGATATGCGGAGCAACTAATAGACATCGAGGGAAGGTAAATCAACAATCAATTGCATCAAACAAGTACTCAAATCATAGATCACAAAACCAAGCTCAAACAAACCCATTTGAGAGCAAATGTTGAATTTGATGAATTTGAGTAACAAAAACAAGATATATGCCATACATCACATATATACAACTAGAGGGAGTAGAATTTGTCTTCCTACCTCGAGATTTTAGCTTCAAATGAGTGAGGAAATGAAAGCCCTAGCCTCCAATGAGCTCCAACCCGAAATGTGAGCCTTTGGTGCGAAATGAGTGCAATACAAGCCTCAAAACACGTAGATGAGATGATTTTAGGTGGAGTTTATGAAGGGGACTTGAGGTTTTGGTGGATTTTTGAGCTTTGAGCAAGCAAAAATGGAGGAAATGAGAGAGAGAGAGAGAGAGAGAGAGAGGAGTATGGCTGGAGAAGAGAGGAGAGACTGATTTTTTGTGTAAAATGAAAGCACAAAAAATCTTATATACTCTCACCCCTTAACACTTTCACCCCTAAATTTTTAAATGCATATTAAACACACCCAAGTGCATTCTACCACTATCACATTGACCCATCTTAGTCAAAATTCAATTTCTCACATTTACCCAACATTATTCCGGAAAAAAATTATGTAAAAATACGGGTCCTTACATATATGTTCCAAACCCACTCCTATTATTCTTTAACCCTAGTATTCCAAAACCCTTGTATTAGGCTCGTGTCTATAACAATTGACAATCGCAAGAAGACATGCGGTGTAGACACCCCAACTTAAGATCTACGGGTATTTTTAACTTCCTCGACGATGAAAACAAGGTCAAAACGGGAAAAACTTTGAACGCACAAGCCTTTGGAGCCAAGGAAAATCAAGTTGGAGAAATGAGACTAAGGCATGACTGTACGAGATTGAAGCACGGCATTGGGACCAAAGGTCAAACCGCCGTGCGGCAGTGGATCACATTGGACTGCCCTATGACAGTATATCACCACCGTACTGCAGTGAACAATGCCGCACGGCATTCTGAAGTGTGTGTCAAGCTTTGCAGTGGTTAAACGTCCACCATTCTTCACGGGAATCTCAGTTGCAGAGGAAAAGCCTGGAGCCTATAGCCACCGGAGGCTGCCATAGGGGCATCATTGCACCTTTACGTGACCGCCACGACCGACGTCGGTCAAGTTCGCCTATAAAAACTGACGTGAGGTTGAGATGTAAACCATGAAAAAACCTCTGAAAAACCTACCTAGAAAATGCTCGACGGAGCCAGGATTTTACTTTTGTGGTGGCGAAAATATGTACTCAAAAAATAAAAAGACAAATTGTATACAAATATTCATCAACTCTATGAAAAACTATAATAACATAAAAATCTAGTGGTGGCGAGTCTATATAATTTGGGGATAAAAATCTATTTTCTATGTAATAATTGCATTTTTTGAAAACCTTGTGGTGGCGGCCGCCACCACTTGTCCCCCCTTGGCTCCATCCTTGCCCCTCTCCTTCTAAGTTTGCCACCATAAAAACACCCAACCAAAATAATCTGAAAGAGAAGAAGCCTTTCTAAGATCTTTTAAACCCAGAAAACCCCTGTCTCGTTCCTGTCCATGCTCTAAGTCTTGTATGGAGCTCTTTGCCCGGTTTTGAAGCGCTGTTCTCAGGAAATTCGAAGGTTCAAGGAAGGAGGCTTGTGCGTTCAGTAACTCTCTCGGGAAAACTTTCTTTGCAAAGGTAAAAGTCTCACATCCTAAGTGATGGTTCTACCAACTCGAGGCGTGGCCTTTTAGCACCCAAAACAATCACGCATATAAGCATATTGGTTTTGGGGCTTAGTTGGCCGATATTTTTAACAAAAGTCTCTGAGTTTTTCGCACTGTGGTACAGCAATATACCACTGCCGTAGGCAGTGCCCTCTATACCAGAATTTTTCTTCCATGTTTAGAACTTCGGGGTTAAGAAATAACAAAGGAGTAAATTGCTTGGATACATTACATGAGATTTATTTGATCTAGACACAAGTTTGATATCAACTTTCTTTTTACCATGCAAGCAACAACTGGAGTATGGCATTAGAAGAACTGCCGCACGGCAGTAGTATTTAAAAAAAAAAAAGTGAAACGTTTTAGAGTCAAATATTTGAAAGTGATAATAAAAGGAAGTGACTGCCACACGGCAGTGTTTTCATACTGCATGGCATTGTTTGAATATGAACATATTGTTTTTCAGTCTCCACGCTTTCTGATTAGTTCATGATTTGGGAGAAGAAATTAGCCCACTGGATACATTTCTGCTCCACGAAGTCTTTCTCAAAAAACATTTCAGCTTCAAAGTTATCAAAGTTATTTTTCACACTAGGGTGCAGTCACCACCGGCCTTTTTTAAATAAAAAAAAGAAAAAAAGGAAAAAAAAAGAAAAATGTTTTCCGTAGTCCTGTTCATGCAAGTGCTGGGGTAGTACAATCTATTTTTAAAAGGACAGTGCTACCTGTACAGAACGGGACACAGAAAATGTATAGATCGCATTTGGGGACCCACTTTTGAGTCTCACATGAGTGATTCAAACTGTTCATTGTTCTTAAAACATTTTTCCGAGGGGCCGCACAAAATTTTAGCTCAATTGGATGTAGAGGTGTCAAATGGGCCTTGCCGACCCGGCACGGCACGGGCCCGGCACGAAAAACTCCGGCACGGGCACGGTTTGGGCACGGTAAAAGTTGGGCACGCGCGACGCACCCAAGACGTCCGGAGGTGGCACGCGCACGGGCACGGGGCACGAAATGGGTGGGCACGGCACGGTAGTTGGCCTGGCGGCACGCACGCACGCACGCGGTTTTAGTCCGGCACGCACGCCCCAAGACGGTCTTAGTCCGGCACGCGACGGGCCCCAAGACGGCCTTAGTCCGCACGCACGCGAGCACTAAAACGGTAGTGTGAAAGGCACGGCACCGGCCTTAGTCCGGCACGACACGTAACGCTAAACGGTAGTGTGAAAGGCATCGCGCACGGGCTCGGGCAAGGCACCGAGCATGGGCGCGTATAATAACTAAAAATAATGAGGGAAAATAAAAATAAAATGAGGAAAAATATATTTTAATTTATTTCAAAAATTGAGGAAAAATAAAAAAAATGATTTTTTGAATAATAAAAGTGAAAATTTTGATTTTTGAATTGATAGGTGAAAAATATTTTTTTGTAATTACGCAATATATCACGGAGAGAGAGAGAGAGAGAGAGAGAGAGAGAGAGAGAGAGAGAGAGTTGAATTTAGAACAAGTTTTCATTAAATAAATGGACTTTAGAAAAATAAATAAATACATAATACAAAAAAAATAAATTTTTATTAAATAAATGAAGTTGCCAAATGCCATAATTATGAAAACAAAAAAGATGGAAATTAAAAATGAATTTATAAATAATAATTAGAATTTAATAAATGGACTTGCCATAATAAGAAGAAAAAATGAGGTAAAATAAAAAATAAAATTTTGAATAATAGTTAGAATTTAATAAATGCACGTGCCAAATAAGGGGGAAAATATATATTTTTGAATATATTTTAAATAAATAAATGGACTTCACAAAAATAAATAAATACATAATAAATAAATAAAAATAAATTTTATTAGGGCAATGAATTAAGTTGGTAAATTCCATAATAAATAAAAAAAAAAATGAGGGAAATTAAAATTGAATTTTTGAATAACATAAATGAAAAATTAGGGGTAAAATAAAAATTAAATTTTGATAACAAACATATAAATTTTGAAAAAATATTTATAACATTAATTAAATTGAAGAAAAAATGAAAAATAATTTTTTATTAATTAGAATGAAATATTTGATTTTTGAATTGATAGGTCAAAATTGAATTTTATAATTACATAATATGTTAAATTATTAATGTGTTATATTGTTTTGTATAAAATTTTGATTATATTATGCATTAGCCACACGATCGCAACACATTTATGACGATCCACACCGTTCACTTTATTTGTTTTGCTATTTTAATCACCCTTGCCAAATTTGAAGTCCATCGGGTATTGAAAACCGTTTTATCAGGGACGTTGATTTATTATCAACCGACAATTTGTGTCCTTCGATCAAATACGTAACGATAGTAAAATCACTTCATTTTTTGCATGGAGGATATAATCACTCCCACTTGCAATCTAGACGGTTCCGATACGAAAAAAAATTGCTTTGTTGTTCGTCGAGTCATTCATTATAGGACATTATTGCTCTTGAATGCACCGAATTTGATTCGATCAGATGGTTCCCGACATTTGATAGCCACCGTTTTCGGGGAAAATGATAGAATCGATAAGATATGAGATCGTAACGGTTTAGATCGAACATTCGAGATTTTGAGTTTGCACCTGCCTTTTAATCCCATACATCGAACTTACTTGGTTATGAATCATGCTATTATGCTATAGGATAATGTACGCTAGCCACCCGATCTCAGCACACTTATGACGATCCAAACCGTTCACTTTGTTTGTATTGTTCTTTTAATCACTCTCGCCAAATTTGAAGTCTATCGGGTATTCAAAGCCCTTTCATCGGGACATTGATTTATTGTAAACCAAAATTTTGTCTCATTCGATCAGGTACCTAATGATAATTAATTTACTTGATTTTTTGCACGAAGGATATAATCACTCCCACGTAAAAAGTAGACGGTCCTGATTTAAAAAAAAATACTATGATGACCCTCGAGTAATACAATTTTACGGCAAAACAAGTGTATTATCCGAAAACAAGCTGTCTACGAAATAATTACCCAAAAAAAAAAGCTGTCTGCGAAATAGGTAATATAATTCCCTCCTAAACGTGAGCTATTGGCGCCAAAATTCCCACCTTCCCGCAAAAACCAAAATTTCGCAGCAAAATCAGACCCAAATTTCATTTCGTCAAAACCCTCTCACTCCTCCTCACTTTCTCTGGTTCCCTATATCTAAACAACCTTTTCCCCTCAATCCACTTGAAACCCAATCCTCTTCCAATGCCTTCTCTCTGACGCAAAACCATGGCTCCAAAACCCCCTCTCTCTTCCAAATCGAGCTCAAAAAAACGAGATTCTTACACCATTACTTGCTGCGAGGAATGTGGGTCCGGCGAGTACCCATCCGAGCTGCTTTTTTGCGACAAATGCGATTGTATTTCACCTCTTTTGCCTCAGAGCCATCCTCGCCTCAGTCCCCAAAGGGTCTTGGTTCAGCCCATCCCTGTTCGGATCATAAGAAAAAACCCCAAAGTATGTATTTTTGCTCGGTTTTATGATTGGGTTTTTGAAGTTTATAATATGAATAATCTGAAGCATGGGTTGTTGTTTGAAAGGAATCCTGATAAAAATATCTCGGTGTTTTTCTTTTCGATTCACTATAAGGCCAGAGACAACTTTTGGTATATTCTGTGCTCGACAAAATGTCTCAACGAGGCAGGCTTCATGTATCTGTAAAAAGGTAGAATTTGGTTAATTTTTCTTGATTGGTGTTACTGGATTTAATGAAGTTTATAATTGTGCTTGTTATTAGGAATCACAATTGTGGTATTTTGCTGAAACACGATTGGCCTTGAAGGCCGTGACTGTGGCAATGACAAGCTATAATCCTCCAACCTCAGACATCATGATGTCCATAAAAGGTATAAGTTTTTTTAACTTCCGATGAAAACAAGGGTTACCCACTTAACTGCAATCTTCATTTTGCTTGTTAGTTGTCATACTACTTAAGTCTAATTATTCGCTGTTACGAAACTCCCTTGGTTGCTTATCTTTACATTGTTTTACTTTAAGTTTTTGGGTACTAGATATTTGTATTAGCTAAATTGTATTTGTTGAAATGACTCATTTTTTTAACAATTTACGTTAACTTTCTTTTGTTATGAATGAGTGATTATGGCTCCACTATTCTTGATTTTGCTATTTCGGGCCTGTGGAATTGTATTGGGTTTATTTTGGGACAGATTGGTTAAACAACAATGAGGAGAGGATCTGTATTTTGCGTTCTGCATTGTTCTGATTTCTACTATTGGAGTTTCCTTAGAATTCTTGTTGTTTAGTGTGTTTATTTATAATACAAGTACAATGAACTTGCATGATATTTCCATGTTGTAAGGTTCCTTCATTTCTGTATATAATATAATACAATCTAATGAATCAATCAGGTATCAGTTCCATGGGTGGATCAAATTCTTAGTCATTCTAATTTGGATTTTTCTACCATCTCAGAGATTACCTTTCTGTTTGTAATTGTATTCCTATAGTTATGTAACCATCCAGATGGTTGTTTGACCTATTATATGTTGGCCAAAATTTACAATTTTTGTGGCTGAAATTGCTAATAATTACAGACTAAACAATGTTCTTAATGTCATGCATTTGTAGGTCTGGGTATCTCTGAGTTCAAGTTGTTACAGTCACGTTTATGGTCTTGCACCATCTACTCATTATAACCGTTATGCAGTTCTCATAATGGTTAGTGCTCCAATTTCTCTCTTTTGTTTCTGAGCAACTATATATATAGCCTCTTTTCTGAACATTTCTCCGTCACACACACACACAAACATATACATATAAACGATTTTTTTCCCTTTAGGGACATATGAAGCTTCTAACCACTATGAAAAGATTTAGTGAATATAGGTTCTAAAAATATCTAGAATTAAGAAACTTTAAAAAAACCATATCTAGAGAAATGAAAATCTTGGTAGTTTACACAAAGTTATCACAATTTGAAATCTCGGTACTTTAAAAATTCATATCTCTAGTACCTATATCAATAGCAAATACATGAAGTATCACAATTGGGATAATTCTAGGCTTCTAGCAAACAGGTGTGGTAGTGTGTATGTTAGATAGGAGTGCAAAAAACTCGCCAACCTGTTGAATTGACCGACTCAACCCGAACCAACCCACACCCACGGTCCGACACGATTAAAAAAGGCATGGCACGACACGATTAAGTAAATGGGCACGACATGAGTCAAACGATTAAGGGGACAGATTACCGACACAATTAAGTATAAGCCGGGTCGCCCGACACCCATTACCGACACATGCGGCATGACACTATTAAAAACGCACGCACGCACACGATATAATGGGCCGCACGCATCTACATGGTTACAAAACGCACGGCATCTATTACCTAATGAAGAAAAATGGCACGGCACGACACGACTAAAAATGAGCACGGCACGATTAGGCACGGCACGACATGGCACGATTAAGTAAACGAGCACGCACGCACGCACGGTACAAAAAGTGTGGTTGGCATGAAAGAAAACCGCAAGACGCAGACGCGCACGACGGGCCCGCTTGACACCTCTATAAGTAGGTCGGCACGCCCGACACGCATTTAAAAACGCACGCATTACCCACACGCATTAAGTAAATGGGCACGCACGGCACAACACGAAGTTAGACAATTGCCGGTCGGCACGGCACCACGCAAAGGCACCATTAAGTAAGTGGGTCGGCACGCGGGCATCGCACGCACGCACGCAACCTAATGAGGAAAAATGGCACGGCACGGCACGACTGAAAATGGGCACGGCACGATTTGGCACTGCACGGCATGGCACGATTAAGGAAACGGGCACGGCACGGCACGGGCACGGGCACGGTTGGCACGAAGAAAACCGGCACGGCACGGCACGACGGGCCTGTTTGACACCTCTAATTGGATGGTTGGAAGTGCTTGAACCAAAGTCTCACCGTTTGAATCAAAATTGATTCAAACGGTGAGACTTTGGTTCGAGCACTTCCAACTGTTTGATTGAGCTGAAATTTTGTGGGGCCCTTCGGAAAAATGTTTTAAGAACAATGAGCGGTTTGGATCACTCGTGTAGGACCCAAAAGTGTGTCCCTGAACGCGATCGGTACATTTTCGGTTCCCTTTTTTCTGTACTGTATCATTATCGTTTTTAACACTTTATAGTTTGTTTCAATTGACACATGACTTGCATGAATGATAAAAAAAAAAAAAAATCAATTTTTATTAAAATCCCCTCACAGTATGTCCATGCAATATTTGGGTTGTTCTTTCAATCGTAATTACTTATTAAGCAACAAATTGTTTTCAAAAAAAAAAATCCCACAAAGGATTGAGTAAAGATTAATTTTTAATTGGGCAAGCAGAGTGTCTTAAAAACCTTTCTCACTTGTAATCTGGCTCCCGAACCCAAGATTTCCTATTTTTTGCAGGCCAAATCTTTTCCAAAAATTATCGGCACGAGAGTCATTATTTCCATTATAAAAGGGTTTCTCGGGTAATGAATCCGTTTTCAAAACAAAAATCCGGGTGGCAACTCTGAAATCATTTTTCTAAAATTATTTTCCCAATACAAAAACATTTTCCCATGGCACCGTCCACATGCAGCAATTTCGGAGACCCCCAAGAAGTCATGTGGTAAAGGGAGGAAGAACAAGGGTAGGGCTTCCTCAAGTTGAGCCCAACAGCCTCAACCACCATAAATCATCCCAGTAGTCGACTCCGTAGTCGTCCCGCTAGTCATGTAGTTGGATGATGGCATAATCCGTCTATGCCTTGGGATGTGGGGCAAACCCATGCTTGCCAAATTCTTCCACAGGTAGAAGTTTGCGTAACGCAATTGAAAGATCTATCTTTTGAGTATCCGAACTCCTTTCACCCTTATGAGTGGACCGCCTAACTTATGGTCCCTGAGTCCGGAATCTTCAAAACGATGGAACTTAACTTACTTCGAAAGGCTATACTATGGACTAATTATGCTATTGCTCACACCCAAACTTGTGAGACATGTTTGTCCATACTGCGAGCTAATACACCCTTAAAGTATGCCATGGCTTTACCCTTTAATGACCCTACGAACCTAGATGAATTGGTTGATATCTTGACTGGTTGCTTCTCTGTTTCTAGCCTTTACCTTAGTGAAAATGTATCATGTATGTGAAATAACCTTATTTGTATATGTTCTATTCATTTTTATTCATTCTCAATTGCGGAGTTGCTCCGAAAAGAAGATTGAAAATATTTGTTTCACAGGAATGAAACATCCCTGTGTTGAAAAAAAGCATATGAGGATGCCCTTTTGACTTGTGCAACACACAGTTGCAATTTGGATGGTATGGCCTCCATTTGATCTCCATGTCATGCATTTACATACTTCCCCCAAGGACACTGGAGCATCATCGCAGTGACCATTTTTTATACAGTTGCTCTCTTTTATGTGTTTGTGGGGGTGGGTGAGAGGGGTGGGGTGCGAAAGGAAATTTTGATTTGTAATTAATTGTCTTCATGATTTGATGTTTCAGTACATTTCTATTTATTAAGTGCTCTATGTTTATCCTGGAATAAATCCCCAAGAAGTACAATAGAGAAAAAAAAAGATTCAACTATAAAAAAAAGGAGAATGTGAAAATCACCACCTGAACTGAATTAATTTTTCTAATGGATCGTTGTCCAAACCTTTAGCTGGTAAAATAAATTAACTCTTTACTAGGCCGACTTTGGACTTGCTACTCCGTTACATTTTTCTACATAGTACCCCAAAGAATGACCTAAACCTTTCGAAAATGAAACATGCATTTTCCTTTTGGGAGAGTATTGACAATGAGTTGAGAGATTCCACGAATGAGTTGAGCTGAGATCCTTGACCAATTAGGCAAGCAATTTGACCTTGTTTCGGTACTCTGCAAGTGCCCACAATGGGTATATATTCCTATAGGCTGCATAATGTAGCATGCAGTTCTTCATGAATACTCCAGTAATTTCCTGTGGTAATTAAAGATAATGATCAAGTTAAAGGAGATAATCAATAAAAAATTTGATAAAGGAAAGAGGAGAAATTTAGTAAAGCTTTACTGCAACAGAGACAAGGAGAATGGCTAGAAGCTTGCAACTAGTCATTTTCGCGTTCACCCGTAATTTTAATCGTGCCCTTTTTATTGGATACATGAAGTGAATAGATTACCTGTTGGGGGAATTCTCCAGTTTCCATTTGTGAATTGATTAGCAACTTGGCAGCACGATGCAGAGGTGTTGGGTCTCTCTCAGCCTAGATAAGATGTAGAGAATGTCACATACAATTTTTCTACTTACTAGATCTTTTATTTCTTTATCATATCCAAGTAAGGGCATAATGTAAAAACAAGTAATAGTTGAAGCTTTCACCTGGCCAGAATGAATTAGACCCATCATGGCCCATGAAGTGTGCACCAAATTGGACCGGTTGTCTTCCAACGGTACATATTTCTGTTAATAGATATAATAGTGTGTGTTTGAGAGTCACAAAGAGTATAAAGCTAGGTAACACAAAATCACTTGAATGAATTTGGCTAAATAGTTAAAAACCTTGAGGGGACTAGAGAGGTAGCTCTCTCCCCAGCCTCCGTTATGACGTTGTGATGACAATAAAAATTGTACACCTTTACGCACAGCTGCACAATTGGAGTAATTCTTCCCTACTGCTGCCAAACCTCCCAGTGCAAACCAAGTGCCATAAGTGAAACAAACACCCCAGTTACCATACCTGCACATTCACATATCACATACATTACGTGGGAGGGAGACACTCACTCACATCGAGAGAGATGAATTTTTTTTAGAATTATGCCAATGCTTTTGCAAGTCAAACGAATACAATACCATGAGCCATCGGGCATTTGGATATCTTCAAGAAAGTGAACTGCAGCTACAATGAAAGCTTGAATCTCCTTTTTCCGGTGTCCAGGATAAAATTTCATAAATATCACAAAAGCCTGGATTGCTGCTGCAGTGCATTCTACATACTCATGTTCTACTACAATGTCCGCAAAAAACTCTGTAGGGTTAAGGAACTGTAAAACAAAAAAGAAAGAAAATCAAATAGAGAATTAATAATTAGAGTAAAAATCTTCCCCTCATTTTTGTTCAAATTAAACCACTAATAAACATATCCAGAAATCTTACCTCTAGCCAAGCCCCTCCTTTTGCAGGCTCCCAAGCTGTTAAACCTCCATTTTCACTCTGAAAATTTCAACATAACAGATTAATAGCTTTTCATCTTTGATATAACCTTGTACTATATTCATATAACAATATCGGAATATGGAACTTGTTATATTTGATTATGCAATTTTGAAAAAGAAATTACTTGTAAAGAGAGAATGACATTCACGGCATCATACAATCTTTCTGCTTCATGTTTTGAACCTACAATTTCTGGTGGTAATTGTGACAGCATCAGACAACACTACAAAAGAAAAAGAAATCATTATGGGATTTGGGAACAAGTTCCATCTATCTTTACAGATATCAAATTACGCATCATAAAGGATAAAGGAAAGAAATTAACTTGAAAAAAGATTCACCTTAAGCCCTTCTGCAGTGCAATCTGAGACTTGCCAACCATGATCTTGATCGGAGAAAGTCCAAGATCCTTTAGAAATGTGCCTGAACATTTTCGAGAAGTCGCCAGATGGGTTTTCCTTAACCTTTAAAATCCAAGGGACAAGTAAGATGACTACGAAATTGTATTACAAAAATAAAAAGAATAAGCATATACTTTATATAAAAAGAATGATCAAGTACAAATACCTGCGAGTTTTTAATGAAATCATGTCCTTTTCTTAGAGTTTCTCCTGTTTCCTCAAGTAGATTACAAGCCAAAAGTGCCTGAACGGCAAAACCTGTATCCCATTGCTGACTACCAAAACTCTACAATAGATTAAGATTTGTTCAAATTGCTAGCATTAGAATAGAATCTTCTATGAGATGACCCATTATAAAATAATCTATAATAAAAGTGATAGGAGTAGGCACCTGCATCTTCATTCCATCTTCAGCAACCCACATGTAATCTGGAATCCGGGCAAGATGTTTCTTAAAGTAATCACCATGAGGATCTTCTACCCAACAGGAAAGCATGCAAAGAACCTTCTCAACACATCCGATGGTGATGTATCGACTGTTTTCATCTTCGTAATGAATGTATTTTATTGTCGCTTGAAGTGCTTTTTCTCTAACCAACTTGTTGAAGGGCCACCTTGTTAGTAATGGCTCAGTTAATATGTAAAGACTATCCCAAAGAAAATCCTGAATTAGAGGGTGTGGGTAATATACATCTTCCTGCATCAAACATGTACAAAGCAAATTTTGTAAGATCGCTTGATTTTGTTTATGATGCTGGGTTACACAAGTCTCTTTCCTTTGTCCTCGAATGAAGTTGAACAAGATAAAAAAGTAATAATTCTACTAAACACGAATCCGAGTGTCAATTCTTTTTTCTAAGGTCAAGTTTTATGCAATCCAATGTTATACGTTTGCAACTCTAATTTAAATAAACGCTAACGGACGTAGCTTAAATTAGTACGTACATCTAGTTTTGAAGGCATTGCATACAAGAACATGCTATGAATATACCTTTGCACAAACATGCCGGTATTTCTTCCAATCAATTTCGCTATAAGGTTGAGAATGAAGCTCTTCCCTAAGTTGTAGAACAAGATCCGTGATGGGTCCAACGAACCTCTTTCCATATAGGTAAGACATTGGCATGTAAACCATCCGACAGTAGCACCACATTTTTGCTGCGTAAACAAGTGAGTGAACATAAGTAAACGATGGATAAGTCTTTTGTGATTAGAATCTTGTCAAAACCACATGTTTAAGTGCATAAAACTCTTTTTCATTTTTAAATAACCTTGGAGAACTTTGTTTCCCAGCAGTTTGTATGCAATATTTATTAGTTTCATATTTTAGTTTTTAATCCAACATGTGTTAAACCACTAGAATCTACCTGGATGCATAGGTAAATAAGAAGGAAGGATCCAAAACTCTGGTGGCATTGGGTTGCAGCCCGACCAATCAAACAGACCAAATATCTGCAACAAACAATATGCGGATCAATCAATAAATAGTAAATTTAACAAAAAAAAGTATGAACAGAGTCAGATTAATGCATGCAAATTGATGTGGCTAATTGTGATTCCGTCAATTTATGACTTTAAAAGGCAAAAAAAAAAAAAAAAAAACCCAATGCTCTACTACTCTAGATGGGATTTCTTTTTATAAAATGCAAATATTTATAGCACATAATTTGGATACGAAAAGCTAATCGTCGTATTTACCGAAAGCCATGTCTTTCCCCAAGAGGGTATTGCAACTACGCCGCCGTGATCATGGATCCATTTTCGACCTCTTTCTACAGCGTTGTTTCGGCCTCCCGATGCGCCCTCACCTAGAATACGCATGCAAATGTAGCTGAGTACTGTACAGAACATGATGCTGTGGCCCTCTATGTGGAATCCCCAACCTCCATCTTCATTCTATTACAATCACAATCACAATCACAATCACAATCAAATCCTCTTCCGTTAGACGAAATTATAAGTTGGTTAAAAAAACTGAGCTTTGTAAATGTATGTACCATCACTGTAGTTGTCAAACCAACTGGCACTTTTACTTAATATATTTTTTTGCTGGTAAGTACAAGCTTTAACTTAGCTGTAAAAGTTTTGGCCAAAATCAATATCTCGCTTTCGCCTTTGCTACTACATTATGCTAAAGCTGAACGTTTGAAAATCATTTCGTTTTTTTTGAATGAAGGAGTACGTCACGAGAAAGAATTTCATGCTTACTTGGTGATTGTATATGTATCGAAGAATCTCCTTTTTATGTTCTGGGGAAAATATCTCATCGAGATGCCCAGTAATGTACAAACACATGACCTGCATTTGGCATATTATTTCAGCAAATTAAAAGTCACACATATGCGGATATCCCCTAAATCCGAGCTCTTTTTTTTTTTTTTTTTTTTTTTTTTTACCGAGAATTTTGGAAGGTGACAAGAAAATAGTGATTGGAAATAATTACCAGGGGAGGAAGGAAGAACAAGGGGCCAGCATTCTCAGCAGGCCAATGGCCATCTTTGGCCTGCATAGCGGAGGAGAAGCGCAACGCCCTCTTCACGGTGGTGGTGGCAGCCTCATAGGTTACATCTTCATCTTCACCGATCTTAACTGCTGGAATAGTTTGTTGGAAATTATTTTCCTTCAATAACTGCATTTTACAAATGAGAATTATAGCCAAATTTATGAATAAGTCACACTAATTTGGTACCCTGTTAGGGTGAAGCAAAGCCATATGATAATTTGACCAACTGAGTTGGCCCGGACACGAGAGTTATAAAAAAACGATTAGAGGAAACTCCTCACATAAGTGCATGTGACCAAATTAAACAGCGTCAATGTATTTTTATATACCCAATTGTTTTATGCACCTACCTAAGAAATTACTTAATCTTTCGCTCTATTGACACCCCTTAATCCCAAAACCGCCAGCCAGGCACGGGTAGCCTTTCTCCCACCAATAGCACTAGCCGTGTTAATTTGTTTGTCCACTTTTAAACTTGAAAGTGTTCTAAAATATTTGTCCACTTTTAAATGTCCCGGACAACACAATGGATGGGCCCAAACAAATCGATCTCCTTTTCTGGGCCGAACTAACTTAGAACCTGAACAGGCCGCGACATGGTTAAAAAGGTCTGGGCTGAGCCCTATTGTGCACATCGTGATTGGACCACTGTGGGGCGACAGCGACTGATGTCGGACCGAACATGGCACAACCGTTAGCCATCTAGTGGAGAAAAATGTCCACCTCGTGACTGGGCTCATGGGGGCCACAGCGATTGATGTCGGACCGGACAGGGCACAATTGTTAGCCATCTAATCGAATAAATTGTTGAGCCCTTCTATTGGGACCGACGGAATAGTATCAATGGGGTATCGACGGCGTCGCCGACCCCGACTCCGACGCCGTCGGTACCCATCGGTACATTCCCGTCGGTCCCTTTAGATTTACGCTAAATTGTTACACTTAGGGTTGGAAATTGTTTTTACTCAAACACTAATCCTATCAAAATAAAATACGTATATAAAATTTTACCCATATTATTGGCTATATCCATGTTTACAGCTTTTGCTGCTCGAACTCTTCTACTCTTGGTGAAGTATTTGAATCAAGCATTTTGTTAATAAATTAATTTTCTTGTATATTAGGACGAAGCAATACATCGAGTTACATTTCGAAGCAATTTAATTTATTTGACAATATTTAATTCTAATAAACTTGAATGTACATGGACCAAATATAAATATTTACTCAATCTAATTTATAGATTGTAATGAATACAAAAAAATTGAGGTTGAGAAGCATAAAAGAGAAGAATGGAAGAGTAACTTTATAGTCCCTCGTTCTATCCTAACCAGATAAAAAAATGATTATATATTTTAATCGGTAATAAATTTTATATACAATATGGATCTTGTTTGATAGATCTTGATTTAATATAATAAACAAAGTGTTTAAAATCACCTAAAATATTATAGATTATAAGATATAATACTTTGAAAAGTGGCACGAACTCCCATAAGAGACTATAAAATTGGGACGGAGGGAGTATTTAAGTGAGGGGGTAATTGAATTGCTAATGCAAACTTCAAGGAGGGAAAAATCATTTCATAGAAATCTGTATAAAACACATAATGAAAACCTTAGGGGGTGTGAGTGAAATTTTCCCTTTGTCTATTTTTTGAATTGTCACGTGTAATGAATGTCAAGCCCTTTTGCCTATTTGGCCGCCTTCATATCTGTCTAAACACGCTTTCTAGTGCACTGACCTTTTGGCATCCCGACAATGGAAAATAATTAATAAAGAAAACTTTGAACAAAAACAAAAGTACCACGGCATTTTGGATCTTAGTATACACAATGATAGTTGTTAGAATTTGCACTCAAATAATCATAGAATATAATGTAAAATTTGAATTATTATCGTAGATCTAAATTCTTCGTGTGGGATATATCTTTCTCATCCCATGTTATTAGTCTATTTCTTGGAATTGTGTTTTTAATTTGAACAGTCTAATATTTTGGTGCATAATTTTCCCATTTTTCTTAAAATCATAGTTAATTCTTTTGATTAATGCAAAATTTCAAAACTCATGCACAAAATACTTATTTTTATTTTTTATTTTTTTATTACTGTACGGTAAGTAGAAAAAGTTTTGAAAATGAAAGACCAGTGATCGGTTACGGTGCCACTTGAGGCTTAAGTCAGGCAATTTTCAAAAATCTCCTTTTCAATCGAGCTTTGAGGTTTATGACCATAGCCCAATGTTAGACAGTCGGCACATAATGCTAAAAGGTGAGTTTCTCCATCTGTCTGGTCGTAATCCTGCATTAATTGGTTTGATTTGGTGGGAAAAAAAAGATAAAAACGTTTGGAGTTTCTCTCCATATCTCTGTCGTAATCCTGTATTAATTATATTGATTTGATTTGGTGGAAAAAAAGATTTCAAGAGAGTCGTTGTGGTGTGCCGAGTTAACTATTCTTTTAAGCCTTTTTTTTAACCGGGTTTGAGAAAATTGATTTATTACGCTTTACGAGATAGGTACATCGACTTCAAATTGACTTAGACAATTGGTGACTTAAGTCAGGAATTGAATTTTTTCAATTTTTTTTTTTAATCTTCAGACTAATGTCAATAGACAAGTTGTTTCTCCAAAATATTATTCCCTCCGTCCCAATTTAAGTGATTCATATCGAAATACGTATAATTTCAAACCCTTAAAAACATTTTTCTTTATGTAATTTTTTAATTTTTCTATACCAAATAAATGCTCATTTTTTAATGGCTAAAAAATACACTTTTCCAAAGATATCATTTCAAAAGGGACGGAGGGAATAATATTTTATTTTATGTATGTAACTAAAATGAATTTTATTGTAATCCGTGAAAAAATGTATTTTTAGTTAATTTAGACAGTATGGGAAACTCATCATTATCCTAACGAAGTCAATTTACTTGCCTCATTCTTTGCAGTTGTTGAGAAGGACATGAGTTCTTTAATTTACTATAATCTACTAACTTGATAATGAAAAATAAATTTTTCTTTTTAAATAACAGAGGTGAACAATTTTGACATCGAACACGCTTGACCTATCACGGTTTAGAAATCGAGCTGAACAAAAATTGAATATATATTCCTAAAGTTTTTTATAAGCTTTTACTTTAAATTTTTTTAGTAAACTGACAAATATATATGGCATTGATTTGTAGGTGCATGAGCTGGTTTGTGCATGGTTTCCTCGTTTCTTCTTTTGAAATGGTCCAATAAAATGAGGATAAGTTATTTCCGACGTCGGCAGTGGAAATAAATATTTCCTCCAAATCAATCACAATGATCCGTGTGATTATGTACTACACAATCACATTGACCGCACAATCACACAGACCACCGTAATTAATTTAGAGGAAACATTTATTTCCGCCGGCGGTGAAAATAATGTTTTCTTCAATAAAATAGAAGGATGCATGACCCACATTTCCCTCCTAACCTTAATCCGGACGCCCTCATCTTAGTACGTACTAATTAATATAATTTGATTAGTAAAGACTTGCCTTTAAAAAAATAAAAATAAAGGTACGTAGATATAATGCCAAAACTAAAAGTTTTCTGTGAAAACACTAATAGTTCTTGCTTCTACAATGACTTATATGTCCTGTAACTTTCCATCTTCTTCGTATAAACAAAACTAATCCTTCAATCTCTTATGGGTTATCTTATAATCGAAGTTGAGTGATGCCAAAACAAAATGAATGAGACGGAGACTAAGAAATGAATTTTGAAAATCTGAGTTTGGCGGAATTACCAACGAACAAATGAAATGGACTTATTTTGCTTTGATAAGATAAAAGGAAATATGATACTCTTATATTTTTGCATATGAAAATTACATTAGGAAACCTGAGAGAATCTTGATTTAAGTCACCCTACCATCTCCAGCCTCACAAAGGAGTTAGTTCTTATCTACTCCCTCTGTCCCATAAAATTGTATCACTACGAGATTACATGTAATTTTCAAACTAAAAAATAATGTATTTACCAAAATAATTTTTGAATTTTTTTGCATCGTATGAAAGTTCTCGATGAGATCTATCAAACACAATCCATATTGATTAAAAAATTATTTTTGTAAGCACGTTATTTTTTAGCTTGAAAATTGCACGTAGTTTCGTAGTGATATAACTTTATGGGATGGAGGGAGTATTTTTTTTCCCACCAGTCCCTCCAGTATGGACCCAAAAGAGAGAAAGAGAGAGACTGGAATAGACTTTTCATTGGATGGATTCCTAGCTTTATTTAGCCATTTGTTCTCATGTGGCTGCTTAAAGTTTGTTTTTATCACGATGTATTCTTTGTCAAGTTCTCAATAAAAAAAATTCACCGATCAAAAAATTAAAAAACAATATTTTGCTTTCTTTATTTGTTTTCTTGCATAAATGTGATTCGTTCATGCAGAAAATGAACTCCGATTTAACTGATTTAGGGTATCTTACCCTTGTCGATGAGCTGTACAAAATGATTGGTCATTTTTTGGATCCTGAATTGACCCAAAAAAAAAAAAAAGGTGACTAGAGTGAGGAAAATGGAACTTGGAGAGAGAGAGAGAGACCGTGGGTCACCACCACCACCACGTCTATTCGGCCTGTATCCACTTTATCAATAGCATGTTCCCATTCATTGCTATTGATTGGTTTTTTTATTTTAGTAGTAGTTTATTTATAATAAAGGCCATCTAAGTCATTGTAGAGCCATTGTTTTAGAAGAAAGAAAAATTAGAGTTTTAGCAGGAACATTTTTGGTTTTGACAGAAACAGTGTTGGTTTTGGCATTATCAGCTGTCAAAATAAATAAAGACTTAGACTTGAGAAACAAGATCCACGTTCCCACCGTGTAAGTCAAGTCCAGTAGCCTAGCCTCAATGCTGAGGGGTTTCCGTGTAGAAGCATGGCTGGCATGAGAGCCTTGGAGTCTTCCCTTTCTTTTCCCACGGATCTACTTAACCAAAATATGCTCCCTATATAGCAACGGACCCCCGGTTATAGTAGTTTGTAATATTTTTACTCTCTTTTTACCACAAACCAAAAAATTGAAGAGATACATTTTTTAATTTTAATTTTTTGGTTTTTTCTTGTTTCTATATAAGTTCCATGCATGCAAAGTGTAAAATTATATGGTTATTTTTGTTTATCCACACTATCTGGTTATTTTGATCATACGTAATAATGATAATATGCGGGTAATCATTGAACAAGAGAAATAAACCAAACCTGAAATTGAAGAAGAAGATCGGCGCTAGGCTTGACTTGTGCACGGTTAAGAGTGAAGAGTTGGCGAGCAGCTTCAACCTGGGCGTGCTCATCCGGGGTACCGTAATTAGGATCAAACTCCCATATTTGGCGCCCAACAAAATTGTTTGTGCTGTATAGATAAGGCTCGTAAGGACCCCCACCTTCTGCAACCTTGAGCTTCCACATTAAATTCTACATGGTAGTAAAAAAAAATTTGATTATTGTGATCTCAATGACGTTTTCTATTCAAAGTATGAGAACTAAACCAATATATAATAACAAACGAATATTATAACTCATCACTAAAATATAAATAGCATGCAACAGAAATAAGCGTAATATGCTCTAGAACTGTGCGTACCATACACTTTCAAGGTAAACCTTGGCGTAATTTACAGGGAAAAAAAATGCGTGACATAGACCAAAAAATTTCTCTGGTAGTCATAGGAGTGTTACACGTGAACCATAGTTTTCATCGGGGAAAATCGCCATATGAACATAACACGTAGGCCTTGTTCTAAAATTGACTTTAGTTAGAAATTGGCTCAAGTTGACTTTTTGAATTGATTTATTTTGAGAAAATGACTTGCCTCGCAACGCAATAAGTCATTAAGTCAGTTTAAGAATAAATCAGTTTTTGACACAACCCGTTTAATTTTAAAGTGTGAAATATCAAAAGGAGAATGACGCGAAAGTTGAAACATGAACATCGCTGGCAAGAGTTGCAGCCATTATATGAAAACCAATACACGACCACGCGCGCGCGCGCGCACACGCACACACACACACACACACACATATATATATATATATATATATATATATATATATATATATATATATATATATATATAGAGAGAGAGAGAGAGAGAGAGAGAGAGAGAGAGAGAGAGAGAGAGAGAGAGAGAGAGAGAGAGAGAGTTTTTATAAAACAGAGAGATAGTTGGACTACCTGTTGTATATCACAAGTACAAGTTGAATAGTTTTTGGGTTTCAAAGAGGGCAAGGCAGATACTCAGAGAGAGCGAGAGAGAGAGAGGGAGGGAGGGAGAGAGGGAGTTTTGGATTTCCAAACAAACAAGTGTTTACTGAACTGAAGAGAGGAAACCCCAATTTATACACAAATGACAAGAAGGGGAAACTATGTTTTTGGTCTTATATTATATGCACGATTTTACTTTTGGTATCCGTAGTTCTGATTTTATTAATTCAACCCTACACACATTTTGTTTCCCATTCTGAGCGTGTTAGAGCAAGCCCAACAGACTCCCTGAAAAGCAATTTTATGTATTTTGTTGAGTCAAAACACAACTTAAGCCCTACAATAGCCTCAACAAAAGGCTCCCTAAAGTACATGGATGAATACTACCTCAACAAATATCTCCCCTTTTGTTAAGCCACTATTTACTAACCAAACGGGTTTTAATTATTTCTTCTCTCCTCTCTCTCTCTCTCTCTCCCTCCCCCCCCTTTCTCCTCCTCTAAAAGAAACCATATTTTAATAATAGAGAGATAAGATAGACAGTGATGTGGAGTTGATAGTGGTGTAAGTCGATAAAATGATAAATATGCACTATTCACCAATCTTTTTAGAGAGAATTTTGTTTTCATTGAGCATCCCCATCCCATAGTCTTAGCAAATTTTAAGCTGAAAAATACTAGTTATTAGTGACTATTTTTCACTTTATCTACTTACATTTATTTCAAAACTATAACAATTCTCTCTATTAACAAAGAGAGAGAGAGAGAGAGAGGTGCTGAATAGTAGCTCTCTAAATGGGAAGGGATTAGGAGAGACACTATTCATCCATGTAGAATAGACAGCTTTATGTTGAAGTTGTTGGATGATTGATTTGGACTTGGGCTCTCTTTTATTGCTAGAATCCCCTTTTAAGGGCATCCACAGTAGAATTCAATTTTTTTTGTTAAGGACCTACTAATTTAGGAGTATAAGAGCACTCCAATGGGGATTCTCTAAATTTGGATTTTATTTACAGACACAAAAATTTAAATGGGTCCCCCATTACCCCCTCCTAATTCTCCTCCCTCCCAAAATTTGGCTAATGTGGTATGAACCATCCTTATGAGCCTCTATGGATAGCTCATTGAACATCATAGTTGAGCAAATGAATTGTTAAATGTCAGGAGTCTCACATAGGAACTTTTAAGAGTCCACTAGAGATGCCCTAAAGAGGCTTGTTGGGGATGCTCTTAAAACATTTACTACTAGGTAATTTTTTTCATACATGATCGGTTGGTTGGTCAAATGTTTTTGGAAATCTTGATCAATTCGGTCGATACGCGGGATCTACAAGACTACAACCTCTTGGGTTGACTAATTTGTTGGCGGATGTTATTTTGCCTAACTTTTCTAGTAAAATTGAATGTGAAAAAGGGGAAGGGTTAACACATTTGTACGAACAAGTGAACTGAATGGAATGGGCTGTCCTTTTCTTTAAGTACTTGAAGTAATTTCCTCCCCACCTATTTCTTAGTAATATTTTTGACTGCGGCTTTTTTTTATTACTGCTATATCCTTTATCAAATACTGAGAGAGATAAAGTGGGTCTATAAATACGAAAACCCTTTGGCCTCGTTTGATTCGCGGACTAAAAAAAGTGAAATTAATAGTCCTAGGATTGATAGTCCTGGACTATTTATTCTGGGACTAATTTAGTACTGAATCTCACACAATCTCATGTTTGATTCATGTAGGATTAACATTGGGATATCTCATATTTTGGCCAATCCCATGTTTGGTTCCCTAAACTACGTTTCGGGATTAAACAAGTGGCATTTTTGCAATTTGGTGGATTTCCCTTCCGCGTTCATTTTATCCGGGACTAAACAATCCTACCACCCCCCAGTTATTGTGTAATCCCATACGTATTGGATAAAACTTGTCCCGGGATTGTTAATCCCATGCCATTTTTGCGGAACCAAACAAGGGATAACGCGGGATTGGACAAAAATAGTCCAATCCCACCCTCCTAATACCCGAATCAAATGAGGCCTTTGGGTACCGACAAGATGGTACCGATGGAGTACAGATGGAGTGCTAGACCTATTTAGGAATCTCGTACAAATTATCCAAACCGTTCAAAAATTTCAAAATACTTTTTCGAGTGGCCTACAGCTAGTAGATCCGAATTCGAGGTATCAATTTTTTTATTAAGATTTCAGGCCCCTAAAATCTAAATGAAAAATGAGTACTTCAGATCAACTAATTGCGAGCATTTGTTTCAAAAGATTTCTAAACGGTTCGGATCATTGTACGCGGAACTCCTAAGAGGGCCTCGCATGCCGTCATCGGTATCCATCTCGTTGGTACCTCTAGCAGAGTTGTACTATCTATTTCTTCAGCCATACCTTGTTTTCATATCACGATCATTGTCATTTTCCGTTCAGGATCCGCCAACGAGAAAAGTAGTCCTTTCCCATTTGGTTGAAATGACTTGAGGGACCATTAATGCGTTCAAGTCTTCCGCTCTGTCCATTCAGCTTTGACATCAAGAATTGCCAACAAAACTTCCGTGTTTGATCCCAAAACAGAAGGCCGGAGCCCAAATTGACTTTCGGAAATTGTATCATTGACTTTGAGGTTCAAATTAAACTCAAAATCAACAGATCTTTACAATGGTGGACAGCCGAATTTACCTAAACCTTAGCGTTTTTTTCTTTATTTATTTCTTTTTCAACAGTGTAAATCAGTGGGGTCAGAGGGAAATTTGGTCATTACATATTTTATCGATAAATTGATACAATATTGAAAACTGTTATACAATTAATATTCTTTGTTAGGTGTATGATATGCACGCCTTGAATCACCTTGAGTTCGTAATTTTTGCTTGAAAATTCATTATATCAATCTTGAATACGTAATTTGTGTATTGCAATACATAAGAGAGAGCCACCCTTCTCCACCATGCCACCTTTCACTGCGTCCCACCACCTTTCACGGCCTCGCACCACCTAGCCCTCCCATCATCTGCAGAGTTGGCTAAGGAGTAAGCCCAGCAAAAAAAACTGGTTGCCTAGTGGTCGGTGGTAACTCCTTAACATGCGTGGGGGACGAGTTTGATTCCCCTCCCCAAACTCTTATTTTTTTCTCTGTTTTTTAATTTATGATCCTTTTTCTTTCCTTCCCAATCCCCAATTTTACAAAAATCACACTACTCAATTACATTTACTCGCCCATTGGCTTGTAGCCCAGATGGCAACTCCCGGTTCTCCCCATGTGAGAGAGACCAGGGTTCAAGCCCCGCCGTGGGTGTATGTTGTTCAGGGCTATGGATTGCCTTTGACACCCATTTGAACTAACATACTAACTGCTTGCTAACCCTCGCTGATGTATACAACATTTTTTAAAAAAAAATACACTTACTCAATTACACTTTGTTTTTTATTAACAAACACAACAATAATGCAGAAGTGATAGTTTCTTACATTGAATTTAAAAAACATCCCATTATTGATTTTTTTTTAAATAAGGGAGCTATAACGGTTTATTATTACTTTTTCCACTCAAGTCATAGTTGGAGCATAAGCAATTTTTCTTTAAAATAAATTCTTAAATCATATCTTTTTACATTTATCTTTGTATCCCTTCAGTTTGACTTGTATGCCATTTTATTTTTTTTTTGCTTAATAATAAGTGGACATCCAATTTAACTGGAATGTTAAATTTATTACGTAAATAATAAATGAAGTTTTACAACAATATCCAATGAGAGAATTACATAAATCTCCCTGCCAATACATTTATTCACTATCAAATATGCTAGGGTTTCTCTAATTCTCAGCATAGCCGTCATCCCCGGCGGTGTCTGGTCTAGTTCCGTAAGCCTCCACGGTACTCCTCCTGTTCGTCTCTATAGCCAACATAATACGTCAGAGTTGCAGAGCAACATCGTGGTATTATGTTGGGGTCACACAAGTGTGCAACACCGTGAGCGAGAACGCTCAATGAAAATCACTTCCCCAATCCTTATACTAACAGTTTAAAAGATGCGAACAAAAATAAGAAGTAAGAGGTCAACAAAAACTATGTAAACATGATAGGATGTTTGTGTCAATGCAACCGGTGTATCACATGTATAGAACTGTGTCTCATATAATCTATCAGTATCACAGTTTTTCTTCAAATATTAACTAGATTTAGGTACTGTTTCTGTCCTTTGGGCCACAATCCAATCACTTGAGTTCTTCTTCAAATATTAACTAGGTTTGGGTACTTTTTCCGTCCTCTGGGCCACAATCCAGTCACTCCACTCTTATGACACTGCTTCCTTCCTCCGGACTCGCAGTCCACCACTCAAAGTATTGGTCTGTTTACATCTTTTTCAACGAACGGTCGCCAAACATCATGATTGCACCCACATGTACACGGTCCCGATTGGTTTGTCATTACAGCGGACACTAACGTGATACAAGATCGTTCACCATGTGTTGTATGTGCTTAGCCTGAACCACCATGTTCTCTCCTTGAAGATGGGGTGGTGCTCAAGTAGCACTACATAATCCGTTCAATTCCCTACTCAATCAATTCTCATTTCGCATCTCATCATTTCTCAAAACTTGTCGTATCGGTCCTCATAAAAACGTCTTGTGAATATGCAACTTTTCTTGAAAAATGTGTCTCGCGAATATGCAACTTTTCTTGAAAACTGTGAATATTTAGGCTCTCTTTCTGGTGAAATTTATAAAATTATGAATGAAAGTATTTTATTTTATTTTTCAAAAATTTCATGTCTTTTCATATGAATTATAATTTTGAAATGGTAGAGGTATTTGTGAACACCTCGTGGGAATGTCCACGAAAACGATGGCGGTTTTGGAAAACAATTTGATTGATTGGATGGAGTCACCACCCGGGTTTGAGGATTGCACCTGAGAAACTGATTGAAAAATGACTCTTTTGCCCTTAAGACGAAATATATTTAATTGGTCTACTTTTATTGAGATTTCTCGGGTCCGGGAGCTAGGTTACGAGAGGGAAAGAAATTTAAAGCACCCCTTCGCCCGGTATTACCTCCGGTCTTTACTCAATGTTTTAAGGGATTTTGAAAACAACATTTAAACGAACTTTAATCGCAAATTCATATGAGAGTACGTAAACACATCAATGAAATTAATGTAATGATGGTGGATGCTTGCGCTAGTGACATAGAGTGACCGAATATTATGTATAGGACACTTAAATTACAATGAATCATACTTGGGCTGCCTTGAAAAGCCCCAGAAACCAATCATGAGCACCCCCGCAAACCACACCTGGATAGCAACCTGGGCAGCTGGATCAAGCTGGTCCAGGTGCCTGGACCAATGGTGGGCGCTTGGAAAAGATGAATCCAGAGCACTATGGCCGCCTAGAACACATCTATACAGGCGCCTGGAGTATTAATTTGGCAGAAAATTCTCTAGTCTAGGCCTCAAAGCAAACAACAAATGCAATATTTATAACCTATTCTTACATGCTTAGAGTGATGTTTGATGACTCTATGGACTAAAGGGTCTCAAAATCAACCTTATGACATGGTATGAAGCTAGAAAAGGATGATTTTGGTTGGTTTTAAGCATTGAAAGATAGAAGAATATAGCCTCAAAACTCTCCCTTTTCTGTTTCCATTCTGATCATGTATAAAATCAACAGTAACTTTACTCAAAACATGAATGATGCACTTGTTCTATTCAAGACTTGATTTTCTTCCAAAAATGCCCTAAAAACATGCTTTCAAATGAACTTTATGATCTTATAACATAGAAATGATCACAACCAGACATAAGAAAAACTTGAATATCAAATAAGGTATGCAGAAAGAAGAAAATTTAGTAGCATGAAACAGATCCAGGCGCTTGAACCTAGTATAGGTACTCAAAATGAAATTCTTTTTTGTGGTGTTTGAGACCTCTCCAAGTTCTAAACTAGTATGAAGAACTAACTAGAACTTAGTTGATGTCCCCTTAGGGCCTATTTGAGCACTTTGGTGGATGAACTACCTTGCAAAGCTTTGATTGATGAACTTGGGTTTGATTTTTGGAAGGCTATTGGTGGTTGTATAGACTGAATTTTGGCTCCTGAAAGTGTACTAGACTGATTGTAGGTGGAATGGTTGGGATTTGATTATGGGTGATGAAGATACATGGATTTGGTGTAATAAAAAAGTGGATTTTATGGTTGAAAGTAAAGGAATCAGAGAGAGATTAACTAGGATGGAGCTTTTGGAAATTTTTCCAGCAGAGTGACATCATGAGAGAGATGGGAGAACCGATCCTCTTCTAAATGAGAGAGATGGGGGGCTTTATACATGCAAAAATGGGGTAGAAAGGGCCACTAGGGTCCCTTAGGGGGTCAATTAGGGATTCACCTATTTTCCCTCCACTCTCTCTCAGAAAATTCCTCCAAAAATTCTCTTCAAAGTTCAACAAGACGCTCCTTCCCTCCCATTTCGCCTTGGATAGCAAGTATCTAGAGTGAGTTTGGGCGCCTGGAATAGGGAAATCCATGCGCCTGGATTGAGTTTGAGCACCTGGAATGGGAATCCAGGCGCTTGGATTGAGTATGGGCACCTGGATTGAGTATGAGCGCTTGGAATAGAAGATAGCACAACATATGAAACTCGTGGGGGCCGTTCCGAGTGATACCAATCTCCATTTTGCACATGATTTGAAGCGTTGGAAATCTTGTCAAGTCTACTTTCTAACCCAAATGGTTTGAACCCAATATGATTTGTACATCAAAATATATGACCATTTTACTCTTAAAAGGTTGAGAAAACAAGTCATTTTGGTAAAATGGGCATATCTCCCTTATTTCAAAATGGATTGGGATATATTATATATCAATAAAGAGGGTTTTGAATAAACTAGAAGGTGGTAAAAGCATAGGTAAGAGATTTTGAGGGGATTTTCAAATTCACAATCAAGCCTCGCGTGCTCTCATTAGACATTTTCATCATTGGAGATGCTTGATAAGTTTCTTGGGTCAAAATTGGGGTGTCTACATTATTGTCTATTGGTTGTTTATTATAATTCATGTGGGGATAAAAAAAAAATTAATTCATGGCCTTCATTGGTTGATCTCTCCCTCTCTCTCTCTCTCTCTCACACACAAATTGGGTGACGGACGGGTATCATGTGGCGGTACTTGTCGCGCATCCCCGCCATCTAAAAAGGTTTTTAACAGCCCTGATTTTAGAGAGAAAAAGAGGAGAGAGAAATAGGAGAGGGAGAGGGGAATGGTTGGGAGCAGTGGCGACTTTAGAAATACTAATCCATGTGGCCAAATTTCAGAAATAGGAGCAAGAGAGGGGAAGAGTTACATTAAAACAACGTTTAAGATTGTATATCAATTCGATTTTTCAAATTTCAAGGGAAATCACTATCTAAAGTAGCTTTAAAAACTGTACCTATAGATTAAATTGGCCTCAAACAATAAGTAACAACACGAGATCATTCTGATATCACCAATACTTAAAAAACCCCTCAAATCCCATGTGCCGAAAATTCCTCGTATCCATGTCCCAGTTTGTTTTTGGCCACTGGATTATGTAGAACTTGTAAGGTAGCAACCGGAAATGCCTGAAAACTTTTAAGGTTTTTGTAGTAGTGAATGGTTGTTTTTTAAGGAGTCCAGGTTCTTTCTACCTCTATTTCTACGTACAAAAGTTTAGATTTGTTATGTCAAAAAAGGTCATTGAAACATATAAGATAACGGTTTAAATCTGTCATCTTTGCAATAAGATGACAGTGTAAACCTGTCATCTTTGCAATCAAGGATGACTGTTTTAAACTGTCATCTTATCTATCATCTATTCTAAAAAAAATTTCAATTCTAGTTCGAACACGTAGCTCTTGTGTGGCCGACCTCGCATGACAGCCTAGTGGAGTTCACATGGCACCCTCGTGGCGCTTGTGTGACGCTTACGTAGCACTTGTGTGTGGTTAGCTAATATTTGCTTGCCCCAGGACTCGAACTCAAGACCTTGACTTCCTCGCACGCGCATATGTTACCAATTGAGCTAGCACACTTGTTGTTGACAAAAGACCAACAAAAATATTTATACTGGGTTCTCAATTTTCTTTTACAATCTAGGGTGGGGTCAGAATCATTTTTCAGCTGCTGTAGTCCTTGTCGAATGTAAATTTATGGCACAAGAACACTATGTTTGAGTTTTGCCATGGGGTCGACTGACCCCACAGTCCTGGCCATACCGTCGTCATTGGTTGAGAGAAATTTGAACTATCCAAAATATTTTGGATGGCTGAAATGCGCGGTCGACACCATATGTACAATACCTGTTCGGCACTCTAGTGTTTCTCCTCTTGTTCCAAAGTAGAATCCATGTACCCAATGAAGAAATGTGGGTAGTCTTCCACAAAGTTGATCTCTCTCTCTCTCTCTCTCTCTCTCTCTCTCTCTCTCACACACACACACACACACACATTCAACGTTTGAAAAAATGCTTTCCAGTCCTTGCTTTAATTTTGGATTGATAACGAACATTTTGTTTGAGCTGCCTTACCATGAGGGCTTAACTTCCTGGGAAATTTTTGGTATGGTCTTTTCCATCTTTTTCTCTTAATTTTTAGTCAATTTGATTATCAATTTACGTTTATTTGTTCAACTAGGCGAGAGGAATCGAAAAAGTTTTACTAGAATGTAGACCAAAGTTGTTTGGGTCTTTTTGGGCAGTGTCTTTTTGTGGTCTTATTGTGGCTACCCTTCATATGAAATCATTCTTCCATCCTGACCATGAGGTCCACAATATCTTCTCACCTACTTTGGTAAAGTGGCCGGCTGCCTTATTCACCAAATATTAGGCGCACGAGTCTTTCTCAAACGGTTCCGTCAACAAATATTTTAATAGCTTTATATTCTATTTCCCACTATGTTTGAAAAGAGATCAACTTGACTCCAATGTCGTCTTTACGTTTATTTTATTTTTAGAGAATGCTAACGGTGGGAAGACTTACCTCCAGACTTCAGCCCATCCAAACTCTACTTTTTGGGCCTCATTATGGGCCTACATCGTTCAAACCGTTCATCTTGTACTCCATGCTAAGATAAGAACATAAATGTGTGTGTAAAAAACTAGGTTAATCGGTCATCAATAAATACATAAACAATTTGTATATGCTGGACACTTCACAAGATTTTAAACATGAGATGTTCATTTTATCCAATCTCATTATATATTTACGGATGATCGATCAAGCTGAATTTTTACGCATACGTTGTTGTTAGCATGGAGTACGGGATGAACAGTTCGGATCATTGTTTTGGGCCCATGATGACGGCCAAAAAATTAGAATTTCAAGGGGTTTGGTGGATAATAAGATGATTCCGTGGGAAAAATGGTTTCCATGATGTCCAATCAAGTAATGTAGCCGTCAGAGCCACCCACAAGCAAAAACTTGAGGTGCGGCTAGTTCAGCCCCTCCAAAATTTGTGAGGGGCCTCTCCTACTTTAGTACCCATTATAATATGATAACAAAAAATGACCCTAAGTTTAAATTTCGCTTTAGGCTCTCGAAAAATCAAGACCGGCTCTAGTTGCCGTTGTACTTGTAAGAAATCCAGTAATTAATTCTATCATAGGAAGTTGAATGCATTTTTGTTTTTATTTTTATTTTATAAGTGAGATAGTATACATTAAAATTAATCTTCAGCTTACTTTGCTAGTCACACACATTAGTTAGATACTCATTCCTTCGCACACTCATATATTTTGTGGAAAGTTTAAGTTATTTTCACCGCCGGTACATGGAAGCAAAAGTTTCCTCCAAATCGATTGCATTGCGTCATGTGTTCAAACTGTGGTCCTAAATAGTAAAACATGGACATGTGGCGCAATGCAATCGATTTAAAAGAAACTTTTATTTCCACGGGTGGAAATAATTTAAAATCTTTTGTGGGATCCACGCATGCTAGTGTGTGTAGGATGTGGAGGCTAGGTCACAAAAATTTTGAGTTTGTACCTTTATATGCAATTTATATTTCTTGGCAAACTTCGTACCTTTATATGCAATTTATATTCAATTTGCAAACTTCTTTCCCTACATCACCCTCAGTGCACACAGAATCATCACTGTGGTGATCCCTATGGCTAACAAGAAATGGAAGACTTTGAAAATTAGTAGTACGTACCATTGTCTCAATCTAAAGTAAAAGTTGTAAGTTCACAATTTAGTTCAAAATAATGGCATTGAAGTGTTAGCTTTCAAAATGTTTACGTATATTCACGATCGATTCGATCAAAAAAAAAATAACGGAAGTGGAGACTGGAGAGAGTAGTTAAATATCGGAAAGAAGAAAAGTACGTAGTGGAAGTGGAAGGGCTGTTGGTAATGGTCATGGCTCCAACTTCTGATCTCTATCATGCAAATTCTGACTATCGAGCAAGTTCTGTATACACTACAAGAAAAAAAAGTTATAAACAACCAAAACATTTGCTACGGGGGTTTTGCCGTTGCAAAATGCCATTTTAATAGTCTAGAAATTTTAGTGTTAAAATGTTAAATTTTGGCAGACAATATTTGCGACGGGTACATTCCCCGGTGGCAAAAGCCAAGGAAAAAATATTTCCCGAGCGACTGTACTAGGAAGCCAGTGGGAAATACAGGCCCAAAAATTTTGAGTTATGCGGGTGAATTTTCCCTCCAAAAATTTCGCAAATAGAAAACCCTATTTCTTTGTACACGATCGTTGTCCTTCTCAATTCTCTCTACCCCGTGATCTCTATCTCTCTCTCTCTCTCTCTTTGTGAACTGCCCCGCCTCTCTTTATGATCAGCCGTGGATGATCAACGCCAAGGCGAGCTCTTGTTGCCTCTCTGCACGCAATCTCTCAATTGATGTCACAGAGCATTTATGGTTTTTCCTCTCTCTCTCTCTCTCTCTCTCTCTCTCTTTGCAAATTGGAGTTAGGGCTGCAATCAAGTTACAGCAGCAATCTTTGCCATATACGTGTAATTTTCTTCGATCAGACTCGAAAACCACTCCAAAATTTCAACTCTAGGAGGGGTCTCTCTCTCTCTCTCTCGGTAGCGATTGTCAGATTTTTCATTTTGAGAAAACTTTACTGTTGCCCTTGAAATTTGTACCGAAGGGGTTGAAGATCTATTACACTCTATCACAAAAAATCACAAGATCTGAACAATGGAACCCGAAGTTCCGAAAATTGGGTGGAACAAGACTCGTTCCAGTAAGTAAGCAATCTTCTCAATCTATGTGGTTGGTGTATAGACGTACTTTGATTGATGTTAATTGAAGGCCATTGTGAT
This sequence comes from Vaccinium macrocarpon, assembly GCA_022606695.1. NCBI lineage: Eukaryota > Viridiplantae > Streptophyta > Magnoliopsida > Ericales > Ericaceae > Vaccinium > Vaccinium macrocarpon. The sequence continues at coordinate 27,651,223 of CM040179.1, forward strand.
TCCAATCTGTGGGTTGACTACATAATAATTATGCCTTCCTTTTTTTCGATTAGAACTACCAGAAAAAGATAGTTCTAAGGAAAAATAGGATATTTGGGTATTTATTTTGTATATTAGATACTAGTAAATTGGATTTGTTTGGGGACTATTCTTGCTAATTGGTTAGTGGTTCGTACGTTTATGAGTTACATAATAAAAAAGTAGAAGGAAGTTCGTCCTTCCTCCTATGATTTACACAAACTGCTCGTTTCTCCATTATGAAGTGCAATCAGTTTGTTTAAGTTTAGTATTAGTTCAACTTGGTCATACCTCAAACAAGGGTACAAGTCTAATTAACTTAACATGGGCCTTGTTTCCCATTTGCTTAAATGAGAATCCTGTAAAATCAAGTGGATGATTTTAGCAAATGAGAACTCACTTGCTAAAATCATCCACTAGTCTCATTTGCTAAAATCATCCGCTTGATTTTACGGAATTCCCATTTAAGCAAATGGGAAACAAAGCCTAATGACCGTTCTTCCGTCTTTCTTTAGTTAACAATGCCAATCAATTATCTAATGTTGCTACGTCCTATCTTCCAGTTGAGCCCTGACTCTTAATTCAACATGGTGACAAATTTTGAGGTAAATGCACTATAGCCTTTTAAATTGTAGTATTGCTTACCTCTCTTTGTGTCTTTATTGACTACATAATTCTTTTTACTGCAATTTCAACCACATCTCTATTCATGGGGCTTGTTTGGAATATCTAGCATAATTACTCATCATTAGTTGAGAACCTTTTTTTTTTCTTTCCTTTCTGATGTAATTTGGATATTCATAGATGTTCATACTTTATTTATGTACCAATTTTGTTTTCAGCAACTAGCTAGATTTTTTGGGGTAAATAGCAACTAAAGGTGGATGAAGTCTTCAAATGGTCATTTTGAAGTCATAGGCAAGTAGAGGATTGTCAACTGTGATCCCAATTGAGTCACCTCCAGATTCATTGTTTGATGTATTGGTTGTTAGGCAATTTGTACCATGGGGATGCTAACTTGGTATCAACTTAGAAACTAACTTGAAGGCTATCATTTTGATTTTGTAGGGGGGACGAAATGAGGAGAGATAGATCAATAAAGGAAATGATGAGATTGATTGCATTTGGCTAAATGCAAATGTACTAATGTTAGATTCTACTAAGCAACTTTGAAACTGAAACTGACCTATTGAGTTCTCAAGTTATTTGAATTTTTCTTGGTGATCCTTATAATACTTGAATCTGTTTGAATTGCAGGGCTCTATATTTGATTTGATTGTTCTGGCTCTTTTCTATCGACTGTTATTTGGCAATTCAGAGTTCTATTTGGGTGACTTGGGTGCGAGGGAATGATATTTGACTTAAATATTTATTGTTAATATTGATTACCTTCTGATCACATTTGAAATGATTTTCAACCTAAACTAGGTTATCTTATGGGTTACTTGATTTGAATTTGCAGAATGTGTGAATATTTCAAGTTGGATAGAAGATTGACAACTACTGAGGTTTTGTTTTCAATACTCTTGTTCATCCTTTTTCTTGGCAAATCAAGTTTGTTTTGCCACCAAGTAGAAATGTAATTCTTAATACTTTGCTTTGGCATCAACCACAAGTATTTACTCTTTCTTTACAAGCTTGTCTAATTCTTGTGGAGTGCTTCGATTGTCCATTAGATGAGAGGGAGCAAAGTGAATAAGATATCTACTAACAAATAAGAATGAGATGTCCGATCCTTGTGGATACAGTCGTATTTAGCCCATATTTTCTAACTTTGCATGATAATGTTGACTTGATAATTGCTCAGCCATTAATTCTTGTAGTGATATATATACAGATACAAGGGTGGATATATGAATAGGTTAAGTGAGCTGTAGCCTAGGTGGGATGGGCTATAGCTTAGCGTTTGTAGGTTCTATATAGACATAATCCTCAGACTTACGAGCGTAAGTGTGTAAATTAGAGGTGTTGTGTGGGTGTGGTTGCGTATGAAATTCCTACTTTGCTACTTAACAAATCAGTTAGCAACTTAACAAATCAGTTAGCAAGAAAGAGGAATGAAGAACACCAAAGAACATGACATGATATAAGTGAAAAAAAATTTGATGGGTAAAATTCATAGGAAGGAATCAAACACTAAAAATAACATCATTCGGTCAAAAATGACCTTGTTAGAGTAAGTTTATATTAGTAGTTTTATGCTTTTTCTCGCATCACCTATCTAAGTCATGTAATATAATACACAATAATATAAATAACAGTGACTTGTGTTAGGGTTAGTTAACACCCTTAACACTTTATCTCATCACTTCTAACATGGTATTAGAGCGGTGTTACCTTGTTAAATTGAAAATATCTACAACCACCATCTGCCACCACTGCTGCCACTTACCACCATCTCAACGGTCATCATTCACCTCATCTAAACCCTAATCTTCCTCTTCCTTTAAACCTAGCTGTAGTGGGCCGAATTATCCAGTTCTTAAGGACCCTAGATTAATAGCTTCACCAAGCTCACTTTTAGGCGTGGTCGAGTCGTAAAACATGTTGAATTGGTGGGTTTGGACCAACTTTTCATCTCACCGCCAGGCAGGGCCGAACAGTTGTACATGGCCGAAGCGTAACACGTGGCTGAACTAATGAGTTCAACTATTCAACAAAAGGCATCTTAGCATGTGAACAACTAACCGTTCTCATTCTTATCCATAACGTCAGATGTGACGTCAGCCAAATAGTGTGTGACATTTGTCAAAGGATGATTTGTTGAATGTAACCGCCTCAATTGCCATGGTTAGGAGTGACGTCAGCCGAGCAATTATCATGCGTGCCAGGCCCGAGGGTACTTGGAGCCCAAATCAAGCTCTCCCAATAAAAGGTAAAGGATACAACCTAAAGAGGTTTGCCTTTCTTCACCTTTCTCTTCAAAATCTAAATTCAAGTACTTGCCTTTCTTCTCTTCATTCACTTAATAGATCGTTAGAGTACCATTCTGGACTTCGCGGCCTAGTCCGGTGCTAACGCAAGCGTTTAGTGCGTATGCAAGAAAGAGCTCAAGATGAACAATTAGGCGAAATCAAAAGGCTTAGGCAAAGCCCTCAAGTGGAGCACTCACCGTTAGGCGGAGGACTGCCCCTAGGTGACACCTTTAGGCAAAGCCCTTAAACTGAGGCAAGGCAGAGTACTCACCCTTACGCAGAGCGCCGCCCCTAGGCGACACCCTTCAAGAGGAGCGCTCACCCCTAGGTGGAGCCTTTAGGTAAAGCCCTCAGGCAGATCTCTCAAGTTGAGCACTCACCCTTAGGCAAAGTTCTCAAGCCGAACTCTCACCCTTAGGTGAAGCCCTCGTGCCGAACTCTCACCCTTAGCCCGAGCACTCACTGTCAGGTGAAGTCTTTTGAGGAGACTCTTAGTTTCATCCTTTAAGCAAGTCAGAAGGTTCAAGGAAGGTTCAATCTCAAAATCGTGAACCCCACCCTAGCTAACATACTTGTACCCGTTAAACCCTAAACCAAAACCCCATCATGCTCTAAATCAATAACCTAACCATCGTCTTACCCCAAATCACATTTGTTACGACCTTTGTAACCCTAAAACGAACTCCAACAAACCCATAAAACTTCCAATCGAACCTTAGCAACCTAATTGAACCCCTAATCAATCCAATCGAACCCAATTGAACCCTAGATGCTTTTGTACGACTTTGAAACCCTATACCCACTTCTCAAAAACTTCCAATACGCCCCAGAAAACACATGAAACCCCTTATCTGATTGGTTTTGACCATTCTTAACACTAAAAAACCCTAAATCGCAGTATGAAAATCCATGAAATCTGTTGCCCAGTTGGTTTCAATCCATGCTTAGTCAATTTCAAACTCAGACATCTCGTCTTTTAGCTCTCCAAGTCGATCTCGAACGTCATATGGCTGATTTGCTCGCATATTGGTGGTATGATCATAACCAATTTGGCTATATTGCTATCAATCACAGTCTAGTTGCATTTGGATGGATATGTTGCACTCTGATTTATGTTTGGTTGATTTTGGGCCTCTTGATCTTCTGTGGTAAGTTTAACATCTATGTGGACGGTCGATCCACGCGTGGCTTGGTAAAAAAAAAATGTGAGTTGCCACCCGGGGTTTATATGAAAAACTTTTGGTACCCGAGAAACTATTTTGGAAAGTAAAGAATTGACTCTTGTGCCGTTTCGAAAAGGATTTTGGTTTGCGAAAAAGATTCTTGGATTTGGAAGCCAGGTTACGAATGGGGAAGGTTTTGTTGAAAAGCACCCCACTCGCTGGGGAAATTCCCGGTCTCTACTAGATTTTGTGGGATTTTTAGAAAATATTTTAATGAAAACTCTGACACATAAGCGAATAAATAACGAAATTAAATGAGACCATAACAAGAATAAAATTAGCCAAAAGGACTTGATAATAGTAATAAGGGAGCAGAAGAGTGAAAATGTAATTAAACAAACTGTGGAATAACCAGAAAACAGAGCGTGAATAGGGGGAAAACAGGGGAAGCTTTTGTTCCGCATGGGTTAGCTGCACGGTTTACATAAGTGGGCCGTACGGTGCACTTAAGTTGACCGTACGGTTCACTTTTTGAGAAAACTTTCAAAATTTTGGTTTTGGAATAGTAGCATGTTTTTGTTTGCAAAACCTAATTTTTGTGAAAATTTCAACCACCCGAGCCTAGAGATGACTTATTGGAGTCACTCTCGACTCGGGAGGATCCCCTCAAAGGCCGAAGTTTCAATCCCGGCTAAAGCAACAGAGTTTATACCTTTGTGAAAGCTCTAAACGGTTTGGCAACTTCAGAATTTCTTAGACGTAAACTTCGCACAAGGGGTTTATGGATTATCTGGAAATGAAAGTAGAGGAGCAACAAAATAGGATGTGGTTTTTGGGTGAAGATTTCGGACAACATCTTGAACGGGAGAAATGGCCGAAGAATTTTTCAGGGTGTCGCCAGAGTGAGAGGGTGTTACTGTGTGTCTATGGGAAAGGATGGAGGTAATTTATAGGCGAAGAAATGAATAAAAATTTGCCCAAAATAGTCCCTGAAAATGATGAGATGCTTCTGTTGTCAGAAGTCAAATATTTTCTGGCACAACATCGTGCGGTTGAGAAGGTGAACTGCACTGCTTGAGTAGGGGCACCGTCGGCTATGCTATGGAGGGATAAACCACGCGGCTATGTGGATGAGCCGTGCGGATATGGGTATTTTCGTCTAGAAATTCTGAAGTTTAGGCTGATCACTCCAAGGTACTGGTAAGTATCTCTTTCATCATTGGGGATGTATAGGGATACAAAATTGGGGTGTCTACAGTTACCCCTCTTTGACGAGACTTGATCATCATTCTGTGATGCAAGTTGCGTCAAAGATACAGACGTCCTAATTTTGACTTCCCTAGTGCGAGAAAATAGATAAATAGAACATGGTCGAGCACAGAGCTTCCTACGTACCCCATTTGCAGGGATCAGACCAATCGTAGTTCGGGGCTACAAAGATGCTTTAGTGTCAAATACTGTGAAAGACTTAAAATGATTTCTAATTTTTGGAAAATGCCGTAAAGGACTTAAAACTTTAATTTTGGAAAGGTGCTGTTGAGGACTTAAAATGATTTCTGATTTGGGAGATGCCATTGAGTATTTAAAATGTAATTTTGGATTTTGAAAATGCCAACGAGGACTCAAGACTTTAATTTTGGAATTTGGAAAATGTCATTGAGGACTTAAGACTTTAATTTTGGATTTTGGAAAATGCCGTTGAGGACTTAAGAGTAATTTTAAAAATTTGGAAAATGCCGTTGAGGACTTAAGAGTAATTTTTATGAAATTTGGAAAATGCCGTCGAGGACTTAAGAGTAATTTTAAAAATTTGGAAAATGCCGTCGAGGACTCAAGACTTTAATTTTGGAATTTGGAAAATGTCGTTGAGGATTTAAGACGTAATTTGGATTTTGGAAAATGCCGTCGAGGACTTAAGAGTAATTTGGATTTTGGAAAATGCCGTCGAGGACTTAAGAGTAATTTTTATGAAATTTGGAAAATGCCGTTGAGGACTTAAGACGTAATTTGGATTTTGGAAAATGTTGTTAAGGACTTAAAACGTAATTTTGGAATTTGGAAAATGCTGTTGAGGACTTAAGACTTTAATTTTGAAATTGGAAAATGTCGTTGAGGACTTAGAAATGTGATTTTTGGAACGGTGCCGTCTGATTGCTTGGCTCAGTACAGGAGGTTGCCTCCGAGTGTGAGGGAGTTGGTGGATGCGGTTGGCTTTGCCATTTTTATTAGTACACTGTTGCCTACCTGGACAGACCAGAAGTTGCTGAGGGCTTTGATAGAGCATTGGTGGGACACCACCAATAGCTTTCACTTTCGATTCGAGGAGATGACGATTACCCCTTTGGACTTTGCAGCGACTACAGGGTTGAAAGTTGGTGGCGAGTCAATACATTTCGACTCTTGTTTGTACTTGGACTGGGTGGCCATGCGCCACTTTTTGGGGAGGGAGCTTGGAGATGAGGCGATGGTGAGATGTGGCCACCTGCTGGCGATATGGGACCATGAGCCAGGGTCTCCAATTGAGGCTGCACAGATGGCGAGAGCCTATTTGCTGTTCTTGTTCTGGTCACGCTCTATTTTGAATAGGCGTAACTTCCGGTGCACTTGAGCCGTTACCGCTTTTAGCGTGACTGGAGGACGGTGACCCGGTTTGACTGGGGAGAAGCTGCCTTGGGTACTCTTTACTGCTTTCTTGGCTCAGTGGTTTGCGGAGCGGCGAACACCCTTGGAGGCTACTGGAGGGTTTTGGAGGTATGTCATGCGATTCCTCTCAATTTTGATACTCCATGCATTGTTGCTTTCATTCTTGTCACTGACGAATTCCTTTGAAAAATGCAGGTATGGGCTTATGAGGTGTTTGGAGTGCCGGCCCCAGAGAACTCTCATGCAGACAAGCGTGTGCTTTCGCGAGCGATGAAGTGGGCTAAAGAGCATGTTGGGAAAGGCGGGAAAAAGGGGCAGCTGAGGTTCTTTCGAGTTTTCCTGGATTAGTCCAGGGGTGAGACGGTATGATTCTAAGCTTCCCGAATTCTTTTCTAGACAATTCATTTCCAATGTTGGTTTCTTGAATGTAACCCTTGATTTCTTGTAGGTGAACTGGGATGTGTGGGATGGTTTGAGCGCCCCTTACTTGACTCGGAGCAGGGTAGTGACGCGAGGGTGCGTGCTGTTGGAGTCTCCGTATGGGTGACAATGGTACTTGGGGAGATAGTGGCACGCCAGTCCCTGGGCTTAGACCGTTTCAGAGTGTCGGGTCCTCTTCTGTCATTTGTTCAGAGGACGCAAGAGTACACTTTAGCTAAGGTGGAGGCGTATACAGTGCTAGACACAGAGTTGGTTTTCAGCCCCTCAGAGGACTATGATGGTTGTGGTGAGTACTCTGGCTTATAGTCTGGATATGGAGACCCGTCTAGCTGTCCTTGCACCTATGGAGGGTCCCCTACTGCCTGTTCTGAGGAGAGATTGATGTGTTGTTGCCGAACGGGATTATGGGGTATGTGGTGGTCCCTGAGGTCACTCCACCAGTTACTTTTATCGCGATAGAGGTAATCCTGAAATTTGAAAACAAGAAATAATTAAACTTCATGTTTTATTTAAGCATTTATTCATGTTACCTGCCAATGCTTTTGATTTTGTCTGCAGATCCCGACGGACTGGGCTGCATTCGCTGTTCAGTTGGTGCAAGACTTGGAGGCTTTGCTTCGCAGCCTCACGACTGGTGGGCTTCCGGAGGTGCACTCGAGAGTAGAGTTGGGCGTTGTGCCTCATGCCGGTGGAGGTGATGATGACGAGGATGGTGGAGCTGATGGTGGCCAAGGCGGCATAGCTGGCCGGAGAGGCGGCTGAGGTACTAGAGGCAGCCGCGGTGCGGGAGGCGGTCGTGGTGGTGGTGAGACAAGGGGCAGAGCAGGAGGCCGTCGTGGAGGCCAGAGTGCTAGAGGCAGCAGTAGCAGTCGTGGTACTAGCAGTGATCGCGATACTGGAAAGAGTGAGTCGGGTGGATGTCTTAGGTCTTGACGTGCCCGTAGAGCTTTTCCCGTCAGTGAGATGGACCAGGTATTCATTGTGCTCTTGTCTTTAAAATTTTGAATGTCTTGACTGCTCTATTAATGAATTTTCCATCCTCTTGTGCAGGATGTACTCCCCTCCGTGCAGCCTTGTAAGAGGCCTTTGATGAAGAATGCTAGTGGAGGTCCTATTTTAGTTCCATTGATGATTCCTGCGTCCAGCAGAGTGTTGCATTCCTCTGTTGAGAGAGAAGGTGCCCCTAAGAGTTCAGCTCATGGAGAGCAGTGGCTTCGTCGAAAGGGAGACGTAGAGAGTAGTGGTGGTAGTAGCAGTGAGGACACACCCGAGGAGGACTCACTTTTGACACTGGGTCGTCACCAGCCCACGAAGCGGCGACGTAGTGGTTTTTAGGATGAACTTGCGTGCTTAGTTTTGACTTGGGCACCTATTTGCCCCTCTTTCTCTTTTCATGGATACGGCCTGCGAGTCGCAGTAGCTTTTGACGTTTGGGCCAGTTTGCCTTGGACAGATGTATATTTATGCTCATGACATGGATGTCTTTCAGTTTTTATATAGATTGCACATATTCGTTTTGCTTTGAATGACTCACACTGGCACATTTTGAAAGAAAAGCCAAGTTTTTGCACACGATTGCTCTGTGAACGACTAAGTATTGATAATATGCAATATATGCCCCTGGGAAATGACAATATGTAACCTTGGATTAAAATGGGAATGATGACACATGTACATACAAACTGACTCAATGAACTTTGAAATTTTACAAGAAAACTTTGAGTGTATGTCATGACTCGCTCGAATGGATGGAACGGGGAAATCAACACTCGGATATATACATCTTGGGACCTTGACCTTTTTCGTAGAATTCACCAAATAACTTCATGCTATCCATGTGAATGTTTGTCGTGGCTCGTTGGGGCCATTGATGCCAGAAAAATGATGCGACATGTTTCAGCCTGTTGGTTTTGGTATATTGGAGCTTTCAGGGTTCGTGCCTGTGCAAATGTGGTCCAAAATCCAAACCGATTTTTCCCACAGCTTTAAAATGCCCATTTCCACTTATATGAACAAGAAAAGTGCCCGAAATATACCCGGAACAACTTCTGGAGGCTTGAGCCAAAATTTCGTCATGAACACCACAAAGTTAGTCGCACGGCTATCTGTAATAGTTCGTACGACCAAACTAAATGAACCGCACTGTTCACTTCTGAAAACGCCAAGACTTTGAGTTTTGTTGCAGACCTCTGGGCTCCTGCATGTCTTCCTGTTGCTATTTGAGTATTCTGTGGTCTGAAAGATGACTCGACCTTGCTACTTTTGAAGTCCGTTTGAGCTTTTGAGAGGATTTTCACACTTTTCAGTATTGGCACGCTTTACGAGGCAGTTAATTCAAAAATTCCCTTACGATAAATGGCCTCCTTCCACAGCCCTTTTGTGTCCTGAAAACCCAAAACCTCTTGATTGTTGGTGAAGTACAATATGCATTTTTAGGGGGTATATTGAAATATTCAAGACAACATCTTAATTGCAAATGAAGTTGTGGATGGTTGGAAAAGATCAAAGCAAAAAAGGGATTATTATCAAGTTGGACTTCGACAAAGCCTTTGACAACCTCAACTGGAATTACATGCTAAAAATGATGGAGCTAATGGGTTTTCTTGCATTGTGGATTAAATGGATTGATGAATGCCTCCGGTCTGCTTGGATATCTATTCTTGTGAATGGTTCTTCAACTGATCGCTTTCAAATGCAAAAAAGGGTTAGACAACGGGATCCGTTATCCCCTTTTTTTTTATTTATTATCGCAACCGAAGGCCTCAATTGGCTCTTCAAGGAGGTCCAAAACCATGGGTTATTCAGAGGTATGGATATGTGTGTGGGAGGTCCAAACCTTACTCATCTGCAATTTGCAAACAATACTCTCATTTTCTGTCTTGCTTTCATTGAAGAAATCCATACCATCAAGAGTTTACTTAGGGCATTCGAAGTTAGATTAGGATTAAGTATTAATTACCATAAGTCAGTGCTTTGTGTATTGGGTTGAAGGATGATGAACTAGGATTTTATGCCCAAGTGCTCAGTTGTAACATTGCCAAGCTGCCAATTACTTATCTTGGAATGCCATTGGGTGCAAACCCAAGATTGAGAACAACTTAGAAGCTAGTCAATGAAAAAATCAGGAAAAGACTTGCTCCTTGGAAAAGGAGATACATCTCTTTTGGAGGTAGGATCAGGCTTATCAAATTTGTCCTCAACAGCTTACCAATATTCTTCACGTCACTCTTCAAAATACCTTTTGGGGTTATGAAAGAGATTGAGTCAATCCAAGCCAAGTTCCTATGGGGTGGTGCTGAGATGAATAACAAGTTGCACATGGTCAGCTGGGCCAAAATCACTCAAAGCAAAATGCATGGAGATCTGGGAATTAGGAGTGTTATAGAAATGAATGAATCTCTCCTCCTTAAATGGTGATGGAGGTTTGGGATGGACAAAGAAGCCTTATGGAGAAAGGTTATTGTGGCAAAATACAAAATGGGGCAGGGCAACTGGTTTGCTAATCTTCAAACTAACAATAAATTGTTTATCCTGTGGAATGACATTATTCTAATTCACAAGAGGTAGTCCCATATCTTTGAAAAATTCAAGGAAAATGTCAAATTCTGTGTGGGGGATGGAAGTAAAATTATCTTTTGGAAAGCCAATTGGCTCAATGATGCTTGCCTTGCTATTTTATACCCCTCCATTGACTGCCTTGTATGAGATGTTAGATAGGAGAGACTCAATCACTATTGAAGGCAGAGAGGATCAATTGGCTTGGTCAGCAATTAACTCCAAAAGGTCCAAGTCTCCTCTTATGATAAAGTCTTTGATTTCATTTGGAATAATGTTGCCTTGATCATAGAATACAATGCTTTGGCTGGTTGATTCATCTTGGTAGAGTTAAGACTGCTTCTTATCTTCATAACTTGGGAATTTTACATCATCCTCAAGAGGCATTGTGCAAATTTTGTAATGTCGAAATTGAAATTATCAATCACCTTTTTTTGCACTGTTACCCTGTCTGGCTGATTTGGTCCGAGGTTAATTGGTGGTGGGGATTATAGTGGGTGGCCCTAAAAAGCATAAACAAACTACTTCTTGGGTGGATGAATACCAAACAAAAGAAGTCCCATAAAATCATATGGGATTGCATTCCCTTTGTTGTATTATGGTCTGTATGGAACATGAGAAACAAACTCATATTTGAGAATGTGCCAACCAATTGGGAGGAATTGCTTGAACTCATCAAGTTTAGAGTGGCTTTTTGTGTTAAAACCAAATGGGGACCAAATTCATATTCAGTGGAAAATTTTCTATACAACCTGGGAAGTATTTTGGCTGCTACCTAGTTATATTCACTATCTCCATGCTTTGCCTACTCTGTGTTATCCATTTCCTGTTGTTGAACGTTAGAACAGATGCTATTGCGTTTAGTGGGTCGGGCTGCAAGTTTGTTCTAGGATTGTATTTACTAGTTGTTCACTTTGCCTTTTGGCTTTCCTTGGTTGATCCCTTTATCAACCATTGTTCGGGTTCCTTGGCGGCAAGTGATTGTCGGATGGTTGGGTGTCAGCCTAGTTGGGATGCTTCCATTCATTGTGATGCCTTGTCCTTGGTCCCCTTTAATCTTTGTAATTCCCCTTCGAAGATTAATGAAAATATCCCTTTTGCTTTTCTAAAAAAAAAAAATTACTTCTTTTGGTGTTCCTACTATCAACAATGAAAGTGAGCTTACTCTACCCTGGCCTAGCTATTATCAACATTGGGTGTCATTTATTGTTGCTCCCATTTACAGCTTCTACTAGTTACATTTCAGTGACGGGTCAAGGCTACAATTTAGTTCTAGCTTCCGCTTGGTATAATGCTATAAATATAGGACCATCCCATGTTTGGTACTTTTCATCGATCTCACATTCAATTTTCTTAACTCCGCTATCTTATATATTCAATAAATTGTGTTCATGATTTTTAATGTTTCACCACATTTCCATTTATTCAATGTTCTATGTTTATTCCACTATAAATCTTCAACAAGTACCATAGAAAAAAAATTACAACTATAAAAAAAGGAAAATGTGAAATTCACTACCCAAAATGACGTAATATTTCTAATGGATCGTTGTCCAAAACTGCAACTGTTAAGCTAAATTAACTAGTTACTTGGCTGACTTTGGACCCGCCACTCCATTATATTTTTCTACATAGTACCCCAAAGAAAGACCTAAACCTTCCAAAATGAAACATGAATTTTCCTTTTGGAGAGTATTGACAATGAGTTGAGACATTCCATGAATGACTTGAGTTAAGATCCTTGACCAATTAGGCAAGCAATTTGACATTCTTTTGGTACTCTGCAAGTGCCCACATCGGGTATATATTCCTGTAGGCAGCATAATGTAGCATGCAGTTCTTCTGGAATACTCCAGTAATTTCCTATGGTAATTAAAGGTAATGATCAAGTTAGAGGAGATAATCAATGAAAAAACTGATACAAGAAAGAACCAGAATTCTAATAAAGCTTTACTGCAATAGAGACAAAGAGAATGGCTAGAAGTTTGCAACTAGTCATTTTCGCATTCACATGCCATTTCAATCATGCCCTCTCTATTGGATATGTGAAGTTAATCGATTACCTGTTGGGGGAATTCTCCAGTTTCCATTTGTGAATTGATTAGCAACTTGGTAGCACAATGCAGAGGTGTTGGGTCTCTCTCAGCCTAGATAGACTTCACAGAATGTCACATACAATTTTTCTACATAGATCTTTTATTTCTTTATCACATCCAACTAAGTTCACAACATAAGAACAAGTAGTAGCTGAAGTTTTTACCTGTCCAGAATGAATTAGACCCATCATAGCCCATGAAGTTTGCACCAAATTTGTCTGGTTGTCTTCCAACGCTACATATTTCTATTAGCAAAAATAATAATATGTGTTTAAAAGTCACAAACAGTATAAGTAATGTAGAATCACTTGAAAGAATTTGGTTAAACAATTAAAAACCTTAAGGGGACAAGAGAGGTAGCTCTCTCCCCAGCCTCCATTTAGACGTTGTGATGACAACAAAAATTGTACACCTTTACGCACTGCTGCGCAATTGGAGTAATTCTTCCCTGCTGCTGCCAAACCTCCTAGTGCAAACCAAGTGCCATAAGTGAAACAAACACCCCAGTTACCATACCTGCACATTCACATATCACATACATTACATGAGAGGGAGATACACACACACACTCACACCACTAGAGAGATGAAAAAATTGTAGGATTATGCCAATGCTTTTGCAAGTCAAATGAATACAATACCATGAGCCATCAGGCATTTGGATATCTTCAAGAAAATGAACTGCAACTTCAATGAAAGCTTGAATCTCCTTGTTACGATGTCCGGGATATAATTTCATAAATATCACAAAAGCCTGGATTGCTGCTCCAGTGCACTCTACATACTCATGTTCTACTACAATGTCCTCAAAAAACTCTGTAGGGTTAAGAAACTGGAAAACAAAAATGACAGAAAACCAAAAAAAAATTAAGTAAAGAAAAAATCTTCCCCTCACTTTTGCTCAAAACAAATGAAAAACTAATCAAAAAATCTTGCCTCTAGCCAAGCCTCTCCTTTTGCAGGCTCCCAAGCTGGTAAACCTCCATTTTTACTCTGAAAAATTTAACAAATCAAAAATGGCATTTCATCTTTGATATTACCACTATATTTGTATAACAATATCAGAATATGTAACTTTATAATATATTGTGAAATTTTGAAAAATGTTGTACCTGTAAAGAGAGAATGACATTCACGGCATCATACAATCTTTTTGGTTCATGTTTTGAACCTACAATTTCTGGTGGCAATTGTGATAGCATTAGGCAACACTGCAAAACAAAAGGAAATCATTATGGGATTTAGGAGCGAGTTTCATCTATGCATCACAACGGATAAGAAAAGGAAATTGAAAAAAGATTCACCTTAAGCCCTTCTGCAGTGCAATCTGAGACTTGCCAACCATGATCTTGATCGGAGAAAGTCCAAGATCCTTTAGAAATGTGCCTGAACATTTTTTGGAAGTCGCCGGATGGGTTGTCCTTGACCTTTAAAATCCAAGGGACAAGGAAGATCACTACGAAATTGTATTATGAAAATAAAAAGAATGTGCATATACTTTATATAGAAGATTGATCGAATACAAAACACCTGTGAGTTTTTAATGAAATCATGTCCTTTTCTTAGAGTTTCCCTTGTTTCTTCAAGTAGATTACAAGCCAAAAGTGCCTGAATGGCAAAACCAGTATCCCATTGCTGACTACCGAAACTCTGCAATAATTAAGGTTTGTTCAAATCACTAGCATTATAGATAATCAAATCTGCAATGAGATGGCCCTTTAGAATCTGCAATAATAGTGATATAGGAGTAGGCACCTGCATCTTCATTCCATCTTCAGCAATCCACATGTAATCTGGGATCCTGGCAAGATGTTTCTTAAAATAATCACCATGAGGATCTTCTACCCAACAACAAAGCATGCAAAGAACCTTTTCAACACATCCAATGGTAATGTATCGACTATTTTCATCTTCGTAATGAATGTATTTTATCGTCACTTGAAGTGCTTTTTCTCTAACCCACTTGTTGAAGGGCCACCTTGTCAATAATGGTTCGGTTAATATGTAAAGACTATCCCAAAGAAAATCCTGGATTAGAGGGTGTGGGAAATATAAATCCTCCTGCATCAATCAAGTACAAAATAAATTCACTTGACTTTGACATAGCATAAATTAGTAAGGACGTATAATTTTGAAGGCCTTGCATATAAGAACATGTTATGAATATACCTTTGCACAAACATGCCGGTATTTCTTCCAATCAATTTCGTCATAAGGTTGAGAATGAAGCTCGTCCCTAAGTTGTAGAACAAGATCCGTGATGGGTCCAACAAACCTCTTTCCATATAGGTATGACATTGGCATGTAAACCATCCGGCAGTAGCACCACATTTTTGCTGCATAAACATAAGTAAACGATGGAAAAGCCTTTTGTGATTAAAATCTTGCCAAAAGCACACGTTTAAGTGTAAAAAAAAACTCTCTTTTTAAAAAAAAAAAATATAACCTTTGAGAACTATTTTTTTCCACAGTTATATGCAAGCACACACACAATCTCAGCATTGTTGGCAGATAAAAATGTGTTTTCCAAGCTCCCTTGTCAAGAAATTCCCCAATCAATTCCATTCTATAAAATGGAAAATTTGTGATAATTCCAAACAACTCTAAGCAATGGCAAGAACCGCCCAGATGCCCATTCAATTGTCTTCACCAAGTACTCACAATAATCAACCAGTGGAAGCGAAAGGTAAATTTACCGTGAAATCATAGGCTTATGGTGCAAGTATAATCCTTTTCTATACAAATTTTAAGATAAGATTTTCAGATCGAGATTTCTACTTCACCTCTCCCTATTCTCTGACATCCAATTCCAGATCTATTGCCCATGGCTTGCAAGTTAAATGAAATGAATCCAATAATCCCACATAAGAGTTCTAAGGTTAAAAAATTTCCCCCACAAAGCTGTATGTATGATGTCTTTGTCAAGTACCCAGAAGAGACATTGTAGATCTGTTTCACACGACAAGGAAACAAGAGCATGGCGGCACCTTTCCCTCAGGGTGATTACATTTGTAAGGAATAAATTCATCTTTTTCGATTGTCGTTCTAGCTCAATTTAGCATTGCATTCTAAATTACATAATAACGAATGCAAAGTTGGAATTCATCATCAAATAAGCTCAATCACAGTAAATAAAATTTGGATTCACCATTTCACCCTGTTGCAGCAATATTTATTAGTTTCATACTTCAGTTTTTTCCCCAACATTTGTGTTAACTCCTAGAATCTACCTGGATGCAGAGGTAAATAAGAAGGAAGGATCCAAAACTCTGGTGGCATTGGGTTGCAGCCTGACCAATCAAACAGACCAAATATCTGCATCAAATAGCATGCAGAATGCAGATCAATCAGTAAATAAATAAATAAATAAGAATGAACAGATATAGCTAGCTCAACAATCAGATTAATGGATGCAATTGATGTGGCTAATTGAGATTCCGTCAGCTAGCTTATGACTTCAAAAAAAAAAAAAAAAAGCCCATTACTCTATATGAGATTACATTTTAAAAATGCAAATATTGATGGCATATAATTTGGATACAAAAAGATAGTTAATCGTCGTATGTACCGAAAGCCATGTTTTTCCCCAAGAGGGTATTGAAACTACACCACCGTGATCATGGATCCACTTTCGACCTCTTTCTACAGAATTGTTTCGGCCTCCGAATGGGCCCTCACCCAGAATACGCACGCAAATGTAGCTGAGTACCGTACAGAACATGATGCTGTGGCCCTCTATGTGGAATCCCCAACCTCCATCTTCATTCTATTACCATCACAATCGCAAGCAAATCCTTGTCGGTTAGACAACATTGTATCTTGGTTCAAAAACTGAGCCTTCTAAATACATACCATCACTGTAGTTGACGAACCAATCAATCTTGTTTTCACATTAGCTATTACGTTATGCTGAAGCTTAACGTGCAAAGATCTTAATGTTTCTTCGAATAAAGGAGTCACGAGAAAGAATTTTAGGCTTACTTGGTGGTTGTATATGTATCGAAGAATCTCCCTTTTATGTTCCGGTGAAAACATCTCATCGAGATGCCCAGTAATGTACAAACACATGACCTGCATTTAGCATATTATTTTAGCAGAAGCCACCGGAACAATTTGTCATCCTCTCCGTGGATGTCCCCAAAATCCGAGCACTATTTTTTTCATCTAGAATTTTGAAAGGTGACAAGAAAATAGTGATTGGAAACAATTACCAGGGGAGGAAGGAAGAACAAGGGGCCAGCATTCTCAGCAGGCCAATGGCCATCTTTGGCCTGCATGGCAGAGCAGAAGCGCAACGCCCTCTTCACGGTGGTGTTGACAGCCTCATAGGTTACATCTTCATCTTCACCGATTTTAACAGCTGGAATAGTTTGCTGGAAATTATTTTCCTTCAGTAACTGCATTTTTACAGTGAGAATTAGCGTAAATTTCTGAACAAGTCACATGCACTAATTTGATACTCATGTGGTGGAGCAGTTTTGTATCGAGCAAAAAACAGTTCGACATGTTTTTAAAAATTGATATTCTATCAGTGAAAAGCAAAACCATATGATGACAAAGTGCATGTGACCATATTTAACGGCATCAATGTATTTGTATATACCTTTTTTTTTCCCCTTTATCAATACACACTTTATTTACACCCCTTAAACCCAAAATCACTAGCAGGTGGTGGCATTCATGCAGGAAAGTTCTTAGATATTTCATACTGCATTTTGGGAATGAGTCTCATTCTCCGATTCCCTCACGTAATAGATTAAGTCACCAGCAGGTGGTGGCGTTCATGCGGTAAAACTCTTAGATGCTCTACACTGCATCTTAGGATTGAGTCTCATTCCCTCCTCCCCTCGTGTTATACATGCTGTATTTACACCCCTTAAAACCCAAAATACCAGCAGGTGGTGGCGCTCATGCAGTAAAGCTCTTAGATGCTCAACACTGCATCTTGAGATTGAATCTCATTCCCCTTTCCCTTCATGTAATGAAAAAAAAACCCACCACAAACCATGCACAACTCGTCTTTTTCCCACTAGTAGCACTATTCGTGGAAAGTGAACCGTCCTAATTTGTTTGTCCACTTTTAAACTTTTTAGTGTCCCAAAATATTTTTTCATTTGAGTTTTAAATGTCCCAAAACACCATGGGTGGGCCCAAACAAATCAATTCAGCTTGGTTTTATTACGGGAAGGTACAAAAAAACAAATATTTATTACCATTAACTCTAATAATTCCTTTTAATTACTACTAACTTTATTAAAGTCAATCACTCTTTTTTGGGTTTAGACACATAGGGTGTACTTTCCTATTACAGGGTTTTAGTGGTTTAAACACTTCCATAGGGTACCCTAGGTTTTTAGGTACTTTCATAGGGTACCCTAGGGTTTAGGTTTAGACACTTATAGCCAACCCTAGGGTTTACATTTATGGTGCACTTTCCTATTATATGATTTTTAGTGGTTTAGGTACTTTGGTAGGATACTTTACAATTTTAGGCACTTTCATAGGGTACCCTAGGGTTTAGGCAATTTCATAGGATTTGAGGTTTTAAAATTAAAAGTAAAAAAAAAAAAAACTGACTGGTTGGGACAGACGGGATGGGACGTCACGGACTGACTTTTCCGCCGCTCAAAAGCCACACGGGGTCTCCACAAAAGTGGATCCACAAAATTGGAGTGCGCAGTGCATTTGAGATTTTTTCCAGAGCTAGCGGTGCAAGCCCTCCACAAAGTGGAGCGGCCTGTAAAATGCTCATTCGGCTTTGTGGGCCGAAAACTCACTTAGAACCTGGACAGGCCGTGACATGATTAAAAAGGTTTGGGCTGAGCCCTAAAGTCCACATCGTGACTGGACTACCGTGGGACAAGGCACTACCATTAGCTATATATAGTAGAAAAAAATGAACCTCACACCCAATGTTTACGGTGAAAAAGGGGTTTGGGACACATTAAATTATCTCTCCATCTAGTTGGAAAGGATAGTAGTCTTCCGATCCGGCTGTCCATCTCACAATCAACGGTTGAGATATATTTGTCAACTATTAGCGGTAAAAATACATCTGTGAATCCGAACCATTAATTGTGAGATCGAAGGTCAGATTCACTCGCGGCTCCAGATTGTATCTTGATGGTCACATGACACCCAAAACAAAACAAAATCAGTAGAATAAATGTAAAAATATTAGGTTAGTTTTCAATTTGAACACTCAGCCTAAACAAGAATGAACGCTCGGTACAAAATTAAATGAACACCCACTCAAAAAATTAGCCCACAAATCAATCCACTTTGAACAACTCAAATTAAAACCCAATATTCCTAAGCGACTCCACATATAAGAAAAGGAAAAGGTAATCAATTCAACATCCTAATTTTTTTTTTTATTTTGTTGTCATATAACCTATAGTAATTTTGTCTTAGATTTTGTTTGAATACTCGGTTCTAAAATACTCCTATAACAAAACACCTAGTAATCCAGGTTATTCACGATTGAACGCAACACTTTGCTCAAAAAACAAGAGCATATATTTAAAAAGATTTGTGCGAACATATTCGCTACATAATTTCCTACAAAAATAAATGTAAGTGTAGTTATGCTCCGTTTTGGTCTTGCTTGGCTCATAATATAAAATTCGCTGAGAAAAAATGTAACATTTTATTTTTCGCATTATAAGCACTAGTATGTGAATTTGTAAAAACACATAATCGGTTGGTAGAGTTAGCATAGTTAAAGTAATTATAGAATACCCTGTTAAAAATTTCTAGAGTCGTCACTGGTCAAATAGCAGAGACTACAACCCTCCAACTCCTCCTCATCCCGTGATAGTTCAGTATCACCGGGAAAAGTAACCTTTTTAATGCGACAATTTGTGTACTGGTAGTGGGCAGTACAGCAACCGATATGAATGGCATGCCTAATTTTTTACTGGGTAAATTTCATTGACACCCCCTGAAATTTTTATTATGTATAGATTACCCTTCTAGATACGAGAAATGATTTTCCCGTCACTGAGGTTTGCATTAGTACTTCGATCACCCTCATCGGTTAGTTGACCATTAAGTTCACTAACAAATTCATTCCTAAAATTTATGAAACAAAAAATTTAGCCCTTTATAGCCATATATTTTCCTACTCCATCCTTTTTATCATCGATCATGACATCAGTATTGTTGTATTCATTAACTAACCCTAACTATTTAATGACCTACGTACTTGTTTATTATAACATAATAAATCTCTATATTTTTTGCTCATGTACATCTAGAGTTTTTCTGTAGCACGCTTTTTCTTTTGCATTGATGAAGTATAATTTTGTATGATCATAATATTTAGACAAAAAAAAAAATAATTAGAGGATTGTAAATTGTTTTTACTCAAACACTAATCCTTATAAAATAACTTACGTATATGAATTTTTACCCATATAATTGGCGATTATGTTTATATATAGCTTTTTCCGCATTAACTCTTCTAGTTTTGTGAAGTATTTGGATCATTCATATAGTTAACAAATTAAATTTCTAGATTTTCAGATGGTTGTTGGTGTACCATCTATAACATTCCTTGATAAGAGCATGTATGTCCATTCAAAAAGAAAAGGGCATGTCTTATCTTGGGTGAACTGTTAGAGTTATTGTCTGGGTTTTGGTGCTCTTGTTTACACCTTTGGTCTTTGAGTTTCTTCCCTTAAGTTGGTTACTTATCAACTTTCTAGGGCCGAGTGTGGCACATGATTGTCGCAAGGTTAGGATGCCAACATAGTTGGAATGTTAGTCTTGTGTTATTTTTCCGCCATGCACTCGTTCCTTTTGATCATCTTATAAAATCATTTTTTGTTGTTAAAAACAAAAAAACAAATTAAGTTTCTTGTATATTAGGACGAACATGACATTGAAGTTAATTTATTCAAAAATTGTTATATTATCATATTTACGTCTATGAATTTCATTCCTACCAATATAATTTCAAGGTTATAAGCTATCACATTTATATACAAAAAAATTCATTAGAGGTTGAAAAGGAAACATGTACACTTCAAATAACATTGTATGCACATGCACAAAAAATAAATATTTACTTATTCTAATTTATAGATTGTGATAAACAATGATAACTTAAAGATACGGTAATGAATATGAGATTATTAATAAATGACTGCAGAGAAATTGATGTTGAGCAGCATAAAAGAAAAGAATGGAAGAGACCATATATTACTATTTTTAATTTTTTTAGCAACAACAAAAAGTTACTATTAAGAATACATTTGCTATTATATTAATTAGTTTATGGAATGAATTTATTCTCAAAACTGATTTATCACGCTTTACGAGACATGACATTCTCTCACAATACATCAATTCAAAAAGCCAATTTTAGACAGTTCCTGACTTTAGTCAGGAATTGGAACAAGGCATAACGTAACGGTCAACTATCCGATGGGGGTAATTGAATTGCTAATGCAAATCTCAAGAGGAAAAAATCATTTATTATACCTGAAAGGGAATCTGTATGTAAAACATAATGCAAACCTTAGGGGTTGTGAGTGAAATTTACCCTTTTTTATTTTTTGAACTGTCATGTGTAACGGATGTTATGCCTTTATGCCTGTTTGGCTGCCTTCATTTCTGTCCATACACGCCTTCAACCACTTCATACTTTTCTTAAGTCCGGAAAAACCTCTTCACACTTTCTAGTCCACTGACTTCTTTGCATCCCCACAATTAATGCAAAGTAATTTATGAAGAAAACATTGAACCAAAAAAAAAGGTACCACGGCATTTTGGATATTATCATACGCCTGATGCTGATAGTTACTTGAATTTGCAGAAAAATAATCACAGAATGCTATGTAAATTTGAATTATGCATACATCAAAATTCTTAGTGTGAGAGCTGGGCTTTGAGCCAAAACTCGTAAAGCCGCTATTTTAGGCCCCCGATTTTTAACTAATTTTGAGGCCCCCAATTTTATAGGTCCATGTAGTAATTATTAATTACGCCTATATAAAAATTGAATTAATGCAAGGGTTATCGATTTTGGGTATTTATACTCTCAAATAATTATAATGACTTCATATGAAGGTTTTTTTTTTCCAAGTAATTTTAACTTGCAAAGTAGATTGAATGCCCCATCTAAAAAAGGTTCGCTTTAGGCCTCATGAACATCAGAGCCGGCCCTGAGTTTGAAATATATCAAATTCTCGTCCCATGTTATTGGTTTATTTCTTGGAACTGTGTTTTTAATTTGAACAGTATAACATATTTTGGTGAATAATTTTCCTTTCTTTTTTTTGCATCCATTATAAAATCATACTTAATTCTTTTGATTAAGGCAGAAAGTTCAAAACTTATGCGTAAAAATACTTTTTTGTTATGGTAACGGTAAGTGGAAAAAGTTTTGAGAATGAAAAACCATGTGATCAGTGGCGTAGCCACTTGAGGCTTAGATGAGGAAAAATTGAAAAATGAAGGACGAGTGATCATTAGGGAAGCCACTTAAGGCTTAGTGGAGGAATGCAAGTTTCTCCATCTCCCCGTCGTAATGAAGCATTAATCCTGCATTAATTGATTTGATTTGGTGGGGAAAAAGATTTCAAGAGAGTCATTATGGTGTGCTGAATTAATTAACTACTACCTTTTCGCCTTGTTCTAATTTTTGTTTTGAACTCAAAACTGATGTATTACATTTTACGAGACAGATCATTCTTTCACAATAAACTGACTTAAAAACTGGCTTAAGCCCATACATTGGAATTAATCATGTTATTTATAGTTTCTGAAAAAAGTCAAATGCTTAAGGTAAGTTTTTTCTAAATTTTTTGTCTTCAGACTAGTGGCAATAGACAAGTCGTTTCTACTAAATACTAATATTTTAGCTGATGTATGTGTGTAGAATGACTTGTCTTGAAATACGTGAAAACATGTGTTTTAATTAATTTAGACAGTAGGAAACTCACTCCTTTGGCAAATAATCCATAATCCGGATTATTGG
This sequence comes from Vaccinium macrocarpon, assembly GCA_022606695.1. Lineage (NCBI taxonomy): Eukaryota > Viridiplantae > Streptophyta > Magnoliopsida > Ericales > Ericaceae > Vaccinium > Vaccinium macrocarpon. The sequence continues at coordinate 27,674,038 of CM040179.1, forward strand.
ATTATTTGTTGTCTTTATTCCATTTTTTTTGCATTTGTCAGTTTTGAATCAAGATTTTGTGGTTTCTAGATTCCTCTCGATGAGACAAATCTAACAACTATAAAATTATGGTCAAATCTCAATTTTTTTAAAATAAAGTCAAAACTAATCCAATAATCCACTTTTACTGTAAAGAAAATAGATGAAAAAAAATCAAGTTTGCTGATCATGTAGTATTTTGTAATTTTTTTTTTCTCTCTTTTACCCCAAACCAAACAATTGAATAGATTCATTAGTTTTGGAATAATTTCGAATTACTGCAAGGAAAATAGATGAAAAAAATCAAGTTTGCTGATCATGTAGTATTTTGTAAAATTTTTTTCTCTCTTTTACCACAAACCAAACAATTGAATAGATTCATTTTTTTTTTTCTATTGTTTCTATCTAAGTTCCATGCAAAGTGTAAAATTATCTGGTTATTTTGATCATACGTAATAATGATAATACGCGGGTGATCATTAAACAAGAGAAATAAAAGAAACCTGAAATTGAAGAAGAAGATCGGCGCTAGGCTTGACCCGGGTGCGGTTAAGAGTGAAGAGTTGGCGAGCGGTTTCAACCTGGGCGTGCTCCTCCGGGGTACCGTAATTTTGATCAAACTCCCATATTTGTCGCCCGACAAAATTATTTGTGCTGTATAGATAAGGTTCGTAAGGGCCCCCACCTTGTGCAACCTTGAGCCTCCACATTAAATTCTACATAGTAGTAACCCAATTTTAATTATTGTGATCTCAATGTCGCTTTCAATTTAATTAAAGCATAAGAACTAAACCAATATATGATCACAACCGGAGATTTCTTACTGATCACTATTTTTGGATTTATATATCGTGCACTCTATTGGTAACCTCGCAGAAGAAACAACATAATCAGCGAGCCAATACATATATATACACACACACGAAAAACTTCTAATAAAGGGCTTTTGATCCCTTTAGAAGTTAAAATCTTGGACCTGGCGGCTTTTCGATCCAAATTTTGGCCGGTCGAGGCCGCTTAATGTTTTTAAAAAGTGTTTTTAGGGGCCTACGCGGGAAATCTTCAAAAAAAAAAAAAAAAAAAAAACCCCGGAAGGGCTTGATTTGAGCAGTTTTCGATAAAAACTGTTTTTATTGAAAACTATTCGGATCAAGCCCTTCCGGGTATTTTTTTTTGTGGAGATTTCTTGCGTATGCCCTTAAAAACACTTTTTAAAAACATTGAGCGGTTCGGACCATCGAAATTTGGTCCGGAAACACAAAAAAAGGCTAGGTCCACATGAAAATCTTATATAAGAGACCTTTATTGGAAGTTGTTTCATATATATATATACACACACACACAACCAACTAGGTGTATACCATAGTTTTCATCGGGGAAAATTGCGCACTTAGGCCTTGTTCTAAAACTGTTGGGTTTTTTGGATTTATTTATTGTGTGAGAATTATCTATCTCGTAAAACACAATAAGTCAATCAAGTTAGTTTGAAATTAAATCAGTTTCTGGAACAATCCCTTATATTTTGAAATATGAAATATCAAAAGGAGAATATAATGAAATAGTTGAAACATGAACATCGCTGGTATGAGTTCTGCTCCCATTATATAAAGAGGAGTATATTGGAAGATGGTACGATGTTATCTCTTGTCATAACAAAAATCATTAGAAGACGTAACATAAATAGCCGGTTACAAAAAATTATTAGAAACTACACCATGTTACAAGGCTCAACATAAACCGTTCGAAAGCATAACAAATTAACCATTACAAGACATAACATTCGTTAAAATGGCATAACATGTGACCCATTTTTTTTCGGTGTTGTAACTTTAACCATTAGAACCAGTAGAAAGCATAACCAACTATTAAAAAATATAACATCTTACGATTGGGGATACCATAAAGCGGTTAACATTGTAGCATTTTCATATATATATATATATATATGGGGTAAACTTCTTATCCGGACTTTTTATTTCCGGACTTTTTATCTAAATTTTTTTTTGACGATCCGATCCGTCCAATGTATTCAGAAGGTGTTTTCAAAGGCCTACGTGGAAAATCTTCAAAAAAAATACCGGAAAGGGCTTGATCCAAACAGTTTTCGCAAAAATATATAAATACAGTTTTTGTGAAAACTGCTTGGATCAAGCCTTTCCCGGTATTTTTTTTTTTTGAAGATTTTCCGCTAAGGCCCTTGAAAACACCTTCTGAACATATTGGACGGATCGGATTTGCCAAAAAAAAAATTGCAACACAAAAAAAAAATCATTTTTTTCTTATTTCCGGGAGTGTGAATAAGAAAATTTCCGTATATATATATACAGAGAGAGAGAGAGAGAGAGAGAGATGGACTACCTGTTGTATATCACAAGTACAAGTTAAATAGTTTTTGGGTTTAAGAGAGGGCAAGATCAAAACCGGAGAGAGAGAGAGAGAGAGAGAGAGAGTTGTGGATTTCCAGACAAACAAGTGCTCACTGAACTGAAGAGAGGAAACCCCAATTTATACAGATGACGAAGGGGAAACCACATTTTTGGTCCAATATTATATGCAGGATTTTACATTAAGGTATCCGTAGTTCTGATTTTATTAGTTCGACCCTACACATATTTTGTTTCCCTATCTGAGCATGTTAAACATTTACTACTAATTTTTTTGAAGCTGAGGCCGAATCCAGGACACTAATCTACCCTAAGCTAACAAAAGTTTGTACATAAATATGTAATTGTTCAAAAATACATAACTATGTCTTCGAAAGCACAGTGAATGTACACTAATGAAGTTGTACCGACTAATGTCTTTGAAAGTAGAATTCATTAAGGTTATAATCTTGTACCAGATAGCATACCATTTTTCAAATTGTTATGGTACATACCAGTACTGATATGTTTCGGTGTACTGTTCCGAATTTACTGCCATAATTGAACTATATTCTTCAACTATAGAAATAAATATATAGATTTCACCCTTCAGCCATAGATCTAATATTCCTAAGGTTACCATGTGCCTGGGCACAAAATAGACACAAAATAAAAAAGATGCAATACAGTGCACGTACCTTTTGCACTTTTCAATATATTTACACCTAGTTTGATATGTTGTTCACACATTTCAATATACTTTTTCAACCTTAAAATAAATCCCCTAGATAGATTTTAGCATTTTCCATATTCATATACCAATTTGTTACCAAGTTTACCATTGCATAAAGAATAAAACCTACACACCTATCGTATCATTTTGGAATATGACAACTTGATTTTGTTCCTAGTATCTAACAATTACTTCTTCTTTTTTTTTTTTTTTTTTTTCTAGCAATTACTTCTCCTCTTCCATCATAGCGAAAAAGGAACTAGAGAAAAGAAGAACAAGAATTCTCCATAGTCAATTGTTTTAATGGCAAAAGCTTATGTTCGATCCAATTTATCTATCGTCTCCCCTTAATGGGTTGGGCTACAGTAATAAATAAGTTGACCTACAGTTACAAATCTTCCTTACACATATTATTATTTTTTCAAAATACTTATTCTCTCGTTACCCAAGCCATCATACACAATGCAGTGTTGTAGTTGATGGAGTGGTGGTAAAGTAATGTATAGCTAGCATTAGTACCTTTACCTGAGTTGTGGGTTTGTCAATCTATTTGGAAATTTTGATCGATTCGGTCTGTACGGGATCTAAGACTTCTTGATTTGATCAATTTGGCTGACGTTATTTAATTTGCCTATCTTCGCAAAAATTGAATGCAAAAAAACGTGAAGGGTTCACACATTTCTATGAACAAGTGCACTGAATGGAATGGGCTGTCCAACCTATTTCTTGATACTTAATCCGGCCCATTTTATTTATTTATTATTCATTTTTTCTGGTTTGTGTATATTTTCAATATCTTTCAATTTATAGTATTTTTTATTATTACAAAAACTTCATATCATAGAACAAATTGAAATCTATTAAATAAGATACATATTGCATATTTTTGAAGATCTACATTGAAAGATATAAACAATAGACACAAAAAGCGACGAAATGAATAATTGACAACAAAAAAAAGAGGCGGAGGGACTATTTTTACTAATGCTTTTTTTTTTTTTTAACGCAGGTGTCTCGGGCGCACTTCAGACTAATTTCTATTCACTCTCTCCAAGCTGTTGTGGCAAACGTGGCTCCAAGAATTGCTGGGAAAGGGAATCGAACTACGGATGTTACACATTGTCACAACTATCTAGCTAGATGTTATGTTTTCGTGGTTTATGAATTCATCTCGAAAAAGTATAAAATTATGATCAAAATTAATATTTTTTTGAATAAAGCCGAAAATAAACTAAAATAAACCAGTTTATTGGTTTAATTTTGGCTTTATTAAAAAAAATAGTTTTGACTATAATATTATACTTTTTGGATTCGTCGACGAATCTATAAACAATGAAAACTTGACGCAAAACTAACAAATGCAAAAAAAAAATTGAATAAAGACAACAAAAGAGCGAAAAAAACGTTTTTTCCTTTTTTGCCAAATCACCCCTAGTTAGCCAAAAGAGCCATAAATTACAGTGACCTCCCCTGAGGTTTTTGACTTGTACACTGACTACCGCTACTTTATCTGAAATAGCACTGACCTCTCCTAAGTTTTATATTTTAGTATCAAAAACACCCTTCAACAGTACCGACGGGTACCGACGGCACTGGGAACCTCCTTTGGATCTCCAACGGTCAATTTGAGCTGTCCGTTCAGTCCAAAATCGAATTCCGAGTGGGTCTTTGCGGGAATCACCTCAATTGGACAGTCCTAAGTGCTCGATCCAAAAGTTTTGAACGGAATGGGGTGATTTTAGATCGAGCACTTAGCACCGTCCGATTGAGGTGATTCCTGCGAAGACGCACTTAGAATTCGATTTTGGAATGAATGGACGGCTCGGATCGACCGTTGGGGACCCACAATGGGGTGCAGTTCGCCCAAGAACAGGAATTCTTCCCGCAAGCAGCTCTTGTCTCATAGAAACAGAAAGAAAAGGTAATCACTTGTACCACCTTTTTTTTTGGTTGAATTAAAGTGACGATCAAAATGTTGATACGAATGTTTGTATATATGATGTCAATTGGGGCTTCGGAGTTATTGGTTAAATGGTGATAATGGGCGCTGTTGAATTCCATTAGATACTGAGACCATCTGTAGCTCTTTTCTCAATTTTGAGTGAGTAAAACCTGTTGAAACGAAGCATTCCGATGGACAGAGGAATATATAAGCATAAATTTGTGTAAACTCTTTAGTAATGTCAGAGTTGTATATTTGGATGCATCAGCGTAGCTTAGAAACTTTTGAGTAAAGGAAGGGTTCTCCACAGATGAGTTAAAAAAAAAAAATGCAAACACTCATCTAGATTTACGTATGGTCGATTTGCATAAATTGGGTTTTGAACTCTCTTCTTCTTTGGTGTGTTTTGAATTGGGCCTTTTCAATTTTACTTTTTTCGTAGTTAGATATGAGAATTTGCATGCAGTTTTTTTGTAGTTTCAATGAATCCGCCATAGGCAGCGTAAACCGGAGAACAAAGCTTCACTCTCTCTTCTCTGAAACCCACTCCTTGCTCACCCCCCTGATTTATTTTTTGATCGGAGTATCAAGCAGTGGAAATCGGCTCTCTCTCTCTAATCGCTTGAGTCTCAAATTTCAGGTAGGGCTCCATCTCTCTTTCCCCATATCTTTCTCATTATCTTTACAACTTTCTTGTTCATTGAAATCTATGGCAAACCTTCTAATAGATTATGTTGGTTCTTGGTCTTACTGATGAAAAGTAAATTAGTTTTAAATCCAATATCTATACCATCTGTAGAAGTACAGATTGGCTTTTGTTTTCACTACCCCGTGTTCGTTTCACGCTTCGTGAATCCTATTGTGCATTTTCTTTTCTAGTAAAATATACTTCCATTTGATTCGAATATGAGTTGTAAGCCCGTTAATGATTGTTCGACTAATTGACACCCAATCAGTCAGGAGTAGTGCCTTGTTAAGTTTTTTTTAATGGAAAGATAAAAGGTTATAGCAGTGGCGGCTCCAGGAATTTTTCTAAGGCTGTTCAAAAATTCTTATGGTCTACTACCTCTATAAATCACAACTTAATATTGACAAAAAAAAATTCCATTAATATCGATAATGCCACCCAAAAACAACGGATAAAGACAATTTATTACAATTGCCCTCGACGAGTTTTTATATTTTGAAACTGCTGCATAATAGCCTCGTTATCAACAGTATCAAATACATCACTCTTAATATAAGTAACTAAGCAATCATTCATCAACCGATCTCCTATTCGATTGCGCAAATTGCTCTTTATATACTTCATCGCTGAAAAACTTCTTTCAACCGTCAAATATGTAAACCTCGTCTCTGTGTCGACTGTCGCCGTTAAATATGTAGACCTCGCCTCCGTGTACAACACATTGAAATCTCATTTGCATCGGACACCGTTTCGCCGTTAATTGGTCAGCCCTTCGCTCGTTAATCATGGTCCCTCTAACTCTAAGAACCCCTCTTATGCGTTAGACTCTCTCCTTGACTCATCCTCCTCCCTTCTTTTCTTTTCATGTTGAGAATTTATAAAACCCAAACAATTACACGTACACCTCACTGCCTCCAGGTGTTGTTCCACGTGCACAAACAAAATTCTCTTATTTGGCACTAGACATGCATGCTGCCAACTCAACTAGTCAACCCACATGTTTGTTGACGCAAAGAAGAGGTAATACTACAAATCTACCTGCATGCAAGCATGAGACTTTCACATGCCCAACTCTTCACCACATGGACAACTGCCTTCCAACCAATTTTATATTGTTATCCTTCAGTTTATTCGTTTAATTATAAAATGTAAAGGTAATAAATCTTCTAATTTTAATAATTTTTCTCAGGTCACATACCAATCTCTAAATTATGTTGGTCTAGGATATTACAATATCCCTCCCTTTTAAGATATTTAGTAGGCCGGGTATTAAAATATTTCAATGCCGGGTATAACACAAAGGGGTAGGGACTTGAACTCCGCTGCCTTCAGTCGATCGACCAGAGAGTTCAGAAACCCAGTTGCTAAAATCACGATGATTTTAGCAAATGAGTTCAGCAAGTGCTAAAATCAAATCAAAAAATTAAATGTTTCTGTAGATTATTTTTTGAATTTTTCACACCGAATTAAAGTACACGAGGAGTACTTCAATTTGGTGCCAAAAAAAATTGAAAAATGATACACGAAACCACTTCATTTTTTGATTGCAAAATAATGATTTTAGCACCTGTTGAACTCATTTGCTAAAATCATCGTGATTTTAGCAATTGGATTGCTAAAATCTTTTTAAAAACTATGCCTAAGTGTTCAATACTTGGGGTTTTTTTTGGACATGATGTTGAATTTTGGGGGCTTGGATGTTCAATTTAATTTTGGTAGGGTGTTCAACAATGGACTATCCAAAAAATTTCTACATGTATTCTAAGGAAAAAAAATTTCTTTGGGTGGTCATGTGACCATTGAAGGCTAAGGGTGGCGCCGCCCCTGGGTAATAGGGTGAGTCTCGCATGTAGAATTAATTTGGGTTGCTCATTATTTCCCATTCTTGGTCACATTCCTTCTACGAATGTTTTGAATAAAAAGTGAGACACAGCAAAAATCAGACGTGCATATTGAATTGGACATATTTCATTATGGAAATGTTGTAACCCACCAACAAAGATAATGTACATACAGGGGCGACGCCAATGAACAATGAGAGGTGTCAACTTGACCCACTAAGCTGCAAAGTCCAAAATCTTACAAAGTCTAATTTTTTCACTTTTTGAAAAAATATCTAGTGTGATGACACCACTAAAAATACCTCCTGAACCCATTGGTCAGATGTTTAAACTACATCATATGGTTGGCATGTGTCCAGCTCAACAGCTGCTAAGTAGTTAATTAACATAGACAAAGTACACCTACCCTACAATGTTTCCCCCCTTTTCATCACTCTTCCCTTTCTGAACTCATCTACAGAGAGTACATGTTACTCTATTTCCTCAAACCCACATCTCCTTCTATAGTCCCGTCTATAAAAGAATAGCCCCTGTATTAGCTAGGTCAATCCATAAAGAGCTTTACTCTGCATCTAATTGGGTACCTAGCTAGATAGGTCTCCAAGATTAGCCAATCTATTGCCTAATATTGAGTCATAAAAAGTGGTACTATCTAGGTAGTAGTGTCTGAGAGCAAAGAAATCACATGATATTTGTAGCAAAGTAAATGCTTCAAAGTAGATAATTATAAGAAGTGTTTAAGATGATATATGACATTATCTCAACCAATATATGAACTATTCAAATATGCCCTGTCTCAGCCTCATATTTTATAAACTAAGTATAAAATTCTAAATTCCACAAAAGCCTAATTTAAGTTAAAGACACGTGCGTACCTTCAGTTTTTGTGCTAGGTCATTCCATACGAGGCTTTACTCTACTTCTAATTGGGCACTCACTTAGATAGGTCTCCTAAATTAGCCGATATATTGGTTCCGAGTCATAAAAAAAATCTACAAAGTAGTCTTCCAGAGTAAAAAAAATCCCTGATCTTGCTACAAAGGGACTGCTTCAAATAACATAATCATAAGAAGTCATCGTAAGAAGTTTTCAGCATCATGCAGGTGAAAGGACCATTTTTGAAATTGCGAACTTAGGACAAAATCCACCTCTCTTTTCTCGTTAAAGGTCCATATATAATAGTTGCACATTCTATTTGTTATGCCATTTTTGCAACTCTTGGCACTCTTGGTCCTCATTATTTACTTTTAGTCTCTTCCCGTGTATTAGGCTTGCTAGTTCCATTCAAGGGTTGTGATTTTTGAATAGCTAAAAAGAATAATAATAATAATAAGGTGAAGTATGTACAAGAGTCGCATTTTTAGATCTCTCTTGGATGATGAGTCAACATCTTTTATATAAAGAATGAAAAACATATTAGAATGGGAGGATTATTACATTGAAGGAGTACTATTCTTTCAAAGTTACGTACTCATTCAACCTCTAAATTATTCTCTTGATATTTGATTCTTTTGCATCTTGATATTTGCTTCGTTTTCTTTGTAAGATGTACTATCTATTCTTAGTGGAAATGTACTCTTCTTTTAGTTAAAAGGGGCTTAAGATGGATATGAGTTAGATGGAAATTTGTAATAGAAGACACCTGTTAGGCCCAGAGTGCCCCTATGGATTTGATTACACAATGCAACTCCCTGCAACTGCTCTAAAAATAGACTTGCAAGTGCTATGTCGAATGTCATAAAAGACTTAATTGAAGCCCTTCTTAACACCAATTGGTTTTAGGAGAGTTGGTGGAAAAGCGGTCCGACAAGTGTTATTAGAGCCAGGAGATCATGGGTTCAAGTCACGGGAGTGTCATCGTGAGGGAGGGATTGTTGGACCCAGAGTGCCCCCATGGATTTGGTTACACAATGCCACTCCTTGCAACCGCTCTAAAACAGACTTTTGGGTGCGATGTCGAATGCCATAAAAGACTTAATTGAAGCCCTTCCTAACACCAATTGGTTTTAGGAGAGTTGGTGGAAAAATGGTCCGACAACACCCTTTGTACATTAAAGGAGTCTAAGACTTTATTAAATTTGCGATTGATCATATGCTACCTGACCAAACTCTCATTCAGTGTCCATGCATAAAATGCAACAATTTTATAAGATGACTCTAGATGAAGCTGAAGAACATATGTATGCATGGGGGGTAGTGGTGGGGTATAGCCAATGGGTCCGTCATGGCAAATAATTCGATCAAGAATACAATATCCATAAGAGTCCTGCAATCAAAGAAGAGTGTAGAGACCAGTAGATTTTAATTATTTTAGTTATTATTTTTTAAAAAAATAGAGTTGGGAAGTTGTGAGGAATTGAAATTAGAGTAAAGTGGGCCAATTTGATGGTAGTATATGCTTAGGGGTGTTTTTAAAGTGCATTTGAAACTTAGGGGGTATAAGTGCATAAAGGGGGGGTGTATATATACAAGTCATATGGCAGATTTTTTTTTTTAAACATAACACCTCTCTTTCTCTCTCTAAAAACCACCGGTGTCTCTCCCTCTTGCTCCTCTCCAAAATTCTTCCACCTCCACCTCAAATCCCAAACTCTTTCAAGATACTTGCTCACACAAGCCTCCCACGCGTGTTTGGAAGCCCAGGTGTGGTTCATTTCACTCCGGAAGGAGGAGATTCGGTTAGAGTATTGGAGAGAAGGCAAGGGTTTTGCTCATCCTTTGTTCACAAACTTCTAAACCTTGAGTTAGGGGAATTTATACTATTACTAAGTGTTTTGAAGTGTGTGATGTGTAGATTATACTCATCTTTGATCATTCCCTCTTATGTTCTTGAAAAACCTATTTTCTAGTTCCATGGATTTGATTGGAGGTTGATGAATGCTTGTTATTGTTGTCCTACGTAAACTAGTTGTTGCAATACCCACTTGTAGCTTGTGGTGTTGATTTTTTTATTATAAACATGTTTGGTTTGGAGCCCATTGCAATCCCCTTGTTTTGCTGTCAAAAATCTCCTTGTAATGGTCTCTGGATCGATCCACTTTTGGGTTGGATCAATCCAAAACCTTCTGATGGTGTTTCGGATCAAAGTGGATCGATCCACTCTCATAGTGGATCGAAGAGTGGATCGATCCACTCATCACTTGGATTGATCCACAACCTTCTGTCTTGCTCCGGACCAAAGTGGATCGATCCACTCGCACATTGGATTAATCCACTCCCCCCTTCACTTCACCAAAACTTGTTTTCGTCGATTTCGGTCTCTTGTTCGTGTTATTACTTGGCATAATCATCTCTTATACCTCAAAACTCATTGAATAACTCGTCCCTAGCCTATCCTAGTATAATTGGTGGCTTGGTTTGATTTTTGTACAACACCTACATGGTCATACACTTAATATATGTGAATTGAAGATTTTGACAAAATGCGTGAACTTGGATGACGATTCAAGGTATGAGTGATATGATGACACTTGTGCGAAACCAATGAACGTGAATTGAAATGAGAACTTGAAACTCTTGATACGGGGCCGAAAGGTAGCCTGGAATGATATTTGGGCCGTTCTATGGGCGTGTCGCGAGGAACTATGCCTTGGCCAAGGGGAAGATTATACAGGGTTGAAAGATAGCCCGCAATGATACTTGGGCCGTCCTATGGACGTGTCGTGAGGAATTTCTAAAGATCTAATTTAAATAAAATGTTTGACGCGACACATCGGACGAATTAGACACTTATGAGAGAGGACGCATATTGGGTACACTTTAGGTACACTTGGGTGATAACAAAGGATTTATAAACTTATATGTGCCTCATTGGACTCTTGTAAAATCTTGGTTATCTTATTTAGCTTTCATTCTCATGTCTCATATCGCATCTACATTTCATTGTGTTTAGTTTTGGTAGACGTTCCTCTATTGGGCTAGTGAGCTCAACCTATCATTTTTCAAGTACCTAGTACGGAGCATGACTTGAATGTGCATGAAGTGAATGCATACACCCTTTTGAAAGCTTAAAGAGGAGTTACCTCATCATCTTGAGTTTATAATTTTGAAGAGATGATTTTGTAACTCATTCATATTAAATCTTTAGACTTGAATCTGTAATAACTTTAAGACTTATGTATTTTGGTTTGGGGAATGGGTAACCATAAACTATTGTACCTTTTGATGCTGACTTTGACTATCAAACAACTTAGAATTTGACGTGGCTCGTGGACTTGTTGGTCGTCCACGTGGAATTTCTTATTGTATTATTCATTGAATTACGAGGGCGTGACAAAGAGAGTGTCGCTGTGGATGAAATGCAAGAAATACTAGATGATGTACGTGCAGAACAATTCATATATGATGGGCCAGGTTCCACCTCTACAGGCCATGGTTCTGATATGCCGAATGACTTGCATGGGGAAGGGGACAAATTTGCAAAGTTAATGAGGGATGCAGAGAAGGAACTTTACCCAGGTTATCAAAAGTTCTCAATATTGTCTTTCATTATGATGTTGCTCCACATAAAGTTAATTAGTCATTGGAGTAACAACTCGTTTGATATGTTACTAAAACTACTAAGTGATGCATTTCCTCTTAGAGCTATAATCCCAACAACTTTCAGAGAGGCAAAGAAAGTAATTCGACATTTGGTCCTTCGCTACAAAAAGATACATGTTTGTAAGAATGATTGCGTACTCTTTTGGAAGGAGCATCAATTTAAAGACAAGTGTCCTTGCAAGACACCAAGGTACAAGTATCGCAAGGGAAAGCGCAGTCAGGTTCCTTATAAGGTGTTAAGGTATTTTCCTATCAAACAAAAACTAAGGAGATTCTTTGGCTCAAGAAAGATAGCTCCGGATATGACATGGCATAAGGATAAATGGGTAGAGGGGGAAGGAGTGATGCGACATCCGGCTGACTCTATAGCATGGAAAGATTTTGACCAAAAACATGAGTCATTTGCTAGTGACCCACGCAATGTAAGGCTTGGGTTAGCTAGCGATGGTTTTAATCCATTTGGAAATGAGTACTTCCTATAGTGTGTGGCCTGTAATTGTTGTCTCTTATAATTTGCCACCGTAGAAATGTATGAAGGATCCATTTTTCATGTTGACTCTTTTAAGTAGTGCTCCTGGAGTAGACATCGATGTGTTTTTATGGCCATTGATAGATGAGTTAAAAGAGCTTTGGAGTACAGGTATTGATAAATATGATGCAGCTACAAAATAGAATTTTCAGTTGCGTGCTGCATTGTTATGGACCATCAATGACTGTCCCGCCTTTGCTAATTTATCCGGTGGGACCCAAGGGAAAATTAGCTTGTCCTAATTGCAATGAGAATGCGGATCATTGATACTTGCATCATGGAAAAAAGACTTGTTATGTCATTGGGGTACACCAAACCATTACTGTCGTATGGCAGTGGCATTTCTGGAAAAAAAAAATAGAGAGAAAAATGTTTTCCATTGAGGTAAAACGTTTTCTGAAAAAAATAAAATAAAATATAGGGGGAAAGGTTTTTCCCAATACAATGCCATGCGGCATTTCACCACCGTATGGCAGTGTATTGTTCGAAACAAAGGATTTTTTTTATTTTTTTTACTTTCTAGAGAAAACAATTTTTTTTTTATATACACTTGAATATGGTCATTTGCTATTCAAATAGTTTTTCTTCTTTTAGTTAATGTTTGGTTAATTATCATTATTTGCACTTTTACATAAATTAAGCTACAAAATAATTTCCCAAAAAATACCACCAGCGTTGAGTAGAGACCATTTTTAAATTGGGCGAATGGGGTGCCTTAAAAACCGTCCCTATTCGTAACCTAGCTCCCAGACCCAAAATTTCTTATTTTTCGCAGATTGAATTTACAAATCATATGGCACGAGAGTCATTAATTTTCGAATCATTTTTAATGGTTTCTCGGGTAATAAATCCATTTTAAAAAAACAAAAACATGGGTGGCGACTCCCGTCCACATAGGGTTCTCAACGTGCTTTACAATATGAGTGATTTCAATTGATGAAATAAACCCGATATGAGCCCACAAAGAGGAGCGGCCCAAGCCATATCCAATTGTTAATGTAGCATGAACTCATCCTCTAGATTAGAAAGGAGATATTGATGTTAACTGAACCTCGGGTCTTGAACTTACAAAGTCGACTTTGATTAGACTGTGTGCCTTTTAAATTACAGTTAGTGCTGGCATACAAGAACTCCTCTTTTGTCGCACTTCAAATTAAAAGGTTCGGCATTTTCAGGACACACTCGCCGGCAAAGGAAAAATGGCATTTTCAGGCCACACTCTTCAGAGCTCCAATTTCAGTGATTAACAAGACAGAAAGTATTGAAAGGCAATGTCGTTAGGGAGATAGCTCTGACAAAAGGAAACTGCATCTTGTAAGCTGGGCCAATGTTTCCAAAGCCAAGAAATATGGTGGGCTGGGTGTTGAAAGATTGCAGATTTAAAATTATGCCCCCTAAATGGTGGGGGAGATATGGCGATGAAAAGTCAACCCTTTGCTCCCCTACAAAATATGGTGACAACATTTCCAAGGGCTGCCTCCTCAACAACAACCTCGTAATATCTCAAAATTTTAGGGCGACATTTGCACTTTGGGTTCTGGAAAGTATGAATGGTCTGACATAGTTAAAAAAAAAATTCTGGATAGAGATCAATTCAGGTGCTGAAACTTCTTTCTGGTCTGACCCTTGGTTAAATCAAGAAATTATAAGGATTTCCTTTCTAGATTATACCCCATTAGTGTAAAATGTTTTACCTGGTTTTTTTTTTCTAGCCAAACATTTAATGGATAAAATATTTTACATCCAAACAAACAGAGCCTAATGTCAAACCAATAAGAAGCCAAGGTCCAGGATATGCATAGTCACGCAACCCACTCATGGAGTCTCACCTTTAGAAAGAGCCTGTTGGTATGGAAAAAAGACTCCCTTGAAGAACTCATACTACTTCTCACCTCCATACCACTCAACTCTGGCCCTGATTTACTTAGATGTAGATGGAGTCTTTTGGATGGATGTTTTTTTGCAGCTCATGGTATGACAAATGGAAAGAAAGTCTCAGCAATCAAAATGTTATTGGTCCCTCTTGTAACCTTATTTGGAACAATCTCTACCCTCAAATAAGTTTTTTTGTGTGGCAAGTTGTTCAGGAAAAACTACCAATTGCCTCTGAACTGATCAAAAGAAATATCTTAGTTATTGGCAATAGGTTTGATGGTCTTTGCCCTTTCTGTGCAAAGGTAACTGAATCTACCACTCACCTACTTTTATTATGCACAGTATCCTGGCTTATTTGGTCCAATATTCTTAGATGGTGGGGCATGGTTTGGGCAATCCCGGGATTGATCTCTGATATGCTGGAATGTTGGGTTTACAGAAAGCCCAAATCCTTAAAGATGGCCTGCTAGAATTCCTCTTTCTTGGCTACTATGTGGTCTTTATGGTTAGTGAGGAATGACATCTTTTTTAATGGCAAATCTATGGATATCCCTAAAACCTCTGATCTCATATGTACAGTTGCTTCTTGAATCAAAGCAAATGTTGACCTCCAAACCTACACTATATCTAATTTCAAGAGAAATCTTCATGAGATCATCTCCTTTAAAGTTTTGAAGTGTCACATTATTTAGCTTGTGTCCTATTGTGGTCCAGTTTGTCTTGCTTTCTCCTACCTTTTTTCCTATTGTGTCTAGGGCCTGGTTGGTCTTCTTTTGGGCTTTTTCTTTTGCTTTTGTGGTTGGTTTATTATGCTTTATCTATTTTTTCTTTTGCTCTGAGTTCTCTTGTTTGTTTTTTTCGGTTTGATCTGGTTCTTGGTCTAGTTTCTCCTGGTTCCTTTTTTGGCCTTTTGTGTCCCCTCTTCCTTTGAGTTCTTTTGTCTTTGCTTGCATCGTGTTGTGTCGGGATCCTTTTCCCTTGATAGAGTATATTTGCTAACATGCTGTAGAAGATGGGGCATTTGATGTTGCATTTAGGCTGCATTTGTTACTGTTAGTGCTGCATTTGGGCCTTCTTTTGATGCTGTCGTCATACTTTCTCTGCTCTTGTTGTTGCATTTGGGCCTTCTCTATTCATTTGGAAACTTTTGTTGATCCTTGGACACTGCTGTTGGGTACACTTCTCTATCGTATTCCATTGTTGTATTGTAATGCTTTGGTACTCTTGATTCATATGTAGTAGAAGATGGGGTTATTCTACTCTTCATACTGCATATGGACCTTCATTCTAACCACACGGATGACACTCGAAGATGTATTACTGCTGTTATTTGGCTTTTCACACTTGTAGTCTAATTTGCTCCGATTTTCAAGATGAATTCTTTGGGTTACTCTACTCTTGAGGTTACACTTTATTTTGGTTATGATTCTTACGAATATGCCAATGTTGATAGTTCTCTACTTATGGATTTTGTGTTCTTGGTTGCTGTTGTTTGGTTCAATTCAAGTGAATTTAATTGTCACAGTAATATCTGCTTGCCGAAATCTGTCTCTCTGCAATTGAAGTCTGTTTTGCTTGCTCTGGTTCAATTTACAGCTCTGGTTTTGGGCTACATTCACATCTGATAGATTCATATTTTGATGGTCTTGCTTTTGGCATTATATTAGTTTCAACAAGTCTAGCATAGCTCATGTGTACTCTTTTTGGTTTGGCAATGTGCTTCGTCAAAGCCCAACTGCACCACCACCCATCATCTATTTAATGCTTCCAATAGCATTAATCATCCCAATATTATTAGTTGCAGTATTTGTTAGAATAATATTAGAAAATATAATATAACATATTTTCTAGGTTTTGTTATTGTGCTTTTTATTTAGACTACTCTATTATTCATTTTTCACAATTAATCTATATTTCCATATTTTGCATATTTCCTTAGTTGGTGTGTTACTTGGTCACGAAGTTTTGTAGCGCATATAAAGGGGACCTCAGAACCTGCCATGACAGGCTTTACTGTCCTGCAAGACAACACCGTTTTGGCGTGTTAATCCACTCCCCGTTTCCTCTTCTTTTTGTCCTGTTTGATACCATCAAAGTGCGGCCAAAGAGCATTAAAGCTCCTTAATGGAAAACAAAAATGTGCTGAAACCTGTTGTACCTATTATCAAACAATTGGTACCCATTCCATGGGAAAATATCTAACTCCCACAAAACGGAGTAATTAATTCCTCCAAAACATTAGCTTCTGATAACTTAATCATCACAGTAGCTAACACCAATTAACTTCTCAATCATAAACAAAAGCCTTCATAAGTTTTAATCCTCCACAAATCTTCATTCTTCACAACCAAAATAAATATTGTTTAATAACTTAATCATCCCCAAAGTAATTTCGCATGCTACTCAAAAAGTGAGTACAAATATAAGTGGAAGAATTCCGGAAAACATAATCGAATGTTTATCTTTGCACATTCAAGTCAATATTACAAAGGTGGTTGTGAATTGGCAAAAAGAATAAATAAATAAATAAACCTGTCGTAGTGGAAGAATGACTCGGCCTCCATGGGAGTTTGTATCGATCAAATGTCATCTCCTAAAAAAATAAATTAGCCAAGTGTATAAATGAAATTTAAGTACACTAAAGACCTCTGAAACTTGTACACCCTGAGTAAAAATCAAAACACATCCAAGGCGTCCAAAACACAATCGGACGGCCGAGGAGTACACAACATGGTGTATAGTACCCAGGTGCACAGCACCCCTAGATTCTGTGGATAATAGGGTGTTTTGTCAACCTAGTAACTACCTATATAGATATCAAAAATATTAAACACTTACCTTTGGTTGGTCTAAAAATGAATTTTTTGAAGAATTACCTTAGGCAGGTTTTTCAATGCCCAAGAAGTTTGTCAAAATTTTCTAAGTACATTGCAAGAAGTAAAGACCAAAAACATTGATATTTATTATCGAAAAGTATGAGTAATACCTGACTAAGAGAAAATGTGTAACACCTCTTTTTCAAACCCTTTGCCCTTTTTAAATTACGATCAATGACATCTAATCCCATGTGAATGTTAGGTCTACTACTTGAAGCATGGGCCATGTTTAGAAAGAATGATATTATACATTTTTGCACCCAATCTCGTAATAGTATCCTCCACCAACTTATACGCTTCATCATCTTCAGATGCTTGAACTGCTAATATTGCCATTTTAGGACAAGAAGCATATACCATGCCGTATTACCAATTTATGATCATTCTTCTCAACTATAACTTCTTTTTCTTTAGATGAACAACACTATGCATCTAGCCTCCATCGGCCTAATATACATTTCTTGGATATTTCCATGACATTCATTTGTGAAAACACTTTGATTGCATGACAATATAGAATACCAAAGCTCTCAAATTTTCGACAACTACAATGAACTTTCTAAAAAATTTAGCTCCTAATGCATAAATTTCCACACTACTGAACACTACATACTCTTTTCTCCATGCTTTTAAAACACACATCTAATTTTGTCTCCTAACTCCTTCAATTCTTTCACTTTACAACCCAATGAAATGTCAAACTCTTGGTAAAGAGAGGAGTATAAAATTTTGCACATGAAGCAATATATGACAACTTGGAAACTTTATTCTCACCATCTAAAAGAGGAGGACCGTAAAATTTTGCAACATGTGAAGTAACATAGGACAACTTAGAAACTTTACTTTGGCAATCTTTTCTCTAGAGCCATATGTCACAACAACTTGATCAAGTTGTGTAAATCATAGGGCGAGGTTGAGATTGAACTTTACGTGTTTATTCAATTTGGCATTCAAGCCCTCACTAAGTTGAGAGCTTCTCATCCCTGCATTATAAGATCACTTCATATACACATGGGCCCACTTCCCTCCCAAGTTTTCTTCATCCATGCATTATCTCTTCCAAGTTAAAATTTTCAAGAAAAGATTCCCAAGCCTTAATTAGTTCTGTTTCCTTTTTGTAATGAAACATGCAAGCTTTGAAATCACTACTAAATGTGGAACAATCCCCAAACAAATAGCCTAATGCTTTGTATTTTGATAAAGGTGAAAAGTCCACAATCCGTGTTTGACATCTGGCATAACTTATCGCGTTAGCCATTGCTTGATCTTGATCTGTGAAAAAGGTGAAAGGTTTCTTCCCTAACATTGATTTCAAAGTTTAGTTTTGAATGACCACAAAAATGATGGGGTTGTTTCATCAATTTTTTTTTTTTAATAAGTGAGGGGGTAGCTTCATCATACATTAATGCAACACCAAAACTCACTGTCATACTAAATTAGTTAAAGACAGTAAAAATAGTCAACAAAAATGCTAGAGCCACACACTTTCAACCACACAACCTCTCACATGTGGTGGGGCTCACCCTGTGTGCCACACAGGGTGGGCCCCACCACATGTGAGAGGTTGTGTGGTTGAAAGTGTGTGGCTCTATCACTATTCAATAGTCAATGGTTGAAACTCTTTATTAGTTTAAAAAGTCACATCAAAGGACAACCATTGTGTTCACTTCACATTTCCAAATTTTTTTCCAAAAAGACTCTTTCTCTATCTCTCATCTTTTCAATTATTAATCACATTTCTCTCTCTACTCATACCTCTCTCCAATCATTGTTTTCATTTCTCTCTCTATCTCTCTTTAATTATTACACCTCTCTCTAATTATTACTTTTTCCAAAACCCATCCAAACACTATCTCAAGAATATTTTTCAAAATATTCTTCTCAAAATTCTCAACCAAACAAAGCCAAAGTATCTCTGAAAAGCCCATAATATGTTGTCATTTTGAAATTATGCAAAGCACTACAAGTCCTAGAGGGGAGGTGAATAGGACGACCTCTTTAAAAATAAACCACCTCGATTTCAACCAATTTAATCATTCACCATGGCAAATCAAACAACTTAACAAATTCGATATAGAGTAATTAAACTAATGAGACAAAACACACGATATACATGGAAACTACTTAGGGTCTAAACACCCTAAGCATAAAACCACGGCCTAGTCCTACTCATGCATTCCATAAATCAAAAGTTTTACAAGAATTAACAAGACTAGGAATTACCCAACAAGCCCCTTGTGACACCTAGCTCCAATTCTTGATGTAGTACCCCGTACTCCTCTTTGATTCCATGGACTCCACAAGCACACCCGTCTTGATCTCCGAGTCAACTCGGCACCGGTCCAACCGGCTCACGTAGAAACAAGGCAACACAACATGATGTATGAAAAAGATTTGATTTATATGAAAGTTTTTGCAAACTAAAATCAATCTAGAGTGGATCCATGGAGACGAAGACTCTAGATTGAAGAAAGATGAGAAGAGCAAGCTCAAATCATCAAGAACATCAAGTTCACAAAAGAGAGAAGAGATGGAGAAAAGATGGGACTTTCTCTCTCTAAAAAGGGCTGATTTTCTCTCAAGTGGGCTGTGTGAAAATGAATGAAAAATGCCTTTTATAGCTCACATTTTCGTACTCCCCAATACAACCAATCAAAACAGGACACTAGGCCACTTAAAGAGTGCTGGGGACCAGGTGTAGACGCGTAGAGCGATCGTCGTCGGGATTTAGACACTTGGCACAATCTCAACAGACAAAGCCAAACGCGTGAAGACGCAATAAGCTCAAAGCTAAATCCTAATGCCTAGCTCATTTTAAATGTAAGAACCGAATAAAGCAATATTAAGCCAACTTAATGCACATTAAAACATGTTATTTTGAATGGCCTAAATGCACAAATGATACGCAAGAATATACCTCACAGGATTGAGCTTCTAAGCACTTGACTTGGCGATGGCTTGATCATGAAGCTTGAAATTCGCAAATGGAGCATCTAGACTCAACTCCTAAGCACTCTAACTCCCCAACCCCAATAACGAAATTACAGACTCCGAAAGGCTTGACATAACCCGGAAAATGCCAATAAACCTAACACATTTGAATAACGTGAAAGAATGATAATCAATAGTTTGTTTTTTAACATACCTCAACAAAGTCCATTCTTCACATTATAAATCCCTCTCTTTTACCAATCAATTAGTGTTTAATATACTCTCGCATGAACCCAATGCTTTTCTTCCTTCTTGATTGGGCACTAATGAGATCATGTGACAACTTAAGAGGTAACCCCGTAACCTCGGCAATTTCAACACTTCTACATTGGGACTCACCCAATCCTTTTGGAGTTCTCATCATATGAGTAGTTTTAGGAAGATCTAACAAGTAATTGTGGGTCTCATCAAATTTTTTTGCACTCCATTTAAATGAAGCCCGATGAATTGACATGTACATAAATACTTTGCAATTAGTTCTCATCTCCTATCTACCAAGCCTTACGTTTGAGTTCATTTTTCCTTTTCTTTTACTCCCTCCTTACTACAAACAAACTTTTTATTAATCATCATACCAGCCGTCATGTTTTTTGTTAGGTAGTCTTTTTGACTGTTGAACCCTATAATCCTTTCAAATTCATTTGTAGGACCGACATAAAGAATTTTCCCACTCAAACTCCATACTAATACATGGTATACATTCCTTTAATAATTCTCCACTATCTTCTATGGAAACCTACTCCACCGTCATCCATTTTAACAACAACTAAAAGTACAAAAATCTGAAATGAATAAAAAAAATAATTATCTCAAATAAGCCCAAAACCAACCAACCAAACAAATGAAGATTAAACAAATCTGTCATATGGGTCTAGAGTAACTAATTTTTTATGGCAACAAAACCAATTGTAGTGCTTTCTTTTATTATATTCACAAGTGGGTGTATATTTATTTATTCTATTATTCTTCGTGAGTCAATGGTGCAGCAAATGCTTAACAGCCCACGCAGCAAATCCAATGTGTTCATTTTTTAAACAACTAGATGACGAGAAGGAGAAGAAGTAAAAGCATAACTTTTCAAGAAGGGAGAAGGAAAAGGACAAGGAGAAGCAACAAAGAATGGTGTGGTTATGGCGGCCTTCGGCGGTGGTGGATCGATCAGAAGTGGAAGGAATCCACGATGGAGTATCAGCAGGAGTCGATGACGGAGAACGTGAAGTAACCGATTTGACGGGAGAAGCAGACTTGATTAGAGTGATAAAGGAATTTGTCCAATTCAAACGACATCGTTTTTTTTCCCATTAATATAATCTGAAATGGGAAAGAGGGGTAGAGCATCTCCAATCCTAATAACTTCTTCCTCTTTTACTCAATTTGAGTAAAAACTTATTTTGGGTATGACAACTCCAATAGAAAACCCTATTTTAACTAAAAAAAAAAATAGGCTTACAATGACAACATGACAAATAGGAGATATGTTACTAAGCCTTGAAAAAATGGATAGAGAAAATTGGTCAAAGCTTAGATTTCGCCAAAATGGGTTAGGGAAATGGGCAAAATCCATTTTCGGTGGGGGAATCGGGGATCCCTAGTGTACCTCCGCACTTCAAGGTTGTAGGGCGGTCAAAACTACATCGTTTTGGGTGTGCAAAGAGAGCATCACTACTTAATCCCTCAAAACTACGTCATTTAACCTAGTTTTATTTGTTGAATTCTAAAATGTGAGCATTTTTAAGTGGGCGTTTATGTTCTTCAAAATCAAATTTGATTTTTGATTTATTCTATACGTAAACATAAAAGTCACTTGTTTTAGATTGAAGTTGGTTTTTTTTTTTTTTTTAGGAGAAGTTTTTCCCCTTAAAATCTGGTTCTCAAAACAAAAAATCTACGATTAAACACATTTTAAACTTCTTAATTTTTGGGCTTCCTTCGGTTTTGTAAAACTAATGCCCGTTTGAGATGAGAAGGGGTTACAGTGTATAAGAATAAGAGTCAAGATGTGTAAATTGCCAATTGTTTTAAGAAATTCTAAATTTTGCCACTTGTTATATTTCAGGGGTTTCTCATAAAAACACACCTACAATAGTACTAGTAAATGTTTGTGCCTAAAGACACTTTGAAAAAACTAGTATTTCTACAAATTAAACTAGATGAATTTTATTAGCTAATGTTGTCCTGTACAAATTTAAAGTCATAAATAATTTCTAGATTTTAATAGGTCAACAAAAAAATAAAAATATTAATGTTAAACTTGACATAATCCCAAGAAAGAGAAAATGCTATGATTCTAAAACTTTGCACACCCAAAACGACGTAGTTTTGCCGCCCTATATCCATGTTTAGAGCATCTCCAATCGTTACCAACCCACTCCCCATTTCCTCTTCTTGTATCCATGTTTAGAGCATCTTCAATCCTTACCCATTGCTTCACTTAAACCCTTTTTGAGTAAAAAGAAAAAGAAAAAGAAAAACCTCATCTCCAATGGCATACCCATTTCTCTACCCCATTTTGGGGAAATCTAAGCTTTGACCCATTTTCTCTACCCATTTTTTGGGGAGCCTTTCTTAGGAGACATCAAGGTCCCAAATCCATATAAATACATAAAGATGTGTTAGCGTTATATCTTACAAGGCCACTATAGGTACCGATGGGCATGCGGGGCCCACTCCGGACCCCGCACTGATGATCTAATCCGTTCAATAACTTTAAAAAATAAATTGGGTGAACTTGTGAAAAATTAGATCAATCCGATATGTCTAGATATTCAATCCAATCTTCTATTTTTTTCATTCAAATTGTAGGACCCTGTAGCTTTTTCGTATATTTTAACCATGAAAATAATCTTCTTGTCAATTCATTTGTCTCACAGTACTCATTTAGGATTAGTACTAGGTTTCTCCTTGTAGGAATTTGGCGCACTCTAGGAGAGCCCCTCTGTGCCTGGGAACCCTATTTAGGATGGAGGGCGACCAATCCCCTGTTCGGGCAGATGGAAATCTGAGCAGGTATTTAGCTCCTGAGTCCGTGTCTATTTGAGCTAACGTACTAATCGAAGTATGCCTTTTTTCCTTTATGAAACTTACGCAAATTATTGTTCAATAAAATCTAGGATAATGTAGTGTATCAGGGGAAAATATTGTACGAAAGCATTAGCAAACACAGAAAATGGATGCGATTTATACTATGTAATTAAACAAACCAGAGAAGAGAGGTAGAGAAAGAGTAACCACAAAGAACATAGAGGTTTTACGTGGTTCGGCAATGAATACATACACCACGGGCAATCAGATTATTGGGGATTTCATTAATCAAAAGAGAATCAGATGCCCGAAGGTTACAGATAAGCTCACAGAGTGTTTCACTTTGCCCCTCACAGAAAACCAAATGTGAATGCAATACAATACAAGAAAATCCTTTTAAAAAAAATATTTATAGGGCTGCTTTACTTCGCCATGGTTCAGACCATACTCTCAATAGTCCGGACCACACCTACCCGCGCCAAAACATGCAACCAGAACCCGTGGTCAGGACCACCAATTTCCATGGTCCACCATTGCCCCACGGTTGCAAAACACTTAGAATTGCCCGAAATCGCATGGTCCGAACAAGAGAAGCCTTGGTCCGGACCAATTAAGCTACAAATGTGGAAATCGAAGCCAAAAAGGAAAATTGGCCTAAACCCGTGTTGATACAGACAATCATATGAATCATTAATCAATCAGGCTGAGTTTCCACCACATCTTCGGTATTTTTGACTAAAACTTAGTTTTTGTAATTTTTGTTTACTTTTTCGTTGTAATTTGTGGGATTAATTGTTAACAAGAATCTAACAAATGTGAATCAAAGTTGAAAAAAGTTTATATAAAACGACATTGTTGACAAAACAATTTCAGTTTATATAAAACAACTAGTTACAAAGTACTCCCTATGTCCCAAATTATTAGTATATTTTGAAAGTTTGTGTCATTTTTTAATTAATTATATCTCCTAATTTACATTATTTTAAGTAATTTTAAAAACATGTCTTATGAAGCTAATTGAGGTCTATGAAATAGATCTATTAACGCTTAGTTGTCAAAAGATTTTAGTAACTCATTCCCAATACTTTAATTTAGTGTGAAAAAATTAAAAAAAAAAACGATAAACGGAACCACTTAATTTTGTGATTTGAAATTTCTATAATTTTAGTAACTCAACTCATTTGCTAAAATTATGGTTGATTTTAGTAAATGAATTGCTAAAATCTTTTGAAAAACTAAGCGTAAATATAAAATTCATTGACCAGTTAAAGTTATTACTGGAGTACTATTTTTTTATGCAGTTAAAATAAAACGAAAGATCAATAAATTAGGACGGGAGAAGTAGACGACTAGAAAAGCAAATGCAATAGAACAATGATAGGTACACATCCTTGCAATTACTCTCCACCACACCCTATCTCACATGTGTGGTGGATCCCACTGGGACCCATCGGGCGAGCCCCACCACACATGTAAGAGAGAGTATAATGGGGAGAGGTTGAGAGGATATGTAACTATTATTTCTGAATGCAATACGCAATATTTGACACTGACCCATGGAAACGGAAAAATACAGAAACTCATGATGTAACACCACACGTAACGACGGAAGTCAATTGACATGAATAGGTATGCTGATAGCGAGGGTGAGTTTTCGAATAAATTTTATCAAAATTTAATAAAATTAAGCCTTTTATTTTATTTATTCATGAGGAGAGTTGATAAAATCTTAAATTTTTGTATTAAAAAATCTAAGATTTTATCAACTTTATGCACGAATTGATAAAATCAAGACTGATTTTATTAGATTTTGATAAAATTTAGATAAAATTCATTCGGAAACTCACCCTGATTCTATTGGACCTTGTTGGAAAAAATATTTTGAATATAATATTTTATTTAAAGTGAATGAAAATTGATTTGATTTGGAGTTGCATCTTTTCATTAGCACCTGTTCACTGTGGACGGACGCATCTTTTCATGAACAGATGTATCTTTTCTCTTTGGTGACTATTCGTAGAGTCACGGCATCATTCATTCATTTCAGTAAAAAAATTTTATACACTTTCATTGAGAGTCTTTTCATTATTGGAGAGAGTATAGACACAAGTTTGGTTCGCCTACCGAATAGATTGAAGTGCTACTTCCGTTGGGTGAAGATCAAGTAGTGCTGGGAGATAGACGTTCATGCAAACCGTAAGCACCGTAGCGGGGGCAAATCTGTCTTAAGTACAGAGTGTTATACACTCGCCTTGATCATCATTCATTTCATCGATTTTCAGGTTTTGCGTTTTGATTTTATTGCATTAATATTTTCGGTTTTATCACAAAAAATAAACATATTTTCCAACAATCTTAAGACAGAATCATGTTTATTTTTTGTGTACATGTTATGAGCATATTAATATGGTTGTCAAAGTTTGTCATTCCGGTTTGTGTTTTAAAGGCATTTGTCCTTTTGTGTGAATATGGTCTCCGGAATGGCTTTGGGCTATTGCTTATTGTTTGAAGCATCAGTTGTCTTTTAAGGAAATGACACTTTAATGATGTTGGTTTAGAAGAGTGGTGAGGTCTCTTGGTCAAACATCACGACATTTGGTACATTTTTAACGGTTACACCTGTTGGGTGAACAGCCACTTAATTAAATATAGGCAATGAATCTAATGATTTTAATTTTTACATCGGTTCAGAAGAATTGTAATTTTGTGGTTTTTTACCATTGAGAGATTTCTCCATTCCATTAATGATTAGCATTTGTTGTTAACGGGCATGACTGTTAGTATACTTAAGAAACTCTTGGATAGTTATTTAGTAAAGGGTGTAACCTTCACAACTCTTAGGACTGATTTGTATTACCATATAATTCTTTATGTTTGCACCAATCAAAAGAAATGAGAAAGAGGTTTAAGATATGGAAAAAAAATTAGGTGCCAAATTGTTTGCTCTTTGTGAATAGCATGTGTATCTTTTCTGGTTGAAAAATTTGGTCGATTAGTGTCTGAATTGAAACCATTGGTTCTGTTGAAGTAACTAAATACGTGTAACATTTGGGGATTAAACCAAAAAGTTTGAATATTCCAGTGAACCATGTCTTCGCGTTGGCCACTGGATGTGGGTTTCTAATGCCAATGGAGCATTGGTTAATAATTTTGCTAACTTCTGATGCTGATGTCGGTATTCCATTATGCATTCATGTCTTAGTTTTTGCATTGAAGACTTCTACTCTTAGAAAATTATTTACCTTGTTAATTTGCCCATCACCGACTTTCCGAAATCAATGTCGAGTCATATTTTTGCATACTATTATAAGGACAGATTACTGGTGTTAGGGAATACAATTAAGATACAATGTATCTCTTTTTCATAGGATTTATGATTTTCAGATGTGATCCTAATCTATGGGCATATATTTGCATATTTTGTATTTAGCCTGTGTTGGTTCATCTGTTTCTAGTCGCTTCATGTTATTCCTTTAATTGCATATTGCGCGGATATGGTGACTAATTTGCAATTATCATGCATAGGGGAATCCCTCTGATATACTTTACGATTTGGATTGTGACTTTTGGAAAGGTCACTTAATTTAGGCGATTTGTGACTCGTCATAAAAACATGTAACTATATGGTGACTTATGGATAAGACTTTCAACTAAATGGTGCGACTCTTGGTGGGAAGCGACTTATGGATTTGTTTTATGGATGAAGATATGTGACCTTTGGAGTTCAATTAATTGGTGTGACTCTAGAGTTCAAATTAAGAGATATAACCCTTGGATTGAAACTAAGGGATACGAGGGACCTAAAATAATTATAAAAAAAAAAAAAAACCAAGGGATACGACCTTTGACTTTAAACCAGAAGGTATGACCATTTAGTTTACATCAAGAGATGTAACCGATTGGTTCAAAATAAGGGATGTGACCGATAAGTTTAAACTAAGGGGCGTGATTATTGTGTTCATACCAAGAGATGTGACAATTGGTGAACAATCCTACGATTTTACAATAAGTCACTTGGGTCAAATCGGTTGGAAACATAAAACATTCAAATTTATGTTTTGGATTTTTGAAATTGAGTTTCAATAACATAGCGGATGAGCTTGCTATGTTTGATGTGATACTAAGATTTAAAATATTTATATCTCTATAATCTTCTTGGATATTTTGTAGTTGTGAAACAACTACGCCCTCATAAGATATTTTTTAATGAAGTGTAATTGACTTTTATGTTATGAAGAGTTTCTAATAAGCATGAAACAGTACTTTAGAATGCATATTGCTTTAAATATAAAGTCGTGGAAAATTTTCAAGTGGAAAAACGTGAAAATTGAGTAAAGACATACTCAATTTTGGGTGAGTTACTCAATGTGGGGGTTATTTCTTACGGATGTGTATTGAGACACAAGAGATGAAGAGTGAGTTTTGGCATAGTCTGAGACTTGTCATAAACTATGAAAATTATTTTGATAAATTCTTAATTGATTTCAGAATTGTGAGGGGTGCAAATAATTTCCACAAAAACTGTTCGTTGCACTTTTTGAGAAGTTCAACTATACTTGAAGAATAAAATATTGTGATATGAACATCTAACTGAAAATTTTAAAATCCGAGGGTGGATTTGATTTTACAATTGGAGTGCAACAGTGTTTTGGAAATCCTCACGCGTGTATAGCAATGTCTACAATGGAGTCTGATCAACTCATTGTGTTATACAAAAGCTAGTAGTGGAGTGGCTAAGCCATCCCTTAGTAGATGTTCCAATGTGGTTCTGTTCTGTGCTAGGATTTATAGTATGATGGCCATCGGTAGTTGGAAAGGCATACAAGACCACGAAGAACGGTAAGTCTCAATATTGTAGACATGCACCGTTAAACATTTATTTTCTCTAAAGAATGAGTTAACGAAATAAACGTAGTGACTTTTTTGGTGGTCACAAATATGTTTGAGTAAAATACAAGTATGAGTAAATAGTTGTGACATTGATATCTGTCCGGACTTAAAAACAATCATGTCAAACTATAGGTGATTATGTGAATATTCTAAATTATCACATAATTGTGGGGGAAGTTGTGCTTTGTTGCAATTAACTCGATTTTTGCAAATAACTCATACAAAATTACTGATACGAGTAATTTAATTCTGTGCAAAAAAAAAAAAATTGCAGATCATTCTTTGATGGGTGTTCATAAGTTTGACGCTCAACATTAGAAAGGCACATGATAGTATGGTGAGTTCTGACGTGATAATTGCAGACACAATACCATACAACACTTTGTTCTCAATTGAAATTAGCACCATTGAAGGTCAATAATGAAATACGGATCCGTTAACCAAATGGTTTTAACTAGAGAACAAATGATCATTGAGGGGAATGGGTTTAAAGCCTACCAATTAAAAGTCTCTATAACGGCAACCCAACCTAGCTGACTGGAGATCCCAAGATCTAGGTTCAATGGGACAACCGAGTTATATGAGACTTTGGAGTATCACTGAGGAGATATCTTTCTCCAACTCATTCCTATGGTGAAACGGTGATACCTGCAGCAATTTAGGTTAAGTTCTAACTTTTAATGATTCTTATATCTTGGTAAATCCAAGTGGGGTATATTGCAGGATACTCTTAATAAGAGATCACCTATGTGAGTGTGAAGTGGGCCGCTTCTATGAGAATTTTAAGGCTAAATTCTTTAAATACACTCTCTAAAACCAGTAGCGTGTTCCAGGGCCAAAATGGGCACAACCGTAAGAACCAACTATGTTCGGAAAGATTCTGTGTGTTGACTATTGTCTTGGCTTGCACAAACGGCTGAACAGTTCAAGACATCGCGTTCACTAGTTAGCTAATAAGTCCGATAGCTATTCACAAGGCGAGGTTCAAAGCCAAAAACTACCTAACCCCATGCAGGAAATTTCCACATGCTCTCTCTCTATTGTTTGCATTGTTTTTGTATTTGTTATCGAGTCAATTTCATTCATGTGAGGGATTGTTGGAAAAAATATTTTGAATATAATATTTTATTTAAAGTGTGAATGAAAATTGATTTGATTTGGAGTTGCATCTTTTCATTAGCACCTGTTCACTGTGGACTGACGCGTCTTTTCATGAACATATGTATCTTTTCTCTTTGGTGACTATTCGTAGAGTCACCAGAGAGCCTATATATATGGCATCATTCATTCATTTCAGTAAAATTTTTTTATACACTTTCATTGAGAGTCTTTTCATTATTGGAGAGAGTATAAACACAAGCTTGGTTCGCCTACCGAATAGATTGGAGTGCTACTTCCGTTGGGTGAAGATCAAGTAGTGCTGGTAGATAGACGTTCATGCAAGCCGTAAGCACCGTAGCGGGGGCAAATCTGTCTTAAGTACAAAGTGTTATACACTCGCCTTGATCATCATTCATTTCATCGATTTTCAGGTTTTGCGTTTTGATTTTATTGCATTAATATTTTCGGTTTTATTACAAAAAATAAACATATTTTCCAACAGACCTGACATGGGTACAAAATTTATTGTACAGAAAACGTACAAATTGCTTTCAGGGATTCATTTTTGGTCTCACACGAGTGATCCGAACCAATCATTATTCTTAGAACATTTTTCAGAGAGGCTTCACAACATTTCAGCTCAATCGGACGGTTAAAAGTACTTTAACCAAAGTTTCACCGTTTCAGTCTTTTTTTAATTGAAACGGTGGGACTTTGGTTCAAACACTTTTAACCATCCAATTGAGCTGAAATTTTGTAGGGCTCATCGAAAAAATGTTCTAAGAATAATGAACAATTCGGATCACTCATTTAGGACCCAAAAATAAGTCACCGAAAGCGCTTTGTATATTTTCTGTATAAAGCAATCTGGACCCGTATGATTATCGGATTCTATTGCTTACTTTCCCTTTCCTCAGTCATCTCACTCAAAAAATCACAATTCAACATTTCACGTACGCACTCACAAATAAAGAAAAGAGAAGTGTAGACTCTATGTTTGTCCTGTCGGTCGGCCCGCAATGTGCCCGTGATTTCCTCAAATTCCCTTCGCCCCCGACAAACCCATTTCCAACTTCCGTCATCACCGCTCTCTTCAACCGCACACAACTCCCCCCCCTCACACACATTAGATTTGGGAGATTACTGCACAAATACACTTTGCAATTGCTACACATGTACCGTTTGTTCTCGTGCTACCTGCTCTATTTTTTATTTGCTGCATAAATTTGAAATCTTTCCTTTTTTTCTGCAAGTGGGTATTCTTGGTAGAAGGAGGAAAAGGACAATTAAGGGGAGGGAAGGGGAGAGGGATCAATGCTGTGTTAGGAAGCAACAGCTTCCAGGAAGTAAGCCATGTTTAATTTCTTGAGCAGAAAAAATGTCAGGAAAATCCTCAAGCGCAAGGACAGCGATGCTGGCGACAGTGGTAAGCATTTTTCTCCTTCCTCCTCCTCCTCTCTCTCTCTCTCTTACACACACACACACACACAATGCTTATTTGTCGGGCCTTTGTTTCAAATGCTTAATGGGCTTCTAGGGTTTACTCAGATTGTTTTTGGTGTGGTTTACTCTCTCTCTCTGCTGGTTGTTTAATTTTCTTTTTGTGTTCATTTGGCTGGTCTTACATTCTGTCAAATCTGAAACTCAAGGGCACAAGTAGAAACTAGGAAAGTATAACTCTTATTCCAGCATTCTTTTTTTGAAGAAATGGGATTATAAAGAAGAACTTGATAGTCCAAAGCAATTTTCCATTTTCTGAACTTGCAGGTTCCATTGAAAAACCCTTCACAATTATTTTGGACATTTAAATTAGTTATGAGCAGTTGTACAATCTCTAAGCAATTTATGAAGTATTCGACTAAATGTAAATGTGGCACTATTATGTAAATACTTCACATATTATATGACTCGGGTCATTTTATTTGAAATAGTGGCACATACACATACACATTCAACATATTAGTTGGAAAATTAGTTTTTGAATAAATACATGGGAGA
The DNA here is from genome assembly GCA_022606695.1 of Vaccinium macrocarpon. Lineage (NCBI taxonomy): Eukaryota > Viridiplantae > Streptophyta > Magnoliopsida > Ericales > Ericaceae > Vaccinium > Vaccinium macrocarpon. The sequence goes on from CM040179.1 coordinate 27,705,446, forward strand.
AAAACCTCTAATGTGCAGAATTTTCATCAATAGAAAAGAAGTAAGTGATTTGTAGTATGTTTTTGTAATAACATTAACATCAATTGGTTATAGTAGTATTAATATCATAATTAAGTGAGAATGACTATTCAGTAAAATTAAGTGAGAATGACCATTCTTACTGAATACTGTCACAAAAACTTCTAAAGCCGCACAAAAGAGCTGCTAAACGATTGGACCAGAGAAGCCAGACGAAAAGATCTCGTCCTGCTTCCGACAATGTTTCCTCAAGGACGAAGCATATGAACAGAGGAGTAAAAGTTATACACCAGCTGCACCCAAGGATAACATAGACTTGTATTGGACCTCTGAACTAGGCAATGGAACCCAAAAATGGCCTGATTAATGCCAGATTTCTCCATATAAAGACCTGGAGATTTGAGCTTAAGGATAAATTGTGGTTTTACAAATGACCTAGGCGCCCGATCAAGAACAACTTGTTTATCTGATTGAGATGTAAAGTCGGACACAGGAACAACAACCTGTGGTTTCCCTTCCTAGTGATCATCAACTTGCTCTAGACGAAGTCCTCCATCAAGTGTTTCTTCAATCGAACTATCATTTGAAATTGTATTCGTGATAGTCTAGACTCTCGAGGTTAGCCTCACAAGGTATCTAAATTTAAGAGATCAATTTCTCTTTTTGGGCTCTTGAAGATATCAAAGGCCTAGTGATTCCAATGACTGAGTGTTCAATAAATACAAAGGACTTGTGGAGATTTAAAATGTAAATCATTTTTGTACTTTTAGCCAAATACATTTTTAGTTGTTATTCCTCTGACCAAACAATTGAAATTTGGTTAAAAGCTTGGGGAAAACATTTTAGGTCAACAAAAATGGAGCCTGAAGTTTAAGAAATTTGTCTTCCAAGGTCAGGTAATTCAGTATGGTGTTTTGTCCTTCCCAATGAGGCAGAGCTATAAGAGTCACCAATTGGTTATTTGAGTGTACTTCAAAACACACAACACAGTTTGGAATAGAAGTATTGAGCCTGCGTCTTACAAGCAGTTTTGTCTACCTTTTATATGCGATACACAGATCTGTAATATTGATATTGAGCTTACTTCTCAATCCCATCGACTTGTCAGCTTCAGTTAATTGATATTATGTTTTGGACTCGATTGAGGTGGGTCATTTTTGGCTGGAATGAACTTATTTATGGCAGCTGCTTGATAATTCCTGTCACCTCATTCCCGCAAATATAATGCGATGGTTACAAAGAAAGTACTTCAATGCTCTAATGATCTTCCTCTATCTTTCCTGTTAATTTAGGAAAAGCCCTTGAGGAACTGCGGGCATCTGTCTTTAGCAAATTGCGTTCATTCGGAAGTTCAAAGCGGCAACATAGACTGTTGTTGGCACCCACTGTTGCCCTTACATTCAACTTTGTCGTTTCAGTTAGCATTATTTTGATAAATAAGTTGGTCAGCATTCTTATTTTTCCACTTTTTTATCCGAATGATGACTAACAGCTTTTTGGATGTTAACTCGCTAGATTTTCTCTTTGAATCAGGTGCTCGGCAAAATTGGTTTCAACTACCCTATTTTCCTCACTTTTATTCACTATGTATGTAGCTGGTTATTGATGGCTATTCTGAAAGCTCTAGCTTTCCTTTCCACGTCTCCTCCCTCAAAGTCAACCAAATACTCTTCATTAACCGCTCTTGGTATAGTTATGTCTCTCTCTACTGGCCTTGCTAATGTCAGCTTAAAGTATAATAGGTGAGATATGGCATCCCTCTTGGCTATGCGTAATTGTTTCCATCTGAATTTGGATGGGTCTTGATTAAAATCTACATTCCTCAGCGTTGGCTTTTATCAGATGGCAAAGATTGCTGTAACTCCAACAATTGTTTTAGCTGAGCTGATGCTCTTTCGCAAAATAGTTTCTTTCCAGAAGGTATTGTTTTGACCATTTGGCATATGTAGCTTCACACCGTTGTTGGGTTTTCAAAATCAATTGCGTGAGTATAAAATTGTGTGGGCGTCAAAACTTGGATTCCTTGATTCGCTTTCAGCTTATTTGTTCAGAGGGGATACTCCAAGTCCCGATAATAATACGAGATATGTCTGTGGAAAATATGATGTGTTTCAGTTCTGGCCTCATCCTTTTGCAAGCATGATTTTCATGCTCCTTGTTGTCTGATTTCTTTATGCCCTTTTATGAATGGAAATCATAATGGTCTTGGAGCTACTCAATTATCACAGGTTATTTGTGCTTAATAATTCATGTATCGCTTCATCATACTTCCACATTGTTCTTGTTTTTATAGTCATTCAAATAGGAACAGTGGCACGCCAAACATGTATATGCCTTGTTATATTATATACTCCGTACTAGTTATATAAAGAGAGATTTTTTTTGGCACGTGCAAAAGACACAATCCAAATGTAGGATTATCCAGGTTTGTGATTTGCTTGGGTGATGGAAAGATTGCTTAGTTGCTAGAAGATTGATGTAGGTTAAAAGTGTTAACTTGCTTGATTTGAAAGGAGGCAGTAGCTGGTCTGTAGAGCAGTGGTTGCCTGAACTTCTGGACGGCAAATAGATTAGGGCATTGTGAACTCAATTAAAGGCCAAAGTTGGAGGAATAGTTAATTTTATTGAGGCCTGAGGAGTTGGGATTTTCACAAAATGGAGATCGTTATTGAATCCATGAAATAACCAATGTTTTAAAAGTTGCTAGGCATAGTTGGGCGGCCAGGAATTGCTTAGTGCCTAGGCCAATTAATTAATAGGCGGCTAGATATTAGTCGGTTTTTCCCTTCTTTTTTAATGTTTTAAATAAATTCTCCTCCCCCCCTCCCCAAGGTTATAACAACATAAGTAGCACAGAACATTGAATAGCATCCAAATATAGGAAGTAGAGCTATATAACACATAATTTCACAAGAAAGAGAGCCTACATATTCGCAGTTTTCTTTATATTTACATTGGATGTAGGTTTAGATTTAGATCGTTTATATTGTACATTGTAGATGTATATATTCTATTAGATATATACTAAAACCCTTCTAGTATAATACAACAAAATTTAACCCCTTAGATTTGCAATATTACTCATTTAACCCCTGATTAATCCCGCCTAATTTCCAATTAATCTCTCCCAGCCCCCTAATCCTACCTAGCCGATTAGTTGCCAACTAATCCTGCCTAGTGGCTGACAAATCCCCCACCCACCTAATTCAGTGCCAAAATACCCCCAACTCCCAAAAGCAGAATGGGTAATAGTGGTCCAATCATGTATGAGCAATGACCTGTATTGCTTTGGTCTCTTTAGGTAACCATTGTAAGCAAGTTGAGCACTTTCAAACTGTGAAACACTGTTAGGGGACTTAGCGTGATTTCCAAAACTTGTGCAGAGGAATCTTGTTTAACAATAAGCATCATGTTAGGTAAGTAGAGTTGACACAATTTTTGAGTTTTTTAATATTTAGGGCTTAACCTTGATTTTACGAGAACGTAACTATGACACACCATCTGCAGCCTAGCTCCGTAGGAAGTGGACCTTAGAATATGGTCCAATTTCTCAAGCCTTCGTTATTCAGGAGCAGGCTGGTGGTTCATTATACTTCATTCACTTGGTGCGTATCTCATCAATGTGGTGTGTGTCGCAAGCATCCCCACATTATGGGCAATGTCCTCTTCTTTGTGGTCAGTAACATTTTCTGGCTGGCCAGTGTGTAATAGCGAATCATACATAACAATGGAGAAGCCCATAGGTGTGCACGGGTTACACTACCCCGCAGAGCAATTTAAGGGACCAAGCTTGAGGTTTGTTTTACTGGAGCCGCTACCCTCTTTGGAGCCTCTATTCCTTATCACACAGCCACAGGGCCCTTTAAGAGACCCGGGGTGTCTACATCATGGGATTCTAGTCTATCATACAGCCACAGATCCCTTAATGTAATGATGGTTGAGCTCTGGTACTACCTGTAACCAACCCACAGCCTACTGGCCTTGTAGCCTCTAGAAAGTGAACCTAACGGCAAGATCCGAAAGCTGAAAATCAGGTTATTTAGTAGCAAGCAAGTGATTCACTGTACACTTAAGTCGCAGATGCAATTCAAGAGGGTTGATCACTTTTGCTCTACACTCTTGCTGCTACCACGTTTGTAATATATTAGTGTTACTTTTACTGTTGCATGAAGGCACCATCAGTCCTTGAAGGGCTGTATGTTGGATATTGGTTGACTGCCCACTTGTTGCTTCCTCATTTCTCATGTTTGTGATCTAGTAATGGGCAACCATTTTGTACTTTCTCTAGTGTCCGTCAGTGCACTTAATTACGAATTTTTTTTGTTCTGTATGTTTTTCAGGTGCTTGCGCTTACTATAGTTTCCATTGGTGTCGCTGTTGCTACAGTAACTGATTTGCAATTCCACTTCTTTGGTGCCTGTGTAGCGGTGGCATGGATAATACCAAGTGCTGTCAACAAGATAATGTGGTCCAATTTGCAACAGCAAGATAACTGGACTGCCTTGGCGTATGTCTTGCATACTCGTAGAACAATTAATCTTCGTGTTCAGTGTTCTTTTATCTTCATTTATTACCGTGACCATTCTTACTCCTGTCTTTAACTTACATTATGACTTGTATATAGGTTAATGTGGAAGACCACACCAATCACTTTATTTTTTCTAGTCACTTTGATGCCATGGCTTGATCCTCCGGGCATTCTGAGCTACAATTGGAGCCTCTATAATTCCACAATTATCGGCATTTCAGCTGTCCTTGGATTTTTTCTTCAGTGGTCAGGTGCTCTTGCTTTAGGGTGAGTACTATCTGCTCATTATTTACCATTTGGCATGATGGAAATTCATAACTGATTATCTTAATAGGAAATGCTCTTGACTTGGTTACCTTGCTGCATTTTATCTTGCAAGCTGCGGGTTTGTGTAGAGTGTAGACTCTGAAATTTTCGAAGAGACTTTGACAACAGAATTTGGATGTTATTCTTGGTCTGGATGATAACCGTTTTCCCATGCAAGTAGTGAACCGTTTTCCCGTGCAAGTAGTGAAATGTTGCACTGAATGTTAAGCTTTGCAAAATTAAGTGGGAATTTGTTAGCGTCTCATATAGTCATATTGGTTTAGTTTGCTTCCAGCCCAAGCATTTAGGTACGAGCCTAACTTTAGTTGTACTCGGTTGGATATTCCCAAGAATTCATGTGATTTTTTGAGTCTCTACTCGTCTCACTTTGTAGTCGGGTTTTTCCATTTGCAGCACCACTATTTTCAGTCTTTGGTTGTGTGTCTCAAGACATGTCATTTTAAACTTCGTTTGACGTAAGGACGTTTTACGTGAGGAGTAGGATCAACTTACACCCAGCATGAAACCTTTTCCTCTTATCCTCCCTAACTTCGTGTCATAGGTATAGTCTTTTAAAAAATGTCATTTGAAGTATGTATATTCGACAGGAGAATCATGAATACCAAATTCAAGAGTCATCTCGGCTAGTGTTTTAGAAACTAGACCGGACTTTTCTGTCCAACCGATTGACTAAACCTGTCTTACTTCTAGTGTGGATTAACACCAAAGGCCGTTTCCTAGGGAAAAAAAACTGGCATACCCACTGGACTGGTAGAACATGAAAATTGGTCACCGTGCAAACCTATCAGGTTTTATTGAATCGATCTGCCTGAAAATACTTTAACTAGTGCAATGTGGCATCTTAGACAGCATCTTGTTAGCTGGATTTTCCAGGTCTACATAGAAAATGCACGCGTTGGACACCATTTGCACTCTTTGTATCGTGCACTACGAGCACAGAGAGAGAGAGAGAGAGAGAGAGAGAGAGAGAGAGAGAGAGAGAGAGAGCTATTTCTATGTCTATGTATTTTTCTTGTAAGTTGTAATTGGACCTATAATTGTATCACTTCTAATATGTTTTGTGTGTGTGTGTGTGTGTGTGTGTGAGAGAGAGAGAGAGAGAGAGAGAGAGAGAGAGCGAGCTATTTCTGTCTATGTATTTTTCTTGTAAGTTGTAATTGGACCTATAATTGTATCACTTCTAATATGTTTGCGAGGCAATTATGATGTCCAAATGGAGGACGGAAGAAACATAGAGGATATGGCAAATCCAGCGGAATTTAATACTAAACAAATGGCTTTGCTTGATCATGAAGTGAATGTCGTGTTTGTGCCTGTAAACAATCTATCACAGTCAACATCTGGATGGGAGACCATTTAGACAGGCTTCAACAGGTCTTGACATAGGAGGAACCTATTACACAATAGTGAGGTTAGTAAAAAATGAATACGACGGAGAATTATGATTTATGCCAGGTGTTAGAGGACATGGGCCCTGACTCTTTTCGATGTTGGACGTGATTTGTACATGCATAGATCTTGGTTTGTGATGCAAGATGGTTGACGTACGACAAATTGGATACATGCAGGGCAACTTCTGCAACCACCCATGTTGTTCTCGGCCAGTTCAAAACTTGTGCGATTCTTCTTGGAGGTTTTTTTCTCTTCGGTTCCAATCCAGGCACTATTAGCATATGTGGAGCAATTACAGCTCTTGTTGGCATGTCTTTCTACACTTGGCTCAACTTAAACCCGCAGCAGCAATTGATGAAAGCAACTTCCAAACTACCTCAGTACATACTACCAAAATCTAAACTGAGCAAAGAAAATGCCGACAGCCATGAGAGAAATCACAGCGAGGAATCTGTCTGAAACGCAAGAAAATTCCTTACTAACTTCAGCGAGTTCTTACTTTTTTTATTGTTTTATTTTCTCAGTGTCTAATCTATAAATTTTAGCCCTTTAGATTTCGAGCATTGCAAGAACACTTGTTGACATGTCAAGTCTGATTCCTAACCTGAGAATGTGTTCTAGTTACCACTGTGTTAGTTGGAGTGCGTTCTATTTTAACTATGGAATGCTGCTTTTTGGTCTAATTGTATTGATGGCGGTCTCTTGAGAAGGTTTGAGTGATCCTGCAGCGCACCATTTGCGTTGCATAGTGCAGTACATCAATTCCAACCGTCCAAAAGTGTCTTCAATGGTTTGGATTCGTAGATACTTTCTTACCAGTCAAAATCCTCTCTTTTTTTTTGTCATTCGATATACATCAACAGAGTTAGTTGTTAGATGTTTGTAAACCATAAGGGTGATCTCCGCTACATTGGGGTCAAACTCAGAACCTCACCCCTATAAGGGGCTACACAACCAACTGAGCTAATTGACTTGGTCAAGATTCTTTCTTAACGGTCAAGATTATTAAGCGAATCCAGACCATTGATTTTCGAGATGGATGGCTACAACATGTGCTGCAGGGTTTTGGGATCCCTCTTGAGAAATCTTTCAGTACCAATAGATACTACCATGCTAGCACTATTTGTGGTGCCCTTGAGCAAATCACAAATATATGAAGGAACGTGTGAAAAATATGTATTGAAATGTGTGAAAAGTGTATAGAAATATGTGAAAGTGTATTGAAAAGTGTAAAAAGTGTATCGGAGTATTTGTTTTTTTGTTTGTTTGTTTTGTTTATTGTGTATCTATTGAGCACACATTAGCAAAACCCAAATATGAAATTACCGAGATTGATTCAGTGAAGGTAACTTTTCTCCCTCTTTCCTCAGGCTCAGGCTGACGCAGCAGAATTCACGAGAAACTAGTTGCGTATTAGTTCAAACGAAAATAGGTCTCGAATCCACAAGGTTCTTGAATCCACAAAAAGAATGAGAAGTCACTTTTCCATAGAATTGAGTTGCTACTTGTTCTGTATCAATCCCTTCTTCTTCGAAAGAACTCGACCTTGAGTTCAAATCTGGATAGAGCAGCTCCTCTTCATGATACTAAAAAATGTTAGCAACATTGAAGATATTGGAGATCTTCATGGACTCGAGAAGATCAATCACATAAGCATTATCCCCAATCTTCTTCAAAACCTTGTATGGACCATACTTCCTGGGCTTCAGCTTGTTATAGGTTCCTTCGGGAAACCTTTTCTTCTTCAAAAATATCTTTACATCATCGCCTTCATTAAACAACTTGGCACGCCTACCCTTGTCAGCAACTGCCTTGTTCTTTGCATTAGTCTCAGCCAACCTCTGCCTCACAAAATCAACCACCTCTAGGGATTGTTTAGCTATTGCCTCAACCGCAACACTAACTCCAAGACCCCGCGGAAGACGAACTAAATCCACTACATGCTTGGGAGGTGTCACATAAACCAAGGAAAAAGGCGATTTTCCCATGGCACTGTGAACTGCACTGTTGAAAGCCAACTCAGCTTATGGTAATGCATTATCCCATTGCCTTGGCTTGTCCCCACATATGCTTCAAATCAGATTACCCAAGCTTCTGTTAGTCACCTCCGTTTGACCATTAGTTTGTGGATGCGCAGTAGAGCTCTGCTTTAGTGAAGTCCCAAACATCTTCCACAAAAGTGACCCAAAAATGGCTAAGGAACTTCACATCCCTGTTAGAAGTAATAGACTGTGGAACTCCATGCAAGCGTACCACCTCTCTAAAGAACAAACGGGCCACATGAGATGCATCAAATGTCTTTCAACACGCAATAAAATGCACCATCTGGGAAAACCTGTCTACCACCACAAACACAGAATCCATACCACGCTGGGTACGAGGCAACCCCAACACAAAATTCATAGACAAATCTTCCCAAATATTATTAGGAATAGGTAAATGAGTATAAAGACCAGTATTTTGAAACTGACCCTTAGATACCTGACATGTATAGCACCTCTACACAAAATTTCTAGCATCCCTGTTCAATTGTGGCTAGAAATACTTCCCCTCCAAGCTTGCAACTGTTTTGTCTCTCCCCAAATGACCACTTAATCCTCCACCATGAAGGTCTCGGATTAAGCTTTCCCTCAACGAAGACCTTGGTATACAAAGACGATTGCCTCGAAATAAATATCCATCAGTAACATGAAAGTCACTAATAGGTCGATTCTGGTTGCACACTTCCAAAATTTCTTTGAAATTCTCACCCTCTGGATACAACTCCTTCAAGAACTCAAAACCCACAATCTCTTGGGTTAAAGTCACCAACAATGTGGCACGGCGACTCAATGCATCAGCCACTCGATTTGTCACCCCAGACTTGTGCCGAATGGTAAAAGGAAATTTTTGAATAAAAGTGGCCCACCGCACATGCATACCATCCAACTTCTTTTGACTGTTGATGAACTCCACCGCCTAATGGTCAGTGAACAACACAAACTCCCTTTGAATTAAATAATGCTCGCAATGTTTGAGAGCACGAACCACTGCATAGAACTCTTGGTCGTAAGTGCTCCACTTCTGCCTTGCTTCACTTAACTTCTCACTGAAGAAGGCGACATGTCGCTTTTCTTGGGAAAGAACAGCCCCAATACCAACTCCACTAGCGTCACATTCAACCTCAAAAACCTTCTCGAAGCTAGGTAGAGCTAGAACTAGAGCAGTGCACAACTTCTCCTTAATTACCGTGAAACTATTGTTCGCTGCTTCTCCCCACAAGAACATCCCTTTCTTCAAGCACTTAGTGATTAGCGCCACAATACTGCTAAAATTTCAAATGAATCGCCTGTAGAAAGTGGCAAATCCATGGAAACTCCGCACCTCAGTAACTGTTTTGGGAACTAGCCAATCACGAATGGTGCGAACTTTGTCCTCGTCCACATGTATACCTGTAGCACTCACCACATAGCCCAAGAATAATAACCTATTTGTCAATAAACTGCACTTCTTGAGTTGTATGTACAACTTATTTTCTTATAGCACCATCAATACTTGGCGCACGTGCCCCACGTGCTCATCCTCTATTTTGTTGTAGACAAGTATGTTGTCGAAATAAACGACGGCAAAATTTCCCGTGAAAGGTCTCAACACCTGGTTCGTCACCCACATGAAAGTACTTGGAGCATTAGAAAGGCCGAATGGCATAACCAACCATTCATAGAGGCCATCTTTGGTTTTGAACGCAGTCTTCCACTCATCTCTAGGCAAGGTGGGAATACCACAAGGACTTAGGCTCTCACGTATGTAGCCCTTTTGCAATAACTCCTCTACTTTCTCCCTCAAAATCTCATTATCCTTTGGACTCATTCGGTAGTGTGGTAAATTGGGCAAACTTGCCCCAGGCACCAAGTCAATCTGATGTTGAATGTCCCTCATTGGAGGAAGCTCGTTTGGCACGTCATCTGTAACCAGCTCCTCAAACTCCTCCAACAAGGGTTGTATCTTCTTAGGCACAGCAACTGCAGCCGCGCCCTTATACTCTAACACCAATGCTTTCACCACCATGGCATAAATCTGTTTAGACTCCTTAAAATCTGTCACAAAATCAGCTTCTAAACTGGCAACTATCAGAAACGATGGTTGTTGCACCTTTGGCTTGACATACACCTTTTGATTAGAAGGAACCATAACAACCTTACGGGCCTCCCAATTAAAAGAGTAAGTGTTGCCACGACCCTTGTATACCACATCCACATCAAACTACCAGGGTCTTCCTAACAATACGTGGCTAGCATCCATCTCAATAACATCACAAGCAACCTCAGCCTTATAAAATTTTCCAATATAAAAGGGAATTTTACAGACTTCAGTTACCTTTACTGTTGGGCCCTTCTTGGTCCACCCAATGTTGTAAGGTGAAGGATAGGGTTCCGTCAGCTACTTCAGATGGTCCACCAGTCTTTTTGCCACAAAATTCTCGCAACTGCCACTATCTACAATCAGGTCACACACATTTTGGTTGATTGAACAGCTTGAGCGAAAGATGTTGTGACGCTGAGTTTGATCTTCTGATTTTGGCACAAATGGCACCCTTTGTACCACATAGTTTACTCGATCCCCATCTTCCTCTGCATAGTCAACTTCATACTCTTCATTCTAGTCACCCACTGCTCCATCAACTTCTTCTTCTCCTTCTTCTACCAAGGCAAACTTCCGATTTGGACAATTACTAGAACGGTGACCAAGCTTTTGACACCTGTAGCACTTTCAGGCATGGGTTTGGCATAAGGATTCAGCGCCTTCGCCGCGGTTCTGCTGGAACTACTTGTTTGATTGCCACCTCCAAATTTCGCTCCATCACCCTCTGCAGCCTTCGGTTGAAACGTCGACTTCCCTCTAGATTCAGGAGGAATGGACGATTCTATTGTGTTACGATGGTATCTTGAGTATGTTGGTTTGCGATCACGCTCTAGTCGCTCAGCCTTTCATGCTAGGTTGTGGGCTTCATCCATATCCCACACTGTCTGCAAGACTGCAACCCAATCTGATCCCGTATTGACTGCTTCAATCCATTAAGATACCTGGCTACTTTCTGTCCGTCCGACTCGTACAGATTATTACGATCAGCGAGTCGATTAAATTTAGCCGTGTAATCAAACACAGACTTGTTCCCCTGTTTGCAGTTTTGATAGACATGAAAAAGGTGTTGCTCATAATCAGGGGGGTAAGAACCTGTCCATCATGTGTTGTTTCATCCTGCGCCATGTTCGCACAGACTCCTTTCCTTGCCTTTGTCGCTTCGTCTGCAACTGGTCTCACCAAACTGCCGCTTTTCAGTTTGTAAGCGACCACCTTGACCCTCTTTGAGTTTGGAATTCCCATCATGTCAAGGAATCACTCAACCTCCGAAAGCCAGTCCAAGAACTCTTCAATTTTGAGATTACCGCTGAACATGGGAAAGTCCACCTTCACACGATATTCATCGAACAATTGATGTGGTCGCTCTTGTGGATGGTTTTCCATGGCTTCTCCTTCTGGTTCTGATTTTTCTTCACTGTTTGCATGATTAGCCGGGCATCTCCCGGCTACAATCCAGTTATCGGGTTGGCGTTAGGCAAATCCCACAACGCGCTCCCGATCTTGGTTAAGAGGACAGCGTTGGGCAAATCCCACCGCACGATTCTTTTCAACCCTGCTGGTCTCTGGTTTTGGCGAAGAGTCAATTGGAGTTGTCACAGCGTTTCTTGAATTTCCGTCAACTGAGTTCGTGTTTCGTCACGAAATTCACGAAGTCCTGTCAACTGAGTTCGTTGTTCTTCTACTGTCGCCCTTAGATTAGCAAGCCCTGAGCAATGTCACGGGTTGTGTCATCAACTTTGTTAGGTGTCATCGAGCCAGAAACAATCTTGCTCTGATACCACTTGACGCAGCAGAATTCATGAGAAACTAGTTGCGTACTAGTTCAAACGAAAATAGGTCTCGAATCCACGAGGTTCTTGAATCCACAAGAAGAAAGAGAGATATCTCTTAATTATATTTGATTAAAAGTTGCTTAATAATAAATGTTACATGCCCTTTTATAGGGAAAACTAGCAAAACTTAGCAAAACTTACCTAAAAATTAAAGTATCCCGAAAATTGGGGAAACTTTCAAAATTGAAAACTAGAAATAAAAATAAGATATTCCCAATTGGAAACAACATAAACGGAATTACACGCTAAGAGTAATTTGTAATCTAATTATTACCTAAAATAACAAAATTACTAAATTGAATACCTAAACAAATGAATTTGGCTGAAATCCACCATCAGTCACGATTAGGGTCGTGAGTATTCATCATAGCGCGATTCTGCTTCAGCCTACCAAGTTTAGGTTTATTCCGGGCTCGTCGATAAATTGCCGAAATTGGCAATTTTCAATTAGAAGTTGTTTGAGTCTTTTAGGTTTTGACCGGTCCAATTGATTATAGAATTGGGCCACTACTTATTCTACATCACAGACTATAATACTGGAAGTTATTTCCACTTTTGAACTCCAGCAAGCAATCACATGCATTCAAGTTTAAATTAACAATGGAAGTGTTGAAGTTTGTGCAATAAAATGCCTTTGAGTGGCTTGAACTCCGTACTCATCCTTTGACTATCCATGTGATGACGAGTAAAAATAAATTTCGAATTAGATTCCTTCCATCTATTTTATTCACACAAACGAATTAAGTTGAACCCATTTGTTATTTTCCTTCTCTTTTTTCAGCAAAGTATACAACATAATTTTTATAACTTAGTGAATCTTAGGCAGCACCGTAAACCGGATCCCTCTACCTCGATCATTTCCTACAAGCTTTTCTCTTGGAGGGAGTGCTGCTTAAAATACTGATATATTAATGGAATAAAGTTAGATACTTGTACTTGTTATTTTAAAAAAAAAAGGTTTGATACTTGTACTTGTGAGACGATTAAGTCTACCGATCTAACCTTGTAACACACGTCCTAACGTTTTGGTCTGTTTGTTAGCAGGACAAGTTTTAGAAGAAGGATATGATAGTATGGAGAATTATTGTATAGAGGTGAGATTATTTATACATCATTTATTTGGGTAAGGGGGTTATGGATGGATATTGGTATTTTGCAAAATAATAATGACACTTCTGTGACAAATAATAATAGGTTGGTAATTTGAAAGTCTAGATATAGACGTGCATATGTTACGAATAGTATAAGTAATCCCCCATTATATCCTACTTAGGCTCCTTGTGTTGACATGACAGACTTACATTGCTTCCTGAGGTAGCTACTACTTTCCTCCAAGTTTTTCATTTTTTCAAATCTATCGTTGACTTCCAACGGTATACAACACAAAACCAGGCCACCATATAATCTCTCTCTCTCTCTCTCTCTCTCTCTCTCTCTCTCTCTTGATCAAACATATCCAGTAAATAGGTAGCTAAGCTAGCTAGACAAGAATTTCAAGGATGATTACTGGGACAGACATATACAATGTGTTTGCAGCAATTGTACCCTTGTACGTTGCAATGATTCTAGCATATGGGTCTGTCGAATGGTGGAAAATCTTCACACCGGCCCAATGCTCCGGCATCAATCGCTTCGTCGCGGTCTTTGCCGTTCCTTTACTTTCCTTCCATTTCATCTCCACCAACAATCCTTACACCATGAACTACCACTTCATTGCTGCTGATTGCCTTCAAAAGGTCATAATCCTCGGTGCACTCTTCGCGTGGCAAACCTTTACTAAAAATGGTAGCCTGGAGTGGATGATCACTCTTTTCTCCCTATCCACACTGCCAAACACTCTTGTTATGGGTATTCCTCTGCTGAGGGCTATGTATGGAGATTACTCAGCAAGTCTAATGGTTCAAATAGTTGTCCTCCAGAGCGTAATCTGGTACACCCTTATGCTCTTTTTGTTCGAGTATCGAGGAGCGAAGCTGCTGATCAGTGAGCAGTTTCCTGAGACCGCGGCCTCCATCACCTCCTTCAGGGTGGAGTCTGATGTGGTTTCACTCAACGGGCGCGAACCTCTGCAGGCTGATGCTGAGATTGGTGATGATGGCAAGCTGCATGTTACCGTCAGGCGAATGTCGTCTGCATCATCGGCTGCAGGCTCTGTGATTTCTAATCCGTATAATAACAAAGCCTACAGGTATTCTCATAATGCTGCTGGATTTGTTACTAATAATAACCCTTCTTGTATTATCACCCCGAGAGCGTCTAACCTTACCGGTGTAGAGATCTATTCTTTACAATCTTCTCGAGAACCAACCCCGAGAGCTTCAAGCTTTAACCAGAAAGACTTTATGGCCATGTTTTCAGCAAATAAGGCAGCTAGTAGTAGTCCAAAACACGGCTACACCAGTTCGTTCGGTGGTGGTGGTGGTGGTGGTGGAGTAGGAGGGGGGGATGTTTTTTCGTTGCAATCCTCAAAAGCAGCGACTCCAAGAACTTCAAACTTCGAGGATGAAATGATGAAAATCGGGAGGAAAAGGATGGGTATCGGGAGGAGCATGAGTGGCGAATTCAACTCCACCACTCCTAATACTAATAGTAGTAGTAATACTGGTAAAGTTCCTGCAGCCGCAGCAGCTTCTAGTAATTACCCGCCTCCGAATCCTATGTTCTCGGTTGCAGGCAAGTCTACTAGCTTTCCCCCTCAACAAAAAGAGGGCAGTGGTGGTGGTGGTGGAGGTGCAGCAATGGTGCCCAACAACGAGCTTCACATGTTTGTTTGGAGCTCAAGCACATCTCCTGTTTCGGCTGAGGGGAGTACTCAACGAAGGTACGATGCAGCTGCGGCAGGAATACTAAATAACAGATCAGATGCTTCAACAATGGAATTCGGCGTAATTGATTCTCCTTCTCAGGATCACAAGGAGATTGAAATAGATTCAGATGTAGGGGGTCCCAGGTCTACACCTCCTATGGTTACTAATGGCCTTAAGAAAAAGAAGAAGAAGAAGCAGGAGGATGTAGAGAAGGAGGTAGATTACTACATGGACGGAGATGATAAAGAGGGAGGACCAAAGCCGCACAGCATGCCTCCTGCAAGTGTCATGACAAGGCTGATACTCATAATGGTTTGGAGGAAGCTTATAAGAAACCCCAACACCTATTCAAGCCTTTTCGGCCTCGTCTGGTCTCTCGTATCGTTCAGGTAATGCGTTCACGTCTACGCTGGTCTGTCCCTCTCTCCCGCTCTGTCTATCTGTGAATTTTACTAATCCTCTTGCATGTATGCTGCAGGTACAACATCCAAATGCCATCTATCGTGAGCGGATCTATCTCTATTCTATCAGATGCAGGTCTTGGAATGGCTATGTTCAGTCTCGGTAATCCGTTAACTAAGATTCTGATTATGAACTTACTTGCGTTTGTTAGTTTTGCGTCAATTTTTTGGCACCGAGAGGGATCGGAATTGGGTAAGATTATGACTTTTACCCAAATATTTCAAGAAATATCTTAAAGTTTGACGCAAAACCAACAGACGCAAAAACAAGTCAAATAAAAACAAGACCAAAAAATCCTTAAGCCAATCGCACTGGAACGGGTTTTAAGTTGCTTGATATATTACTGTTATGATCACTGGAGTGTCATTGTTTTGTCAATAATAATTTATTTATTTGTGTTTCGTGGGATGGCTTTTGAATTCAACTGCAGGTTTATTCATGGCTCTGCAGCCAAAGATCATAGCCTGTGGGAAAACTGTAGCAACCTTTGCAATGGCAGTGAGGTTCTTGACTGGCCCTGCAGTGATTGCTGCTACCTCTATTGCTATTGGCCTTCGAGGTGATCTTTTACATGTCGCGATTGTTCAGGTATCGGCTTCATCTTGTAATTTGCTTCCAAACAAGGACATTTTTTTTTAATAAATATATGACAGAAGACCAGTTCTACAGCCAGGCCCTTTGGACCCAACTGAGGACATCGATCTTGTTTACCGTTAATGGCCGCACAAGGCCATATCAATTTTACTGTATCTTTTGTCTTTCGGTCACATGCTTTGCCATCAAATTCAAGTTTTAATATTCTTTTAACCTCCACAGGCTGCTCTTCCCCAAGGGATTGTCCCCTTTGTATTTGCTAAAGAGTACAATGTCCACCCGGACATACTTAGCACTGCGTAAGCAAACACTTTCTCATCAATCAGCATTACAAATACGCGTACATTCCCAAGAGACACAATGAACTGTAAACTGATCAGTTGAGCACGATTCAAAAATTTTGCAGGGTTATTTTCGGGATGCTGATTGCTTTGCCGATAACAATACTCTACTACGTGCTTCTTGGTCTGTAAGTTTTGCAGACAAAGCCAGTAATATACAAATCAACGTGAACCGAAGGCTGGCGTTTGCATGTGGGTAGAAGGGCAACAAAAAAATTGCAGCAGACAACGAACTAGTTTTAAAATGAGAGCTCTCTTGGAATCAGTACGGAACTTTGTCTAAGTTCCAGCTGCATCATACAAGTTCCAGCTGCATCATGTTACTGATCAGATGGGGTTGAATGCATGCATGCACCATTAATTCTTTGCTGTCATTTCCATTAATTGTTCTTTTTTTTTTTTTTGAATCCTTGTTAGATAGAGTAGATCAAAGTCATAGTTCTTTTAACAACAAAGAATTAATTCCACCCAATTCATTTAGATATTCATTTTTGCGCCATAAGGCTTTTGTTGTTGATTGGATTACGAAAATGTTATGGTCCATGAAAACATTCTCCGACAACGTCCAGGAAAGAGAAATAGATGCCTCACATCCATAAAACGTGAATCTGAGCCGTCCATTTCTCTTTCCTGAACTTTTTCGAGGAAAGTTTTCGTGGATCCTACTACCCCTCATTGGATTATTTATCTCAAATCTTGTCTCAGTCAATAAGATATTCCATTGTTCGATTGCAATATGAAAGTAGCAAAAAAATTACTCCCTTCGTCCCAGAATATAGCTCCTTATTTCCTCTTTTTACATGGCTATCTCAAAACAACAAATGACTAATTTAAAAAGTTAACCAAGAAAAGTCGGTACTTCTTTCCTTTTTTGGGTACAATTATGTACTATTTGTGAAAAAATTTTGAATTTCCAAAATAGGAGCAACAATTTTGGATGGAGGGAGTATGTGAAACTAAAGACCTGCTGAGCCTCCCTCTCTAAAGAATTGTGGAGACCTTTCTCACCTCTGGTGTCCTTGTACTTATCATACACTCACAGACCCTTTAATGCACGGAGAGAATGTAAACAGTGTCTGGACCAGCATTGACTCACCTCACCTAATGACTCTAATCTCTAAGGGATCAATCCAACCATCCATTTAAAGCAAGGATAAAGCCTCGTATAGACTAGTGCTATCAGAATGGATAGCACCTAGGAGTTTCAGAACCTAACACGGATAAACTCGCAAGTCTCATTCTTGGTTAAAACCAAGGTGCCGGATGAAGATTTCCTTCTCTAATTTAGTTTCTGGCAATTTTGGTCTATGCCATGAGATCACAAGGTGCAATCCAAGTAAGATTTGCTATGGTGTGAACAATTCCATTCACATTTGAATCTTGTTGGGCATGAGAGGACCACAAGTGCTTGAATCTATTTAATGTTGTTTGAGCATCTTGCATAATTTTGAGAAAAAGGGTTTGTACTTTATTATTAATTTATATTAATATATATCTCTGTATTTTTATATAAATGAGTTAAAATGTATATATGTGCATGAATGTGCCGACACTTCATGTGCTGCTCTTGAAGTTAAAACGACAGGGACTGAGGTTTTGGTAACGTAAACTGATCTCCAAGATCGATCTACTTCTTCATTAAGTGATTTGGTCTTACTTCCCCGCATTACATGGAAAGTCAAACGATGAGGGTTGAGTTCAAGACACATATCAATCACTCAATTTTTCTCTTTTTTTTTTTTTTCCGACCGTAAGGGTGTCTGACTAGCTTACACTCACTTTGACTAATCCTCTCCTGAGTCCCGATCCAGTCCAAGTCAGGCCATTCACACTAAGACTAGAAAATTCACAAAATTGCTTTCTTGCGGTCTAATCCTAATAATTGAACCTGATCAAGTATGTGAAAAACAAACCCGACCAACCGGAATATATGATTATGTATTTCAACTCCAGGCTTTATTTGGTCCGTAATTACATCCTTAAAATAGTATCCTTACACCCATCTAAGAACATTTGATGCCTTTATGCACGTGAGTTCTAGCTCGAGTTCCAAGTCGAAATCACATTTTTTAAGGTATCCCATCGGTCCATTCTTCCAAACCCTACCTTTAAAATGCTATGTATTCTAACATTTTGGTCTCCATTAACTGAAGGGCCTTGAGTAAATAAAAACTTTATTATTTGCAGTTTGCCCTCACTCAATTTGTGAATTTGGTTTATGCACTTTCATTTTCTTTTTCTTTTTTTTGCCAAACGATAAGTTGTTAGTATGTGAGTAGAATTAGATTACTAAGGTAGGCCAACGTCGATTGTGGGGAGTGATTCCAAAGTGGTTCTTCCTTTAAGCAAAGCTGAACCTTCTTCCTCTCTGAGACCTACAAAACTCAACAACTAGTTAGCGCAGGGGCTGCCTAAGGGAGTCCAAGCAGGGGCCCAGGACCACCCCCCAATTATCCCAACTTTCCTACTATATTTTAAGTTTTGTTAGTAAAAGTTATGAAGAAAGGTCTTGTGTTATTAATATAAAAGGATGATATTTTGTTGTTAATTTATGAATACATATAATTTGGTTCACACGACAGGAATTCTACGTCGGCCACTAAGTTAGCGCTACTCCAGCCACACCCACTGGAGGCCACTCCGATGATCAAGTTAGTGAACGGAGAGACCCTCCAGATGATCAAGTTAGTGAACGGGGAGAGAGAGAGAGAGAGAGAGAGAGAGAGAGAGAGAGAGAGAGAGAGAGAGAGATCAAAGAGTGTGTACCTCTTTATCCCTTGATATTTATAGGTATGGATGTACTTGCCCTCCAAGTCTCTCATGGTTGGCATGGGCCCATAACGTCGTGAGTAACCGCTTCAATCACGTGACATGGCCAATGATGCTCTGTCACGTGGACCTTCTAGAAGGTTCTAGAAGCACCCGCTCGTTTGCCATGTAGCCTCTCCCATGTGGTTGAACAAACCTCTAACGGCCTTCCCGAGTTAGCTCATGGGTTGGGCCCATAGACCCAAACCAAAATTGCCCAACCCAAATATCCAATAATACACCTCCACACCAAATTGTTTGAGCTAATACCTTTGGCCATGGCCGGCCCAACCCCAAGTCCTGGGCCTTGGGCATCCAAAAAAACCCAAAAAAGAATAGGGGTACCACAATTGTTTTTAGTATTAGGCTTGAGGAGCAGTCTTTATAGCCCAATAAAAAAACAATAAAGGCCCAATTTATTTTTTTTTGATAGCCTAAACAAAAAACAATAGTCCATTTGGCCTAAAGGCCTAAAATAAACACAAAACAAACTAACTTTTACCGTTGATCCATTAGGCCTAAAATTGTAACATGAGTAATATTTAAATACTTAATTTGTAAAGGTCTAATTGATGTTTTTGCTTCTAGAAACACCACACGAGTAATATTAACGTGATACTGATGCACTCTTGAGATGATATGTATTTAGAGACTTTGTATTTTGTTTGTATTTTGTGTTCTTATATAATGATTAGTAGAACTTTATATTGTTTTAGCTTTCTCGTATTGTGATTGTTGTTGTAAAAATTGTTTAAGTGTTTACTCATAAGGGCACAATTTTTAGATTAGGCCTCAGGGCACTAAACCCTTGGGCCGGCCCTGCATTCGGCCAATGATCGTTTGGCCCAATGGGTCTTCATACTTGAGCACCCTAGATGGGGTCGCTCTTTGTTGATCGGCCCAACTTACGCTAGGCCCAACTAAGACTCACCAAACCCATGGCCCATTTGAAATGAGATGAGCCTTCGCTCGACCTATCTCATTTGGCCCATCGACTGTTGTAGTTGGTGACTTAGTTTTATTACACGCCATTACAAAAAATAAATATTTACGGAGTATTATCATTAAGGTCAATTATTCTTTTTTAATTTCCATGAAAGTCAATCACTTTTTTTTGGGATTTAGGCACTTAGGCTGCACTTTCCTATTACAGGATTTTTAGTGGTTTACGCACTTTATATTCTTTTGGCTTTCTCGTATTGTGATTGTTGTTGTAAAAATTGTTTAAGTGTTTACTCATAAGGGCACAATTTTTAGATTAGGCCTCAGGGCACTAAACCCTTGGGCCGGCCCTGCATTCGGCCAATGATCATTTGGCCCAATGGGTCTTCATACTTGAGCACCCTAGATGGGGTCGCTCTTTGTTGATCGGCCCAACTTACGCTGGGCCCAACTAAGACTCGCCAAACCCATGGCCCATTTGAAATGAGATGAGCCTTCGCTCGACCCATCTCATTTGGCCCATCGACTGTGGTAGTTGGTGACTTAGTTTTATTATGGGTTGGTACAAAAAATAAATATTTACGGAGTATTATCATTAAGGTCAGTTATTCTTTTTTAATTTCCATGAAAGTCAATCACTCTTTTTTTGGATTTAGGCACTTCGGCTGCACTTTTCTATTATAGGATTTTTAGTGGTTTAGGCACTTTAATAGCGTACCCCAAGATTTTTGGCACTTTCATATGGTACCATAGGGTTTATATTTTGGGTGCACTTTCCTATTATAGAGTTTTTAGTAGTTTAGGCACTTTCATAGAATACCCTAGGATTTTAAACACTTTCATAGGTTATCCTAGGGTTTAGGTTTAGGCATTTTCATAGGGTACCTTAGGGTTTAGGTGGAGTGGAGAGAGAGAGAGAGAGAGAGAGAGAGAGAGAGCGACTAGCACAGAGTTGGCAGAGATTTTTACCGGAAAAAATGGAGCGGGATGTGCAAGCCCCCCAAAAAGTGGAGCAGTCTGTACTTACCCCGTGAGTTGATCGTCATCATTCAGCCCAAATTAGTAGGCTCATGGTCCGGTCCATATAATAGTCAGCCCACTACATCGATCAAATTGAACCTGAAACTCCAAACACTAGGGCCTAAGTGCCCACCCACGACCACTCGAGAAACAGTTTTGAATCTGTTTATGCATTTTCAATTGACGTGATTTTGACGTCTACTATTCTGAAATTGCATGTATGGTTGGGCACTCAAGGATATATGTGCCGGGGACAATGCATGTTATGAGAGAACAAACATTGGGTGCATCTAAGCCTCCCTCCAAGTTTCATCTTTACAGGGTCACATTTGAGACTCAAACTCTATCTTCGTCCAATTAAAATACGTTGAATTTGTTGGGATGAGTTTGCGAGCACGTCCCCAGCTTAGGAAGTCATAATAACTCATTTTTATAGGGTCCATTGTCAAGTTTTTCGTTCAACCAGATTCAGCATTTTGGTCGAAAATTGTAGCCATGCTCTTGAAAAGAACTTTCTAGGAAATAATCAGCAAAAATAGAGTACGTACTTGTGGCCAACAAGTGGTTCTATCCCTTTTTAGTCTGCCTGCCAGACTACGTACTTGTGGCCAACAAGTTAGTTTTATCCCTTTGTCTCCCCAGAGAGGCGCATAAGCTGGATCAGCATACTACCTAAAAAGTCTTCAGAGTTCAGACCTCCAACAGCGCCTTGCCGAAGCTCTATGTAACTAGTCAAGTAGACTATCCTTGAAATTTCACTCCGTAATAATAAAATTTCATTAACCCAGCTACTACTCCTGGACTACATATAAGCTCTTTCGGGGGAGTGTTGTTTTCAAAGTGGGGCAAAAGCTCTGCCAAAATGTTAGTCAGCTTCATCTTTCACATATGAGTCCTGATAAAACTCTGGCCAGAATTCAATGAAATCAACAACAAACTGCCCCAATTTAGCCAGGAGCAAGGCAACTGTAACTTGCAGTCAGCTTCGTCATGGATTGCATTAGTTCCAACTTAGTATTCAACTGTTACTCTATTTCTTGTAAATCAGTAATCTAATTTCCATTGGTCTAATCTAATTTCCAGTATGATTCATATGCATCGACAGAATTCAGTTACCGGGATTCATTCTTAGAAAAATAAGAAAATTCCCCATTGCTTAGAATGATATTCTCCGAATTATCACAACATAAGATCAATAAGTTCTGTTTTCACGGTAAAAATAGGGGGCATTACAGAGAGGTATCTATCATATACAAGAAAAAGCGATAGCTGGAAGGGATGTCTGAGAACGGGCGAGGAGGGCCTACCTTTTATAGGCAAAAAACCTTGTGCATGACAATACCGATATAGGTGCAACAGGTCTAAATATTCAACTTGGCTTTCTAAGCCAACAGTACATATAGGACTAGTAGTGTTCTGGATTTAGCTACTTAAACCAACTCAAGAGATGATAAACTAGTATGCTAAAACAAGTAATATTAAGTGACTAGAGCCAAGCAAGAAACTTAAAATACGTTTGAAGACCAACAAAATGTGAACAAAGACTACAAGCTACACCCCGAACTAAATACCAACAATAATATGCCGCAGAAGTTCAAACATGCAAAGGACGGATTCAAAACTTGGTAATGTCAGAGCATTCTAAACAGATAGGCAGTACTAATCAAAGAGTGAGAAACCCATGTCATCGTCTTCACTTTCCTCTTTCTCTTCCTTTTTCGCCTCAGCTGGAGGTGCTTCAGCAGCTGGGGCCCCACCTGCAGGAGCTGCAGCTGCTGCAGCTGCTCCACCTCCAATGAAAGCACCACCGCCGCTGCCACCGCCAACAATCACCTGCAAGTGAATCCGTTCAGTAAAACACATCACAGGTAATGGATGGGCTTGCAGTTTGCTACATTGCCAAATAAGGTTCAGCTCCAATGTGAAGGCTAACAGAACTTTGCAAGAAAGATCAGCAAGCAAAATGTATCACTCAAAATGGGCTAAATTGGTGGGTACTCTGGTACTCCACAGCTTTCAACTAGTTCAGTTGGTTTCCATTCCTAGCACAGATTCAATATTAGAAGGAGAAACATGATGACAAGACCACAACAAAACGTTTCAGAAGATTCCCAACGAATGTGATACCAAACATTTGAAGCATTATAGAGACATATTTCACTACAGTGAAGTCACTGAAGTGCAGGTACCAAATATCACCTAATTCAGATTTATGTCTTTTGTGATGCATTTCTATATGAAAACAGGATTCTTTAATTCAGATTTTCCATGTTGAGTTATCAACCACCAAATCATCAGTAATATAGCTAGAAGCTGCGGGCTTGGAAAATGCAAAATATTGTAACGTTTCTAGTCCACAAAATTAGTTTAAATAATTACTAAAGGAGCAATATGAAAGAAATTGCGGTTTTGCGAACCCACATACAAATACAATATGGAAACCATAATTGTACAATTGCCATCCTCATGGCAATCGTATCAAAATTCCCAGATTAACACATTCTGAGTTTGTGTCCAGAAAATAACTCATCCACTAGTCTTCCATTGGGTAAAGTAGATGAACTATCACGTCAATCAACCAAAGACATTAGGGGTCATTTCATTAAGCTCGTGTCAACAATTTCCTCTTAGCAATATTTCATACCATTCCAGTGGGTTCGACCGAAACACCCCCTAAACACAAAATAAAAAATCATATTTATGATGGAGCCGCTCTTGCTCATAACCCCCGAGTACACAAACAAATTAACCCACTGTAATGACATTCTTCTTCTGAAGTATCCAAAAAATGAATAAAACTTCAATTTCTCTTTTTTAACCATCAAAATTCCTCAATGGATGGAATAATATGACACGTTTACTCTGATAAAAAGTAACTGAAAAGTTCCAAGTGATTTGGGACGAACATACATTCTAACAAATCAATTCGAAAGAATCTTAATTTTGTTTTGGAACTATCTGAGACAATATCCTTGAAAGCATAAAAGCGAGAATCTTTTCCAAACAGCTGGATTTCTTCACGAAAAAAGATACTAATAAGAACAAGTGGATGTGTTATCCATCAACATTTGCCATGATAACAAGTCATTCTCGTACGAGGAAACAAAACAAGAACCGATGATCAATCAATTACATATAAATAGCGCCTACAGGTCATATATAAGGTAGTAATTAACACAATCAAATTACATTAACACATGGATTGAATTCCTCAGATGAAACCATGCAACATTTCAACTTCCAAGAATCGCATAAATCCGTTATCATTTATATAAACATTTTTTTTATATAAGAAACCGTTATCATTTAGTAACTAAACATGAAACATAAAATCCACCACCGATACAAATTCTGATATAATGCATCTGTAGGTTCCACTGCAGAATAAAATCTCGATAACGAGAGAAACTACAATTACGACAACCCTAAAAAAATACAATCAGGAATCTGAGGATTTACAGATCTCCGGCTATAATACAAGCTTTTTCAGAAACAGCAAATCGCTAAGCATTAAAGTTGTTTGAAACCCGATACGGATCTAATGAGATTAGAGAGACATGAAAAGAGATTGGGACCTGGAAAACAGCGGAAGAGGGAGTGACGAAGGAGAAGGAGGACTGGACGCCGCCAGATGAATCACAGGACAGAGCGGCTTGGACGAGCTTCCTCTGCAACTCGTACGTGGACCCTGCCGAGGCCTCGACGTCGCCGGAGAGCTGTTTGGCGCTCCATTCATCGCCGGAGTTCTTACAAACGAACGTGAACACTCCCATGATTCTCTCTTTGTGTCTCACTCTCTCTCTCTCTCTCTCTCTTCGTGTGTGTTTGTGTGCGCGGCGAGTTCAGGAGAGATACAAACCCTAATTGTTGTGTGTGTGGGCTTTTGTAGGCCGACGGAGGTTTTGGAAAACCCTACTTTAGAGCCCTTTGGGCTAAATTTTCTTTGGTCTTTTCGGCCGAGGTTTTTTTTTTGGGAAATTCTTATTTTTAAGTAGACAAAACGATTACTATTAGAAATTGAGTAGCTTTCACTTTTTATTTTAGCATTAAATGTGCGGGTGCACACTTTCCTACACAATTTATTTAAAAAAGAAAGGGCAATTAAGGAACTTCCATTAGTCAATTCAATTTGGAAAAACAATTTGGGACATCAAGAAGTCAAAAGGCGACAAAGTGGGCTGGGGGAGTAACTTCTCCTCAATTTCTTTTAAATTTTGGTCATATTTTTTGAATTCATCGCTATTTGCAGGAATCGAAAAGATATAAAAACGTAAGCCAAAGTTTAAAAAAAAGTCAGAAAAAAAAAAAACAGTCTTATGTGGCTTTGGCATCGTCATACACGATTTTTTTTTTAAAACTTTAGTGTATATTTTTATTCTTCTTTAATTAGCCTCAGCAAGACTAACAATGCGATACAAAAATTATGACAAAAAATTAGTGGGAAAAAATGGTAAATAAAAGTTAAATAAGACTTTATGCACTTTATAGCGTGAGTTCGTAAAGTACATTTTCAAACAAGGAGGAAAGGATGGGTGGGTGATGCGGTCTTTATTAACTATGAGAAAAGATGAATGCAAGAATAATCGAACACAAACAAGAAAAGTTTTTTTAGAAAACGCTTCTGCAGAATTTTTTATTATCATTTAATAATACTCAAAACTCTCCTCGCCTTAAAGTTTTACAACTTATTATATATAGGAAACTGTAAAAACCTAATTGAACTGAAAACCTAGTTGATAGGAAACCGAAAACCCTTAGTGAACGGGCCGATTTTAGGGCTCTCAGTGATCAATACAAGGAATCATCAGACGATACCCATACATTCCGCTCGCTCGACGCCGGGTATCGATACAGGTATTTTACCTATATCAAGACCGACCCCCTTTAAATTGACCCCTTTACGAGCATAACTACGATTTTGCCACCCGAGGCTTAAAATGCCGAAAATACTCTTCCTCCATGGCTACGGCATCATCCTCCTGTAATGACCCGTATTTTAGTAAATCCCAATATTTCGTTTAGCATATAAAATTATTCTATTTTTATTATATAAAATGGTTTTGATATTATTTTGAAAAAAAAATATAATATATAGTATTTAGATATTTTCCACAAGCTAGATCGGTATCGAAATCAACATTGTGGAGCGGTGTGAGACACATGTCGACGAGAGAAAGGATTCTTGGCGCCCAAGCAAACATTTTCTGGAAATTGGGTAAGGTGGCTTAATGTTATTGGGTGATCCCCATGACATAATTACACTATACATTTCACTTGATATTTCCGGATACGGGGGAAGGAATGTAGACTTGCTTATTAATGAATGAGATTTCGTGGGATTCGGTGGAATTATGATGAAAATTCTAGAGCTCAATAAGCTTCAAGTATAAATATGGTTCTTTTCCCCTTCTCACAACACACGGCACAAACACACATGCTCACGGCTGGAAAAAGAGAAATTGAAGAAAAGAAGGGAACCAAAGAAAGAAAAGAAAGGGAGGAAATTCGGGCCGTGGATTAAGGTCTCCATTTAAGGTACCGGGTAGAGTGCAATACATTCCTTGCTAAATCTCTTTGCAAAGAGTCTTTCCTTGATTCTCTTATATTTGTACTCCTTTGATATTTATGTTTATTTGTTTTGTAACTGTCACATATTGTTTTGTGACACATAAAATGTTTGGCTGAGAGTCATGGAACAGATTGGTACACGTGCAAGTCCACGGGGTGAAATAAGTAAGGAGATAAGAATGATTTCCATTGAGGGAGATCCAGCGTACTGTTATATGGCCCAAAAGGGGGCACACGGTTTGACCCCGATGGTACTTGGCATGTTACCGAGATCGGCCAAGGAAAGAGGCTAATAATGATGCAACGTTTCACAATGATTCAATTGATTTTACTATCGTCAATTATTGAGAACATCCTTATTGTCCTCGTATTGCACATACTACCCGGCCCTTTTTATATTTTACAGGTGTAGAGCAAGTTAGTGATGGCCTTTGAAAGTGAGATGTACGGTGGGGTCGGACGCTAGGAATCATGGAACCGAATACTTTTTAGATAATTTGTAAAAGAGCTTAAGTTGTAATTTTATTTTATGGAAAAGTCTATAATCTTTTTTACGCATAAAAGGAAGGATTTTTGTAACGGCTATGCAGTTTTTTTTTTTTTTTGACGGCTCTAAAAATCGGGGTCGTCACACCTCCCCTTCTAGAAAGAAATTCGCCCTCGAATTTGCATCATCGTCATTGGTCGAGCTATCACCCCGGAATGGAATAAGATGCTTGACATTAAACACATTGGCAGTATGTACATGGCTTGGTAGCTTCAAACGATAGGCATTGGGATTGATCTTCTCAACAATCTCAACGGGGCCAATTTTACGGGCAGCAAGTTCGTTATACTCATGAGATGTATAACGGTCTTTAGTGAGGACCGCATAAACGAAATCACCAACCTCAAACTCCATCAGTCGGTGCTTCTTGCCGGTCGCTGCCTTGTACTTGGCTGTACTATTCTCCAAACGCAACTTGGTCTCGACATGGACCTGCTGTAAACTTGTCATGAAATCTTCAGCCTTGCCACTAGATCGCTTCAAGCTTGGAACAGAGCTAAAGTCGACTGGTGTGCGCGGGTTAAATCCATACACAACCTGAAAAGGAGAGAAACCCATGCTCCGATTGACGGAATGGTTGAAAGCAAACTCTGCTTGACACAGCTTTTGATCCCAACTTTTGAGATGATCATCCACCAAACTGCGTAGCAAGTTGCCCAAAGACCAGTTCACCACCTCAGTTTGGCCATCGGTCTGGGGATGATAAGCCGTATTAAAATTCAATTGAGTGTTGGCCAGCCTCCACAAACAACGCCAAAAAAAACTCAAACACCTAGTATCCCGATCAGAAACGATAGACATAAGCAGCCCATGCAAGCGATAAACCTCCGAAAAATATAATTGTGCCACCTTAACCGCATCTGTGGTTTTCTTGCATGCGATAAAGTGTGCCATCTTGGAAAATCGATCGACCACCACGAAGACAGAATCATGACCACGCTGTGTACGCGACAGCCCCAATATAAAATCCATGCTGACATCGGCCCATGGCTAGGATGGAATAGGCAATGGCATATACAATCGGCGTTAGGTGGCCGTACCCTTGGAAATTTGACAGATATGACACCTCGTCACAAACTTATAAACCTCATGCCACAAGATCAGCCAAAAATAGGAAGCAGAAACCAATACAAAGGTCTTATTCCGGCCCACATGCCCCTCATCATGCAACTCCTTAATGATTTTCAACCTTAGGCTGGACTCCGGAACACACAGTAAGTTACCTTTGAAAAAGAACCTGTTGTGCAAGTGGAATTCTAATTGGGCTCCCCCTGCAACATCTTTAATGATAGTAGAAAAATATGGATCTGCTGCCAATAACTCACGAAAAGCATTAAAACCGGTAACTTTAGTGCGCATTAAAACAAGAAAATTGGAACGCCGACTGAGGGCATCAGCTACTCGATTCAAAGCACCAGACTTGTGCTTGATAGAGAAAGAGAACTTCTGAATATAAGCTGCCCATTTAGCATGCCGATTGGACAACTTATCTTGAGCATTGAGGTGCTTCAATGCCTCGTGATCAGAATATAGGACGAAACCACTATGAATAAGATAGTGATACCAGTGCTTCAATGCCTGGACCAAGGCATAGAACTCCACATCATAGGTGTTGTAATTCATCTTTGCTCAATTTAGTTTCTCACTAAAATAAGCAACAGGTTTAGCATGTTGGCTAAAGACAGCCCCAATCCCAACCTTTGAGGCATCGCAATGCAGCTCAAAAGGCTGTGAAAAATCCGGCAAGATCAACACAGGAGCCGAAGTTAAGTTTTGCTTGATCAACTGAAATGCAGCAGTTGCCGCATCATTCCACGAAAACCTGTCACCCTTCATACAATCTGTTATAGGAGCCATGATAGTGCTAAAGTGCAGAATAAAATGACGGTAGAACGCCGCAAGCCCATGGAAACTGCAAATATCGAATAAAGTTCGAGGTTGTGGTCAGCTACGAATAGCCTCAACCTTAGACTCATCTATCGAAATCCCGTCCTTGGATACAACATATCCAAGAAAAAGCACTGTATCAGTTAAGAACACACACTTTTTGATTGCCCTAAATAATTTTTCAGCTCACAAAACTGTAAGAACTTCCCATAAGTGCTGCAAGTGTTGATCCAGCGTGGCACTATATATTAAAATATCATCGAAATAAACGACAACAGATTTACCGATAAAAGGGCGAAGGGCCTGGTTCATCATCCTCATGAAGGTGCTAGGCGCATTGGAAAGATCGAACGGCATCACCATCCATTCATAAAGACCCTCTCGAATCTTGAACGTTGTTTTCCATTCATCCCTTGGCTTGATTCGAAGTTGATGGTACCCACTCTTCAAGTCCAGCTTCGAGAACACCCTTGCATAACCCAGCTGGTCGAGCAAATCATCCAGCCTCGGAATCGAAAAGTGATACTTCACTGTGATCTTGTTAATGGCCCTGCTATCAACGCACATCCTCCACGTTCCATCATTTTTTGGAATTAACAGGGCTGGTACTACACACGGGCTAAGGCTTTCACGAATAAAGTCCTTAGCCAACAGCTCCTCCACTTGTCTCCGCAGCTTTTCATGCTCTTTTGGACTCATACGATAATGGGGCCGATTGGGCAAACTCGAATTGGGCACCAAATCAATCTGATGTTGAATATCTCGCAGAGGGGGTAACCCATCTGGTAAGTCTGCTGGAAATAGATCCTGAAATTCCTGCAGAAGAGGTTGAACCATTGCTAGAACATCTTCTTCTACCAAGGTCTTAGGACCCTCTTTCGCCATTAACACAAAAACCACTTTGCTTGTTGACAACTCCTCCTCAAACTGTACCCTCGTCAGAAAGGTGGTACCCTCCCCAGTTTGTGGTTTGGGTACAACCTCCTTGGAAGGTAGCAACACAATCTTCACACCCTTAAATGATAGCGCATATGTATTAGCGCCCTCGTCATGAACCACCTTACGATCATACTGCCATGGTCTCCCCAATAGAAGGTGGCAAGCATCCATGGCCACAACATCACACCAAATTTCATCCCTGTACTTGGAACCAATAGAGAAATCAACTAAACATCTTTTGGAAACTTTAACTTCGTTACCTTTCTTCAATCGCGTAAGCTTGTAGGGGCTAGGATGAGCCTCCGTCTTTAGACCAAGTTTTTGGACTGCCTCTTCTACCACCACGTTCTCGCAGCTCCCGGAATCAATCACAAATCGACACACCTTTCCTCCAATGGTATAAGTAGACTGAAACACATTACCACAGAGCCATGAATCGCCCTCTGCCTCACGTGGAGCATAGCACAGTCGCCGAACAACCAATAACGGACCATTATCCCCAACTACCTCTTCCACAACCTCCTCATCACATGCTGCCTCTTGCTCATATGACTCACATTGCTCGTTCACAGTCCCATCAGAATCCACAAACAAAGCTTTTCCTGGTCGTTCACCCTTTCTATACTCAAAGGCACGATGACCAGGCTCACCACACTTAAAACACTTTGACCCAGAACCAGAACTAGCACCTACCCTAATTGCTGGCGGATTAGTGGGGGGCAGGCTAGCAATTGGCTTGGTGGAAGTATTGGCGACTGTGGGTCGAGCTGTAGCACTCCACGGGGTCGAAGAAGGCCTACGACTAGCTTGCTTTTCTATTTGCAACGCCTTTTAATAGGCATCAGAGACAGAGAATAATTTGAACATATTTAATCTAAACTGGAACTGTTCACGCAATCCCCCCACATACCTCGATACCAACTGCTCCTCCGTTTCAGCAAGATCATTCCAGGCTACCAATTGATGGAATTCTGTGGTGTAATCATCCATAGAACGCGAATTCTGACGAAGATTCTGCAGCCGCTGATACATTAGACGCGAGTAGTTGTGGGGAAGAAAAACCACCCACATCTTTTTCTTTAATTTTTCCCACGAGAAAATCTTGTCTTTTCCCTGCCGCATCCGAGTCTGCTTCAATTGCTGCCACCATGCAGCGGCTCTACCCCTGAATCTGGTAGCCACCAGCGACACCCGTTTATCCTCGGGTACTTGTTTGAACTCCAAGACTTCATCCATAGCCGAAACCCAATCAAGGGACTCCTCATGCGTCAAACCCCCCTGGAACTCAGGCAGGTCGATCCTCAAACCATACTCCCATGGACGAAAATCACGGTTATCTGCCATGATCTCCCAGCCTCTGCCCCTTTGTCGATGAAAGCCATCGCCGCCAGCCCTGCCAACGCCGAAGGCCCCCATAACAACATGGTTTTCAACCGCCTCACCATCCATACATTCATCCTCCTCTCGAGGCCGCCGATCGTGCGATTGATGGCGAGGTGGATTCCCCCCAACAGCTAGGGCAGCAACTTGGTCAGTTAAAGCAGTTATTGCAGCCGATAGTTGTTGGAATCGCGCCTCCATTCGCGCCTCTTGCGCTACGTCATCTCTTTCATAGATGTCCTCCAAATTATCGGTACGATGATCTTGTCCCCCTCGACCTCCAGCACGTCCTCTGGCCATAGTCAAGATTGGAACTTGATGCTCTGATACCAACTGATGCAGGGCGTCTTATGAACTACAGAAAAGACGTGCAACAATCGAACACAAACAAGAAAGTTTAGAGAAAAAGCTCTCTAGACTCTATTATCATTTAATAATACTCAAAACTCCCCTGCCCTTAAAGCTTACAACTTATTATATAGGAAACTAGAAAACCTAATTGAACTGGAAAACCTAGTTGATAGGAAACTGGAAACCCTAAGTGAAACGCTGATTTTAGGGCTCTCGGTATCGATACAGGGGAATCACTGTATCGATACCCATACATTCTATTCGCTTTCTGACGCTTGGGTATCGATACAGGGCTTTACCTGTATCGATACCGACCCCCTTTAAATTGACCCATTTACGAGCATAACTACGATTTTGCCACCCGAGGCTTAAAATGCCGAAAATACTCTTTCTCCATGGCTAAGGCATCAGTGGGGTTTTTGTGACCTAATTCAATGATCAAGATTGTTCATTTTATAGAATTTTTTGAGTAATCACGTCAAAGAATATGTTTATCCTAAACGCTAAATCGGAAGTAAACACGTTGGTATCCAACAAACACAATTTTTTGACATTATTAATGATTTTCACAAATAATGAAATGTTCCGATCTTTTAAAATGAAGGACTCGAAGGCACACGAATGGAGTCAAGGAAACCTTCCTTTATTTGATAAGGTTGAGAGGAATGGCCACTAAGATGACAGACTGATCTAGTGAGAAGGACCAAATCAGATTGGCTATAAAAAACCTACTCTCTTCTTAGGCCATCCATGGCGGTGGAGTTAAAAATGCGTAGCTATATGACACAAAAGTGTAAAAAATAAGTCTCATTTATGTGTTGTTATGACAAAATATGTTGTTAAGTTAATGAGTGTCACCATGGCGGTGTTTAAAAATGTGTGTGTGCAGTCCCACCCCATACTTTTCCCTACTTTTTCCCCTCTCTCTCCATTGTGTTAAACCCACCCCCACTTTTCTCTCTCTTCCTCTCTCCTTATTCGGTTGTGGCTATTGTGCATATCACAGTTAACTCATGCATTAGTTCTCTTCCCCTCCTTACACAAGTTAACAACAACTTTACCTACACTACTTTGAGTAAAAAAAAAATGTTAGCTAACTGTGGTAATGACTGACTAATTTGTCTATTTAACTCCACCACTACTACCAATGGCCTTAATGGACCATTTTGATATTTAAAAAAAAGGGATAAATTACACTGACCTCCCCTGAGGTTTCTAACTTGTAAATTGACCACCCCTACTTTATCTGAAATAGCACTGACCTCGCCTGAGTTTTATATTTTAGTATCAAAAGCA